>JANAVB010009800.1:1881790-2249290 GCA_029216955.1 Iris pallida
TTTGGATAGCGGATCGTGACATGTTTTTAGTGGTGGCCCATGCAGGTCCTGACTAAATTGTTTGGTTACGTCATTGTACCAAGCATGCCTGCAATTAGGAACTTAAGGTAACTAGACAACACTAGGAATAACATTTAGAACACCTAGAGGATTACTAGGATTGCAACATAGGAACTTATCGCATCATATGCTCGTTATTACAAATTAGATTTTCTTGTTGTTTATGATTGTTTACTTAAAAGAGTCCTTATGAGTCCTTTTATTTATTAGATGGTGCTCACCCGCTCGTCCCAGTATGCCACCCCTGAGAATGGCACACTTCCTATCTAGTCGGTTGACCAGTTGACCGATGCACCTCCACCTCCACCTACCATACTATCCCACTCCACAAATCCACCAACCCAGATGCCTCCACCACCTTCCATATCACAGTCCCAGCAGGACCCGATACTCTCACCACCACCTATTAGTATACCTACCCAGGCTTCCGTCACTCTCGACGGAAACCAGCTGCTCACTCTGATCCAAGGGTTCCTAACGACCCATCAGGAGCAGACCACCCTACTCCGCCGGAGCATGGAGCGTTCTGAGGAGCGTACCATGGTCCCACCACCGGTAGAGCCATGGCAGAGAGCGGGGAATATCAAGGACTTTATGGGCTTGAACCCCAGGGAGTTCATGGGAACTGAGGGCATCATAGTAGCAGATGACTGGCGAGACTCGGTAGAGAGGAAGCTCCTTGGAGCTAGGTTGCCGGGTGACCTTCAGGTCGAGGCAGCGGGATTTCTGCTGACAGACTTGGCAGGAGTTTGGTTCAGGAATGAGCCACTATTCACGAGAGGGAGGGCCACATGGGATCAGTTTAAGATCCAGTTCAAGAAGAAATTCTTCTCGACCACCGCTAGAGTAGCCATGGGGCTACAATTCCAGAACATCCAGCAGGGGAACCGTTCTGTTGACGAGTATGCAGCAGAGTTTAGTCGTTTGAGTCGTTTCGCTCCTAGTCTGGTTGCGGACCCAGAGGAGATGACGCGTAGGTTTTGCCATGGTCTAATTCCAGACATTGGCATTCTCCTAGTGGCGAACGGGACGACTGACTACTACCAGAGCCTAGAGTTGGCCCGGAGCATTGAGGAGCATCTTCTGTCTTACAAGAGGCCAGCTTTCGTACACCACGAGGGACCTTCCAAGCGTCAGGCTTTCCAGCCGAGAGCACCGGTGCTGCACCAGCAGATATATCGTCCTCCTACACCACATTACCCGACCACGTCACTTAGAGCCCCAGGACCACGGTAGCAGAAGGGATCTATGTGTTCATTCTGTAGGAGGCCAGGCCATGACGCTTTCGTCTGTAGGAAGAGGTTGGGGCAGTGCTTAGCTTGTGGGTTTATCATCCATCAGCTTCGGGAATGTTCAGTAGCAAGAGTACCAGGTGCCAGACCACCATCTAGAGGACCGTCGCTTCCGACTCAGCAGCAGAGGTTCGGGCAACATCTGCAGCAGCAGAAGGGACCCCAGGGGAAGGCTTATAGTCTAACTCTTGAGGCAGAGCCGGAGCAGGTTTCGGAGCCAGATTATTTGGCCGACGTCATCACAGGTCATATTTATTTGCATACTTTTCTAGCTCTATGCTTGTTTGATTCCGTTGCATCACATAGCTTCCTGTCATTAGAGTTTTTACATAAACACCACTTAGTAGCTACACCTACCGAGGAGATGAGTAGAGTAATGACGGGAGGCGGACCAGTACCCATTATGGCTATCTATAGATGCTTTATTACTATAGCTAGAAGAGAGTTTGGGGGATGATTCTTTGTGATGCCACTCCCCGAATATGATATCATATTGGGGATGGATTGGCTTAGCTATGCTCACGCAGCTATAGACTGTCATGAGGGTAGCATTCTATTCAGTCCCCCAGGCACGACACCATTCAGTATCAGGAGAACAGGGCCGGAGATCAGCCTAGAGCCGAACTGTTGTGCTACAGTTGGGGAGTTAGCACCGCCACACCCTATCATCAGGAAGTTTATGGATGTATTCCCAGAGGATCTTCCAGGATTTCCGCCTGACAGAGATGTGGAGTTCACTATAGATTTAGTACCGGGTTCATCACCAGTATACCGGACTTGCTATAGAGTGAACCCCAAGGAGGCCGTAGAGATGAAGAAGCAGATTGATGACCTGTTGAAAAAGGGTTTCATTCGATCTAGTACTTCTCTATGGGGAGCGCCAGTGCTCTTTGTGCTGAAGAAAGATGGTACAGTCCGGTTGTGCATTGACTACCGGGCGTTGAATACCATCACCATTAAGAACAAATATCCTCTGCCCAGGATATATGATTTGTTCGACCAGTTGAGTGGGGCGAAGGTATTTTCCAGGATAGATTTGAGATTCGGTTACCACCAGGTGAAAGTTAGGGCTGCAGACATCCAGAAGACGGCGTTCAACACGAAGTATGGGCAGTACGAGTTTTTAGTGATGCCATTTGGTCTCACAAATGCGCCAGCTGTCTTTATAAACTTGATGAATAAGACATTTCACCAGTATTTGGATAAGTTCGTCGTAGTATTTATCGACGACATCCTGATATACTCGAAGACGTCGGAGGAGCACGCAGAGCACTTATGGACAGTTTTAGGAATTCTAAGGAAGGAGAGGTTGTTTGCCAAATTGTCGAAGTGCGAGTTCTTTTTAGACTGAGTGGAGTTTTTCGGTCATATAGTCACTGGAGAGGGGATCTCAATGGATTCCAGGAAGATTGCTGCCGTAGAGACATGGAAGACACCGACATCAGTTTCAGAGATTAGGAGTTTCTTAGGTTTAGCGGACTATTATAGGAAGTTCATCCAGGACTTTGCTAGGATAGCTGAACCTATGACAAAGCTGATACGAAAGGACGCAGAGTATATCTGGTCAGAGGACTGCTAGGCAGCATTTGAGGAGCTGAAGAGGAGGCTGACGACCGCTCCAGTTCTGACGTTACCTTCAGGATCTGGAGGTTTCACCATTTACAGCGATGCTTCGGAAAAGAGGCTAGGATGTGTCCTACAGCAGAATGGAAAAGTGATTGCTTATGCATCTAGGCAATTACGGACTCATGAACGGAACTATCCTATCCACGACCTAGAGTTAGCTGCGGTGATCTTTGCACTCAAGTTGTGGAAACACTACTTATACGGAGAGCGAGTGGAAATCTTTACTGACCACAAGAGCTTGAAGTATGTGTTCACGCAGAAGGAGCTGAACATGAGGCAAAGACAATGGTTGGAGTTGATGAAGGACTTCGACATCGATTTACAGTATCACCCCGAGAAGGCAAATGTGGTGGCAGATGCGCTGAGCAGACATCCGATGGCATGGTATCTAATAATTGATCGACATTTGCGGGAAGATCTGGAGAAGCTCGGTATCGAGATAGTTCGGCCAGGATCGGTGATACAAATGATGGCGCTAGACATTCAGTCAGGCTTGATGGAGCAGATCAAGGAGACTCAATCTACATATGAGAGCCTCCGCAGACTCAGAGTCCAGGCTTTAGCTGGATTAGTTGATGACTTCACCGTAGCAGAGGATGGATCCTTGAGGCATGGTAGCCGGTTATGTATGCCGAAAGGAGAGCTGATAGAGGCGGTCTTGCAGGAGGCACACCGATCGCAATATTATATTCACCCTGGTGTCAACAAGATGTACCGTGACTTGCGGGAACATCTTTGGTGGCATGGGATGAAGAGAGATGTATCATATTTCATTTTGAGATGCCTAGTTTACCAGCAAGTCAAGGCGGTACGTCAGAGGCCAGCTGGTCTATTGCAGCCATTACCCATTCCCGAGTGGAAGTGGAAGCATATTACGATGGACTTCGTCTCAGGGCTTCCTCGTTCCCAAGTAGGGAAGGATGCCATATGGGTCATCGTTGACAGGCTGACGAAGTGTGCGCACTTTATACCCTTCAAGGTGGGGCTCTCCACCGAGAAGTTAGCAGAGCTATACATGCAGCAGATAGTTCGCTTGCACGTTGTACCGATGAGCATCGTATCGGACCGAGATAGCAGATTCATGTCCCATTACTAGAGAAGCTTGCAGGAGGAGTTGGACAGTCGACTCAAGTTCAGTATAGCGTACCACCCACAGACAGATGGACAGTCCGAGAGGACGATACAGATGCTAGAGGACATGCTGAGGACTTGTGTGCTGGACTTTGGCGAATCATGGAAGAGCCATCTATACTTGGTAGAGTTTTCATACAACAACAGCTACCAAGCCAGCATCGGTATATCTCCTTTCGAGGCACTATATGGACGACGATGCCATACACCGCTCTTTGGGATGATGTTGGGGATAGAGTTATGCTTGGGCCAGAGATGATCACTGATGCAACAGAGAAGGTCAGGATGATGAGAGACAGACTCAGAGTTGCTCAGGACAGGCAGAAAAATACTGGGCCGATGCTAGTCGCAGACCGATGGAGTTCGCCGACGGAGATATGGTGTTGGTGAAGATATCACCTACTAGAGGGACGATCCGGTTCGGGCGAGGCAGCAAGTTGAGCCCCAGATACATTGGACCGTTCGAGATACTCGGCAGGATCGGAGAGGTAGCTTACAGGGTTGTACTTCCATCCAACCTAACGAGAGTTCATGATGTCTTTTATGTGTCTCAGCTGAAAAGATACGTTCCAGACCCCAGCCATGGGCTAGATCATTCAGAGTTGGAGATCGGACCGAGCCTTGCGGTTACTGAGCAGCCAGTGGAGATATTGGATCGGAGGGAGAAGAGGTTGAGGAACAAAGTCATACCCTTGGTCCGAGTAGCTTGGAGCCGTCACTCTCCGGGAGAATCTACTTGGAAGAGGGAGTCTGACATAAGGAAGAAGTATCCGTACTTGTTCGACCCAACAGCCGCGAGGGAACCACCCGTTCCCGCTAGATACCTTAGAGGTTAGTCTTAATAGTAGCCTTAGTCTTTGTTTGCATTGCTTGCTATATTAAATGTTTGTAGAGTCGTCTATCCTTGTGAATTTCGAGGACGAAATTTTTCAAGGAGGAAAGATTTGTAAGCCCCTAAATATTTTTAATTATTTTTAAATAAAAATTTAAGATTTTAAATAGCATTTATATCCTTAATATAAATTATTATAATTATTAGGAATTTTCTAGAATTTTTAAATAGTTTTTAAAGCTTAAAATATCAATTTGCAATTATTTAAATTATTTTTATATCAGTTTGCAATTAATCCAATTATTTTACTATTAGTTTGTAAATTATATTTGTAAACTGTTATGGCGGTGGGGGCTATGTGTAAATACTAGATTTGGGGGGGTTTCTGTAAAACGACCACCCGATCACCGCCTTCGTCCTGACTAAACCGCCGACCTCGGCCTAAACCCTAACCCTAATTCCTAATCTACTGGCAGAAACCCTAATCTAAAACCCACCCCAGCCCTATAAATAGACCCCTAACCTAAACCCTAACCCTATACTACTTTCCGACCACTACAGCGCCGCCCTGACCCCCTTCTTCTCCGACGAGTTTACCGGAGACCTAGATCTAAGAGCGCCGCCGTTCCAGCCATCGCCGTAGCCGCGCACCACCACCAAACAGTTCGTCTCGGCGAGACGAACTCACCCATATTTTTCCCTAGTCGCTTCGACGCCTCCTCCGCCGTGTAGCGCCCTCGACGGCCACCGCCCATCGGACACGTACGTGTCATCTCGCCTCTCGTGTCACTCAGTGTCTCGTATTTATGTCACTAGACTCGCCTGAACACGAGGAACCCAATGGTGTACGTGGACACGACATTTACGTGTTATGCATGTCGTACTCACCTAGGACACAGGATTCGTGTACTCGTGTCCCTAACTGTCCGGACACGAGTTTAAAATAATTGGGTTAATGGGTTTGGGTTTGTGCTATTGGGTTTAAACCCGCACAGTATTGGGTTTTAATTTAAATCGGGTTTACTGTTTAAAACGGGTATGGATTGAGCCCAGTGAGTTTTGGGCCGGGTTTTATTAATATATATATATATATATATATATATATATATATATATATATATATATATATATATATATATATATATATATATATATATATATGTGTGTGTGTGTATTTTATATATAAATATATATTGTTATATATAATATATATTGTATTTATATATATATATATATATATTTATTAAGTATTTTTCTATATATATATATATATATATATATATATATATATATATATATATATATATATATATATATATATATATATTATATGTATATGTTTATTATATATATATAAATATCTATATATTTATATGTATATAAATGTATTTGTTATATATGTATATATATTTCAAATATAATTTTGTGCAAAATGTTATTATGTATAAATTTACAAGCTATTTTATTATTTCATTCTATGACTTATGTATTTCACTATCTTAATATATATATTATTAAAATACCTTAATATTTATATATATATTTTTTAATACATGTAATATCGTATTTCGATTGATTACAGCCATTTGATTCCAGACCTAGCATGGGTTCTGTGGACTCAAATGAGCCTAAATACATTCAAGGCCTGTACGAATCATATCGGACTTGATTCATGGCTTTGGGTCCCGTATCTGGACTCCGGTTCAATTTCGTATACGTGGATAAAATAGTAAATAATTAATTTTTATTTTCCAGGATTTGTAATTTGTTGTTGTTGAATTTTCATATATATTTTAAGTACTGTAAAAATCTGGGAAAAATTTTATTTAAATACTATGTTAATTTATCTAATTTAATATAATTTTTCCAGCGTTTAATAAGTATTTTGGCATTTTATAAAAATAGGAAAACAGAACTCATTTTCAGGGTACTTATGTTTACTGATTTTTAATAAATATCTATGAGGGTTTATAAATTCCAGAAAAATTAGTATAAATTTATATAATTAACAAGGATCATTTTCGTACCTTAATTTATATATATTTAAGCTTTTGCCTATCTTAAAAATTGTTGAAACACAGTGAATAGTCTGATTTATTTATTGAATAATTACGACTTGCGATGTATTATGTGATTTTGGGTTATTGTAGTATTGGACCTCACCATACCATAGTGCAAAGGTCCTAGAAAGTTGTTTTAGGTATTGTGTCACACCACATTGGTCTCATATACTAAGGTCATCATTTGGCTAGGTGTGCATTCAGAAAGTCGTGTCGTACAACTAGTGTCCTAGTGTTTAACTTAGTATAAAAACTTGCTTCATAGACATATACTTGCTTGCATAAGGCAAGTACCTCTACAAACTTTATTTACTGCATACAATGAATTCTGTAAAAACCATGTTAAATACCGATACCTAGACTGCAAATCATATATCTCCATGTTTCATATATTTTATACTGCTCTCAGTATCCACCATGCTTTATACTATTCTCGTATCACTCACATGTTATAAAACGGGTTAAGGGGAAACTGTTAGTAGAGTACGTGATCATGCCCCCCTTCTCCGTATGTATTTACCATGCATGGGTACATTCTATATGTAACTTTGTCGTAGGTCTGAGCCCGCATTTGTGTATGGATATACACCGATGCCGTTAGTGCACGTATGTGCACTTCAGAAAAACTTGATATGTGCCACTGTACATCCTATTTACCTATTGATCGATCACGTGCATGCTACAGTTTTAAACTTTAAAAACAAACATATGTTGCCATGATAAATGTATCTAAAAACCAAATAAACCATGATATGCCTATTTATTACACTTCAGTTCATTTTATGCTTCGTATATTTAGTTTGCTAGAATCAGTACTTGCTCCCGTCCTGACAGGATAACGTTGTAGGTATACTTACTGATGAGGAGTTGCTTTGTGATTCTTATTATGGGGTTGCCATCGAGGACCAGACTATACCTTACGAGGATGTACCTGCGGGAAAACTCGTCTAATTTGTGTAGTTGCTCGGAACTTTTGAGAGTGGTCATATTGTTAGACTATGTATTTTGATACTGGACCTGTATCCAGTTTTATGTCTTGACTTTGTATTTCGGAACATATTTATATACGAGATGACTTTTGTGTTTGGAACATTTCTGTCTCAATATGACATATAGAACTATTAGCACACTTTGATCATTTATTTTTGTCTTTAGAACAGCTTACTATGCTTTATCTCAAGCGGAGGCTGGACATGACTCGACCTGGCACAACAATTTGGGTAGCGGATCGTGACAATACTACCCCCAGCTGAAGGATCATTACCCCCAGCTTAGGAGTCTTCGTCATCTATATGGAATCTCGTCCTTGATCGAGTACCTATATAGACTACTTCAGATGTAACAGCTCGCTGGCTATCTGTTGGCAGACTTCTTCTTCTTCTTCTTCTTCTGTTCGCAGAATTGAGAGAAAAAGTTGGGTTAGTAGTCCACCTCCTTTGATTCGGGCTTCCGTAAGGAGGACCCCATAAAGCCATGTTGGATGAAACACATAGCGGCTTTTTATCATTCGAGCGATGCAGTCGTCGAAACATGGACTGCCTCTGAGGCACTTTCGTTGCTTTGGAGCAGCAACAGTTGATGACAATACTGGTGCACGGATGTACGCCATGAATTGCAGTATCCTCCTTCGCTTTACGCTTATAATTTATCATGTCGCGTAAATCAGCGGAAGGAAGTTTTGCCTTAAAACCCATGTCACATGCATCGCCGAGCTTTACATATGGGTTGTAAGGGGAGTTGGTGCATCCGGACTTAGTTCATGTGCAGGGGCAACCCCCACACCTAAGTTCCGTATTGACCTTGAAGATAGCCCCGTGCTATACGCGGTGGGGTCTGTCTTTTTGCTGTGGGCGTATAGACCCTGGAGCATGCCCTTGGGCGCATGCTTCCCTGAAGTCCGGGAAGCATGTCTGGCCCTCCTGGATGTGGACGCATAGAATGGGTCATCAGAGCCTGGGCACATAGCTCTGGGCGCATGGCCCTGGGCGCATGGCCCTGGGCGCGTAGCCTATCGAAGATAGAAGTCCTCTGGCTATGGTTATGCGCCCACATACTGCCTTGGACGCATGACCCTGGGCGCATGCTTTGGAAAACAGTGATGTTTTCTTCCAGTTTCGCCTTCTTCGTTTGTAAGCCTCGTCGAGTTTGTCCAGAGCGTTGAACACTTCGATTCTTGGCATCGTAGTGTTTTCCTTTACCAAGTTTCGAATGTTGAACACTCTGTTGTTGATTGCACAAGAGAGAAGTCACTGGGCTAGTAGAGCCCAGAACGGTATGCTCCTTCTTCGTGTCAAGAGCCTCTGTGGCTATAACGCCCCAGTCCCAAAATACGTAGGACTAGGAACGTAGACATGCCAGCCGTATAATAAATATACATAAGCTGTAAAATGCAGTAGAACCATGACTAATCTCATCCACACAAAATAAAAGAATAAAAGATTTCATATAATGATAATGAATTGTCTTGATACAATATGTTGGGTTGAGACACATCCACTACCAACAAAGAGGTACATGATATACAAAAGAAATGATGAAGGTAGCAGGATAGATCCAAGACACGTCATCCTCGAATAAGTGGAGAAGACCACGATTTCGACTAAAATACCTGCGGAAGACACGAACACACACCTGGGAAGATAACCAGGTCCTCAGAGGGACGTAACAAGACACATAATATCATGCCAATAAAACTGAATATAAATTGCTCAAATAAATAAGTCAATTGAATTATAACATGGTCCAATACACACCATTGAACTAGCGTACCATCCCCCCAACCAAACAAGGACAGGAGATGGTAAACTAATTTACGATGACGTACCTTTCCATGCTATGAATCCAATATGGTATCCGGACCCCAACAAGATTCAATACCTTCTCATTGGAGTAGTAAGCCACACCTACAACCTAACAAAGACAATATGTGGCGAACTAATTCGCGACAAGTTATTGTTCCAAGCCACGGTCAGATACAAGTACCCAAACCAAGAGTACTCATACCTAACGGATAAGGGTGCCTAACCGTTCTAAGTGAAATGTAGTTAAGAACAATCCTTCCTACGCATGGGCCCTGGCTAAAATGGGATCGGCATGGTCCCCCCTTGGGGCACCAGAGGCCCAATCAAAAAGAGCATAACGTTCCGCAGAACGCCAGTGGCCGTCAGTAATCAGTGGGTCATCAACTCCGTATCTCCAGCGGAGCTTCTGGATCACAAGGGAAAGTGCATCGTAGCCCATACGCTAAGGAATTGTCCTCCCCGCCCAATGCCTACTATGTTGTATCCACAACACAAAACCTCTATTAACCGCTAAGTCAAACTAAGCATGCAACATCTATTAGCGGTTATTCCTATCGCACGGCTTATACGTAGTTCTACATGCGACTCGCAACCTCGTGATAAAAATGTATCAAGGCCTATGAATGCAACACACAAAGGTGGTCCCTTAAATCTAGGTTTAATATGTAAGAAAATAATACATAGCAGGAAATATAACTGAACATTAAGTTCTAACAGGTTATGCAATGTATCACAGTTTATTTTGCATAAAGAAAATAATGAATAATGCATAAAATATGAGCTAAATAAATAAACAGTAAATGGCAAGGTGTCTTGCCTGGTAGGACGCCTGGTGTGCTGTGATAATCATGGTGGCACGAACTGCGACTTCGGGTAACAACTACACAAGGTGACCTCTGACGGTGGTACGGACAGTTCCATTGGGTCCAGAAGGGTTAGGTTCGACATAAGGTAGTCTAGAATTGGCGAGAGAAAAGGAAAAATGGGATTAGTCATGGACGGAAGGATAGTCGAAGTAAATAATATATATACAAATTTAAACTATTTATAATATTCGAAAACTAGTTTGAGTCTAAATAATTATTGAAAGAAAAAAATATTTAAAAGTCAATAAGAAATCATTTTTGGCTAAAAACTCTAAGTTCGTTGAAAATAGAATTGGTAGAAAACTATATTTTTAATAGTTGAAAAATAATGTTAGAAATATATATATGTATATATATATAGAAAAATTATCTAAGGCTTAGGACTAAACTTTTGAAAATATATATAGGGCCAAGTCCCGATATGATCTTTTCGTTGCAAAATAACTTTTTAGGAAATTATTTAATATGTATATTTATATTTAAAAGATAATAATAATAACTGCATATAATAATCTTTGGACATAGTAATACTAATTACTTATCTTAACATAACAAAATACATAAATATATATACTATCAATAATACCACTGAAATTAAAATATTTAGTACTATAATGCCATCAGCAGAATATTTTCATATACGAATTAAATACAAAAAATAGAAAATAGAAAAGGATATAATAATAATAATAATAATAATAATAATAATATTAATTACAACAGTACAACTGCTGTGTTCTCTCTTTTCGAGAGAGAGAGAGAGTGCAAAAAGGAAAAAGCAAGGTATAAAGAATATATTTGGTTGTAACTGTAACTGTAGCATTACTCCAAAGAATGAGCAGAAGAGAAATAAGAGAGGAGGAGCGGAAGGAGAGAGAATCGAGAGAGAGAGAAAAGTGAACGGAGAAGAGGGGGTTCTAGCGGGTCGAGACGGAAGGAGAGGGGGGAAGCGCCGGTGGGAAGGAAGTCGGAGGGGCGTGGATGCGCGGCGGAGGTAGCGCAGGCGACCGGCCAGATCTGCGGCATGGGGCATTCGATGCGGCTGGAAAGAAGGAGGAGAGAGGGTGCGGAGGTCTCCGGCCACAACGAACGGCTACGGAGGAACGGCAGGAGCAGGCGGAGTACTCCGGCGCGATCGCGAGAGCTCAGGCGCGGCGGAGCGCCTTCACCGACGCGATTGCGGCACTGGGCCGGTGGGGGACACGGGTCAGGTGGAGGCCCAACGGCGGAGCACACGGAGTCGGCATGTGCCGGCGTGGCTGGAGGGGTCGATTGCGGCCACGGCGGTCTTAGGAGGCAAGCGCGGTGAGGGTGGCCGGCTAGCCGGAGGTGAGTTTAGGTTTAGGGTTTTATTTTCCCTTCTTCTTCTTGATGATGGTTGTGGCGGTGTTGGTTTACGGTGGTCGGGTGGCTGGAATGCTGATGGTGGTGGCGTTCGGCTGAGGCGGTGGTGGTGATGGGCGATGGGTTTGGGCGGCGTCGGCCGCGGTTCGTAGGGGTGGAGTAGCTGGTCGCGGTGGTTGTGAAGGGGCTGGTTGGAACAGGGGTGTCGGTCAGGGATTGGGTTCACCATGATGGTATGGTAGCTAGGTGGTTGGGTTGGTCGTGGGTGGTCTTGGGGATGACGACGTTGGTGGTCGTTTGGTGTAGGATAGTGTCGGAGTATGGGTCGCTGCGGTGGCGGAGACGGAGGTTGGTTGCGGGAGTTGGGGTTGTTACGTCGCCGACGGAGGCGGCCGGGACAGGCAGCTTGGATTAAGTTTAGGATTTGGGTTGAGTCAAGGATGTTGTCAGGACGTGTCGGGTGTGTTCGACACGATGATGGTGACGAAGAGATGCGTCCGGGTGTGTCGGACGCGATGAAGATAATGTATTTGTAAAAAAAAAAAATAGTGGATGGAAAAGGCACGGACACGGACACGGTGCACAGTTTGAATTTGGAGTTGGTGAGGTTTGTGGATTTTATGGAGAAAGAGAGGGCAAGTGCCTCTCCTTTTATAGGAGGTGGGAATCCCATTAGGATAAGGATTGGGAGGATTTAAATTTTCCCATAGATAATACGCCATTTAATTTAAATCAATTCAATCCACAATAATCAAAATCTAATTTAAATCTAGATAATCTAAACTCAAATTAAATATAAATTCTAAATTTAAACTATTTAAATCAAGTCCATAAAATCAAATCAAAGATTTACATTGCCACAATAATTTCAAAATATATTTTCTAAAAATACTTATAATAATAATTTCGAAAATTATAACTAATAAAATATTTATGAAATATGTATGCACGAAGAATATTATTTATTATTAATAAACTAATAAAATATTTATGAAATATATTTATGCACAAAGAATATTATTTATTATTAATAACTGTTATAAACGAAAGGCTTTTATAATTAAAATAGCAAACTTAGAAAATTTTGGTACAATAGCAAGAATAATTATTATATATATTATTTTGAAACTATAAAATAGAAAAATATTTTTCTAAAAATATGTACGCTCGCACATATTCGCACTCATCGAGCAATAAAAAAAAATTGTGCGCGACGTACAATACAACTACGCGACGTACAAATAAAAAAATAATCAGTACCAAATTTATAAAAAAATTAGTATAAATTTAGCGATTTTACAGTGGCAGAGCTATGCGCCCACAGGGGAGCTCCATGCGCCCACGTGGAAGGCCTATGCGCCCACGTGACAGAGTTCTTCGGTTGCATATCATCTATGACACTGGCAGGATATGCACCACGAGCCTTCGGAAGCCGTCTTGTGAGACTTGTTTGGCTTTACTGATTTTGAGGGAGTAGAGCCGTCCCTCGATAGCATCTCTTCGAACGCCTGCTGATCGAACTTCACGATCAACATCTTCTGAGTGCTCCCCACTTTATCGGTATCGGATTGCGTCACCACCTTCTCGTCAGAGGAAAAGGTAGTCCCCATCAGAGTCGCTATTTTTGTGGGCACACACAAAAAAGAAGAAAAAATGCTGTCTTTTCTTATTGGCGCAAGAAACCATAAATTGAGTACGCCTGAGAGATCCTGCGCTGAGGATCCCTAAGTACAAAAAGAATTCTGGAAAATGGGACGATGGAGATCGAGCGGCAGTTGCTCCTTTACTCCGTTGACACTCCGATTACAAAAGTGGGAGAAAACATAAGAAAATTGCTAACTCTCGACTCACTGGCAAGAATGGCAGCAATTTGGCTCTTGAAATGATCTCCGTTCTGTCTGTCTTTGTAGAGGGGGACGCCCTCTATTTATAGTTGTTTGGCACTGAAACGACTGTTATGCGCCCACAGGTGAAAAATACACTGATTTCACTGTGGGTACATAACACCCCTTTGGACGCATAGGGTGTAGGCGCATGGACACTGGAATGATCGTGGGTAGATCATAGGGATTGACGTGGCCGCATGCTTCAGTGCACGATTGCTCGTGGAGACTGACGTGGCCGCAAGCTGCGGTGCACGATTAATCATGGAGTTTGACTGAGTTGTAGGGATCTGCTGCCTTGGGCGTATAGTGTGGGAGTAAGTTTATACGCCCACACTTGGGTGCATGTTTGATCTGCATGACAACAATGTTGGCGCATAGGCCCTCTTTGATCATGTAGGCGCATAGCCCCTCTTCGACCATGTGGGCACATAGACTCCCTTTGGTCCTGTGGGCGCATAGCCCCCTTTTGGTTGTGTGGGCACATAGCTTCTTTTGTCTTCTTCATGTGGGATACATAGTCTTGTATTTTTTATGCTTCTACATGAATTAATCGTGACCATCCGATCGTGATCCACGACTCTATCTGAATCGATCTCGACCGTTCAGAAGAAAACCAAGAAACCAATGAATAATAGAATGCATATTTACTATTTATAAAAATATCTAAATACTATTCATGAAAATATCATAATACTATTTACGAAAATATCTAAAATCAAAAATATCTAAGAATAGAAATATCTCCTAGATAGTATACTGTCGGTACACACCGGTATGCCGGTCAACTAGTAAAGTCTCAAAAATCAAGTTCTTCTAAGTCTCTCTAATAGTCATGAAAATACATAATACAGTATAAATATGTATCAGTACACAAATACTGTGAGACGAGTCACACACCTCCCCCTATCCGTCGACCCCCCGAATATCCCCTCTACGCTCTCTTCCGCTGCGGGCTGCCGCCACCATCGTCGTTGCCGGAGAGGGTTTTTTTTCTTTTAGGACATGAAGTTGAAAATAATTAATAACTGATTGTATCAAATTATTGAGTACAAAAATTTAGGATATTGAATTAAAAAAATAAGAATAATTGAGGGTACATAAGTTATAAATTAGCCTATTATAAATAGATTAGGGCTAGCCAGGATTGGGGCTAGCCCAGGTTTGAGAAAAAATTACTCAGGACATCCTATTTTCTTACTCATTAGGCTGTCCCAACCCCATACCCCCAAACCCAAATTTTTAGCTTTATTTCAAAACTTCCCTCTCTCTCTTCCAAAACCCTAGTTTTCTTCTTCTTCTTCTTCACCATTTTTTACTCCCCAAGCTATACATCTTCTTCTTCATCTTTTTCTCCATTATTTTTCCACTCTAAACCCTAGTTTTCTTCTCCATCATTTCCATCAAAACCCTAGTTTTCTTCTCCATAATTTTTATTCTCATCATTTTCACTCCTTACAAAGAATGCATGAAAATAAACCCTAACATGTTTATTTCATTCTTTCTCACAAAAAAATGCTAAAAATAAACCCTAAAATGTATATTTCACTCTATTATCAAGATAAAAATAAACCCTAACATATGTTTTCTTATTCGGCTATTTCAATTTTAGGACTACCACAATTCCTGGCAGTCCTCAATACTTCTAAGACTGCCAAAAATTGTAGTCATGCTGTACATCAAGTCCCTTTCAGGACTGTCACAATTCTTGGCAGTCCTTAATACTTTTAGGACTGCCAGAAATTATGGCAGTCCTGATATGGACTTGCTGTACAACAAGTCCTTTTCTTCTAGAATTAGGATTTCATTCATAATTTTTTCTACAACTAGGGTTTCATCCATAATTTTTTTCTATTAATGAAGAAAAATTGATTAATAGATTTGATAACCCAATTTCTTCTACAACTAAGGTTTCATCCATAAGCTAGAGTTTGGAAAAAGAAATATGAGAAATTAGAAGACAATAAAAAAATTAACTAGGGTTTGGAGAAAGAGATGTTCTTTTTGTTTTTCTTTCTTCTTGTTCTTGTTCTTGTTCTTGTTCTTGTTCTTGTTCTTCTTTCTTCTTCTTCTTCTTCTTCTTCTTCTTCTTCTTCTTCTTCTCATTCTTCTTGTGAGAAAGTTGTTCTTCTTCTTGCGTCACGACGGAATCTCGTACGAAACGCATGAATCGCCTATTATACGCGTCGGGAGGTCGAGGACGGTGTAGGAGAGTTCGCCAGAGATGTGCGCTTGGGGGAGGGTGGTCGCGGACTTGCCGTACGGGGCAGTGCACGTCGGCTTGGTCGGTTGGTGGCGCACGCTCGAGCAACAGCCTCGCTGCTTGCTTTGCACATCTAGAGGGGGAAGGCTGCACGGGGAGGCGTACAGCCAAGGGGTCATACGCAGGGTGGCCGATGGCCGAAGAGTGGGCCATGCTACAGCAACAGCGATTCGAGCACGCGTGCGGGGGAGCTGCGCGACTGTGCGTGCTAGCACTCTGACGGTTCGCTGGCGACATGCTGGGCTGCACGCAGAGGCTGCTAACCTGTATGGCAAGCGGGGCAGCGACATGCTATCAGTCGAGGAGGAAGCAGCTCAACACTGCTATAGTAGCAGTTGCAGCTGCATCCTCAAAAAGAAGAGATGGTCATGAAGGAGGAGGGAAAGAAGAAGGTGATGAAGAGTAGGGGTGATGATGGAGTGGAGGAGGAGAAGGAGTTAAAGAAATGGAGATGGTGATGGAATGAAGATGAAGGTGATGGAGTTGATGGTGTGGTGTTGAGCTAGCTGTCGACCATGGGGAGGGAGCTGCTGGTATGAAGGAAAAGGAAATGAAGATGTTGTGTATAAAAAGAGGGGTCGGCTGAAAATGTCAGGGAGAGAGAAGAGAAAGAGAGAGAAAGGGGAATCTTTACAAAAGTAGGAAGAGAGAAGTTTGGGGATTAGAGCCGGCCATAGAAGTGTGTGTGTGAGTGTTGTCATGAAGAGATGGGTGGTTGCGAATAAGTAGAGTTTGAATCAATGGCTAAGATTGAGTGTGGGGATTAGGTTATATTTTAGGAATTTGATAAATAAAGTTGTCCATTTGATTTGGAAGTGTGTAGGCTTATGGTGTTTGGTGTTTTGTAGGAGATGAGTGTGTTGTGTGTTTGGGTAGTCATGAGAGGGGCCACATAAAATTTGGTTGGGTGTTGGATCAAGTTGGGTTAAGTTTGGGCTAGGTTTGGTCATGACTACAAATTTAGTCATTTATAATAATTGATGGAATAGGAGCATGTGGGAGATCAATTGGGTGGCACGCAAGTGGTATGTACATAGTAGGCTCAAAATAGGTCAAAACCATATATTGGGTCAATTAGATTTGACCGATGTCGAGCCCCAAAATTAAGTTAAAAGTTAGGTCAAGTTTTACGGTAGAGGGTCAAATGACCTAAATTGACCCGAAAATTGTGCGATACAAAAAGAATACAAGAGAACAAGTTTGAGTGTAACATGGTATATCAAAATGAAGATAGTTTTGCTTACTAGAAACTCATGAAGAAAGTTTTCAGAGATTGACATCTCTGTCGCACCAAAAACCAAAGTCACGAAAAAGAACATTTAATGATAAAAAATAATCAAAATAAAATATTTATTGAAAATAATTTATTTAGAAAATTTTAAAATAAACCCTAAAATTCAGGGGGCTCACAGCGACACAGAACAATATTCTACCGTCGATTCTGCAGCGTAGGCTGGACGCTGTTACGTACTCGTTCCCGTATATTGGGTGCGAGTCGTGACAGTTTAGAAACCACACTCCGATGCCTTGAGACCAAACTCCTAGCTCAGAAGAAAAATGGAGAGAAAACGAGAAGAGAAGAAGAGTGGAAAGAGATTGTAAAAAAGAAATTTTGAAAAGAAATAAAAAGGTATATATAGAGAGAAGGTGAATTAATCGTGACCATCCGATCGTGATCCACGACTCGATCTGAATCGATCTCGACCGTTCAGAAGAAAACCAAGAAACCAATGAATAATAGAATGTGTATTTACTATTTATAAAAAATCTAAATATTATTCACGAAAATATCATAACACTATTTACGAAAATATCTGAAATCAAAAATATCTAAGAATAGAAATATCTCCTAGATAGTATACCGTCGGTACACACCGGTATGCCGGTCAACTAGTAAAGTCTCAAAAATCAAGTTCTTCTAAGTCTCTCCGATAGTCATGAAAATACAGAATACAGTATAAATATGTATCAGTATACAAATACAAATACTGTGATACGAGTCACACACCTCCCCCTATCCGTCGACCCCCCGAATATCCCCTCTACGCTCTCTCCCGCTGCGGGCTGCCGCCGCCATCGTCGTTGCCGGAGAGGGTTTTTTTTTTCTTTCTTTTAGGACATGAAGTTGAAAATAATCAATAACTGATTGTATCAAATTATTGAGTACAAAAATTTAGGATATTGAATTAAAAAAAGAATAATTGAGGGTACATAAGTTATAAATTAGCCTATTATAAATAGATTATTTATAATGGCACATAAAAAGTTGATCAGGGCTAGCCAGGATTGGGGCTAGCCCAGGTTTGAGAAAAAATTACTCATGACATCCTATTT
This sequence comes from Iris pallida, assembly GCA_029216955.1. NCBI lineage: Eukaryota > Viridiplantae > Streptophyta > Magnoliopsida > Asparagales > Iridaceae > Iris > Iris pallida. The sequence continues at coordinate 1,900,283 of JANAVB010009800.1, forward strand.
TCTTACTCATTAGGCTGTCCCAACCCCACACCCCCCAAACCCAAATTTTGAGCTTCATTTCAAAACTTCCCTCTCTCTCTTCCAAAACCCTAGTTTTCTTCTTCTTCTTCTTCTTCTTCTTCTTATTCTTCTTCTCCACCATTTTTCACTCCCCAAGCTATACATCTTCTTTTTCATCTTCTTCTCCATCATTTTTCCACTCTAAACCCTAGTTTTCTTCTCCATCATTTCTATCAAAACTCTATTTTTTTTCTCCATAATTTTCATTCTCATCATTTTCACTCCTTACAAAGAATGCATGAAAATAAACCCTAACATGTTTATTTCATTCTTTCTCACAAAAAATGCTAAAAATAAACCCTAAAATGTATATTTCACTCTATTATCAAGATAAAAATAAACCATAACATATGTTTTCTTATTCGTCATTTCAATTTTAGGACTGCCATAATTTCTGGCAGTCCTCAATACTTCTAGGACTGCCAAAAAATGTGACAGTCCTCCTTTACAGCAAGTCCCTTTCAGGACTGTCACAATTTCTGGCAGTCCTCAATATTTTTAGGACTGCCAGAAATATTGGCAGTCCTGATATGGACTTGCTGTACAGCAAGTCCTTTTCTTCTGGAATTAGGATTTCATTCATAATTTCTTCTACAAGGATTTCATCCATAATTTTTTCTATTAATGAAGAAAAATTGATTAATAAATTTGATAGATTTGACAACCCAATTTTTTCTACAACTAAGGTTTCATCCATAAACTAGAGTTTGGAGAAAGAAATATGAGAAATTAGAAGAGAACAAAAAAAAACTAGGGTTTGGAGAAAGAGATTCTTTTTATTTTTTTTTCCTTCTTATTCTTGTTCTTCTTTCTTCTTCTTCTTCTTTCTTCTCGTTCTTCTTGTGAGAAAGTTGTTCTTCTTCTTGTGAGAAATGAGAAGAGAGCAAAAGAATAAAAAGTTCACTTATATACTTACATTTAGACTAGCAATGAGTAAATTTTTCAATGATAAACTTGTAAATAAATTAAAATTAGATTTGAGATAGTCATGATCAACTTTTAATATATCCTTATAAATAATCTTTAAATATGAAACAAACACTTACTATATAAGAGCATCTCCAACCCTATTGTCTTGTTAAGTGTTGTGAGTCTTAGGTGGCTCCTATGTGGCATGAGCCACAAGACAATGTCTTGTTTATGTGACAAAATTATATCTCAAAAGACAATGAGATAGAAAAATTCTCTCCAATGCAAAAGTATTGAGGAGACAATAAAAAGTATTTTTTCCAACTTCCAAGACAACTTTTAAGACAACTACTCATCTTCTTTCTTTTTTCTAATATTTTTTATTCATAATTGATGACATGGAAGAGAAGACATTGTCAAATGCATTGTTTAGAACAAGACAATCAACTTCACAATGTCTTCTTTAATTTTTGTCACATAAGCTTCACAATTGACTTGACAATTGTATTGGAGAAAAACTTTTGAATGAAATTTTGTCAATCTTTGTGGCATTAACTTTTTTTTTCTAAAGTCACAATAGGGTTGAAGATGCTCTAATTGTAGATGCCTTGAGTGAGATCATAGATTGACGCTTCATTTTCCGTTCCAAAACTAGAGAGAATCTTTCTAGAAAGTAACTCTGGACAAAGTATCACACATCAGCTACCTCATGTTCAACACCAGACAGGCAAACCAACACACTGTACTCAACACATGTCCATCCTAAACACTATGACACGTGTCATTGGACGGTACAATGTTCCGTAGATTGGGCATCACATCTATCTATGCTCTGTTAGATTCATCTTAGGGTTTTAGGAGCGCGCGAATGACTTTAAAATTTCCCAATTCAGTAAAATTGGTTCACTGAACCCTTCATAAACCCTCAATTCCTCGAGGGATTTCCATTCATGGCGAAGTCAAGCTTCTTCAAAATCTTCTTCGCCGAACAATCGTCCACCGAATTGGTAAACCCCTCGTTCTTCTGGCTAAACCCTTCGATTTTGATCACGGATTTTTTTTGTTATAGTTTCAATCCGGGCTTTAATTTCTTATTTTGAGCAGTAAATTTGCGAAAGTTTGGATTTCAGCTCGGGTTATTGTTTAATTTGGGATTTTGGGGATGAAATCTTGTTGAAAGTTCCGATTTCGATAGTGGGTTTTGTTAGAGATCGAATCTTTGCTTTGGAGTCTTAATTTTGAGGATGGAATTTTGTTAAAGTTTCAATCTTGCTTGGAATTTTATTGATCGGAGGATTCTGTTGGCTTTCGGGAGCACATTGAGGATGAAAGCAACAAGCTATTGTTTAATTTGCGATTTTGGGGATGAAATCTTGCTGAAAGTTCCGCTTTTGATCGTGGTTTTGTTAGAGGTCCAATCTTTGCTTTGGATTCTTAAGTTTGAGGATGGAATTTTGTTGAAGTTTCAATCTTTGCTTGGAACTTCATTGATCGGAGGATTCTGTTGGCTTTCGGGAGCATATTGAGGATGAAAGCAACAAGAAGGTCTCTTTGCTTTAAAGTTTTGATTTTGAGGATGATTACCGTTATAGTTTGGATCTTAGCTTGGAATTTAGTGATTGGATTTTGGGGATGAAATTTTGTCAAGTTTCAATTTTGATTACGGATTTTTGCTGAATTTTCAGTATTTGCTTAAAAGTCAAGTTTCCATTTTGGGGTTTTTTTTTGGGTAAAGTTTCAATGTTTGTTGGCAATCTCATTGTTCAGAGGATTCCGCCGGCTTTTCGGGAGCACATTGAGGATGAAACACACAAGAAGGTGTCTTTGAAGGGCCCAAGTGGAAGCCGCTGGTCTGTCGGTCTGGTGAAGAAATCTGGTGGACTCTTCTTTGAAGACGGGTGGAAAGAGTTCGTCTCTGATCAATCTTTGGCTACTGGAGATTTCTTGGTTTTTCAGTACAATGGGCATTCTAGTTTCTCCGTGATGGTCTTTGATAAGACTGCTTGCGAGAAGAAGGCGGCCTTGTCGGCAAGACCGAGCGGAGAAGACATTGTGGATGTGGAAGAAGAAGAGGGGGTAGTTGTCAAGGAAGAGATTATTGAAGAGGAGGAGGAGGAGGAGAAGCCTTCCATATTTATGGGGGAATCATTGATAAAAAAGAGGAGGAGGAGGAGGAGACGATCACAATCTGATTTGAACGGGACGAAAGTGAAGAGGTCTAATCTGAGCTTGAGTGGTAAAAGGGGTTAAAGCTCTTTCTCCTCCTCCTTCTCCTTATTGTTGAACTGACAAAATACTACACAACACAATATGGACACGACATTGACTTTGATCTGACCTAGTGTTAACCCTAATATCAACTATTATGTGAGATCCTATTACTAAATAACCCTTTTTAAGGGATATTTAGTAATAGGGTCTCATATAATAGTTGAAATTAGGATTTGGGTCTCCATAATGTCCGACGTTAGTGTTTGAGTATTAAATTTACTGTTTACTTGCCTACGTGAACAGTGAATTTAAGACCCAAACACTAACGTCGGACATTTTGGAGACCCAAACCCTAATATCAACTATTATGTGAGACCTTATTACTAAATAACCTTTTTTTTAATGTTCATCTAGCCCGAGCCATGTCCGACACGACAACAAGGACACATCAACAATAATCGCATGAGTGCGCTTCTTAGGTTATTCTTAATTTGTTCTAATTTTTAGTGCTGCAGCTAAGATCTGTTAAGTTACTAACACTTTTAAAAGTGGTTAGCTACTTAGCTATGCTTTTTCAACTTGTGACAATACTGAAAGAATTATATGCCTCATAGCAGCCTGATTTTTGCCTGTGATTGAAAGTTCTCAGTCAAGGCCAAATACGAAGCGTTCTCACTTTTGAGTTTGTGACCTTTGAGAATTGATCAATTCCTGTTATTGTCTTATAGTCTGAAATTCTGCTGAAAGATTAGCCTCTTCTGTCATGTGAGCTCAATAAATTCCACACCAAACCCGTATGGTAGAAATATGCTATCTTTGTTTTCATTTTGATGAGTATTTTTCTGTCTACGAATCATATCATAACTTTGGTTTTCGGGACAATTTGTTGCATGCTGTGTTTACCCCAAACTAGGAAGTTCTATTAACTTGGAGAGAAACCTAACTATGTTTAGCACTAGAACTTGACAGAATCCATGTATTAGCCCTATGTTATTGAAGCTGGATATTTCATCTTCATGCTTTTTTATTGAGTTTATTATGCTTCATTGACTTGGGTAGTTCTGGTCTCCTGAGTGTTTGTTAAAATGTTGATTTCTTACCCTTAGTTATCAATGTTAGTTATCTTCTTAGTGTGCTCAAGTTTGAAGTAGGTAGCTTTGGATTCATTTCCATAAGCCGTAATTCAACATCATGTTCACTGTTTTCTGTTGTTTGGGCTTACAAATACCCAAGTCAATTCCGAATTATCTCTCTAGGCCTTCAGTCATCTCACCGACCAAGCTTCTTTCAAGCTGTCCAACTGTCCAAAGCCAGTACCTTGACCTTCCTTTTTCAAAATCTCCTTACCTTCTTCCTTAAGACGTGCACAAAATGGGTGCCGACATGCTCTGACCCTTTCTTAATGGGAGCAAGGCTGGGCTCGACCTCCGCATTAGGGAGGTAATAGCCAATGATTCTATGAGCCGGTCTTGACCTCTGGAAACTGGTCAAGATAGATGACAACAGCTCTCTTTTTTTTTTCCTCCCAGCATCTATTTACCAGATATTCATTTTCTTTGACTCATATTTCAAGTCACTCCCGTTATCCTCGCCACTTTGGATGGGGAATCTCCTTGATAGATTTCCAAGTAGCGTGCTTCCCGTTCAGCTCAAACTCAAAGGTATAGGTGTTCTCTCAGCCGTCGTGCTTCACTGATCGATCATAAAGCCACGGTCGACGCAAGAGAATGTGACATACCCATTATAAATCATATAGTTCGGACATCCCTACTTTTGTCAAATTTTGGTAAGTTGGGTTGCCGTTAGGTCACTTTAGTCCAAAATCTGGATCACGAAAGATCAAATCCATGTCCATGGGTATATGTTATTGCAAATATTCAGCGAGCCACCTTCCTTGTGCCTAATATTGAAGTCCTTTTCTGTTGTAGCCCTAGTCTGGATTGTGGATCATTCCAAAAAAAAGAACTTAGTTTAGTGAGAATGGCAAAGTAGGTTGGCCTTTTCTTCCTTCTATAACTCTTATTCTCTAAGAAGCACGAACACTCCGAAGATTCATGCCATGCCGTGTCCTAGTGTACGTGGACACTCCAAAATACACTAGGACACACCAAAATAGGTGCTGAATCCGCGTCTCCATATCCGAACTGTATCATGTCGTATTCATGTCTCTGCAACACAGCTTATTCTCCTTTGTTCTTTTTATTTGTACCTAATATTTATTATGATGTTTGTAGTGCATCTGGATCCTGATTCTAGAGCTTTGGCAACTGTGTGCATGTCTCAGTCACAGCCTAGTTCTAGTTCTTCTAAAAGAGGTAGACCAAAAAAGAGTTGTGGACTGAGCTCTGATCAATTCAGTGAAGCAATTAGAAAGGCTAAGTCTGAATTTCGGAGTACTCAAGGTTGGTAATTCCAGTTCCAAAGCTTTAATTAGTTTACCCTCTGGTCCCCCTTCATCTTATATCATTAATTGGTGTATTTTTTTTCTTCGATTGCTAGATTCTACATCAAGTCTTCATTTTTGTAAAAGAAGCAAACAACCTAGAGAAGCCTGGGAACTGGTAAGGAGTAAAAAGGTGTCTTGCGAAAGAGGAGGTAAGCTCTTGCCTGTTCTGAACAAAGCCTTGTGCTATTTTTGTATTTTTTTTCATGATTTGTTGTTCTTCTGACCCACTTATTTGTTTCTCACAGATAGTGTTAAGGTATTACGAATGGGATGTCTGATATCTCAGCGTCGGCCTATCACGGAGGAAGAAGTGAATGCAACTCTTCAAAGGGCTATGTCATTCAAGTCTACGAATCCTTTTGCTTTGGCAGTCATGCAAGAGGCATACGTCTATTCAAGTTTTTTCATGGTAAACTTCCATAACTAATACATGATGATTATCATCAATTTATTTCCCCTATGTTACAAGGATCCTGCCTCACTTTGTTTCGTTCTTCCTCTGTACCGTCGCTGAATGAAGACACCCGATCAGCCAATGTAGCATTTCTTCAAATTCACGATTGGAATATTTACACAGTTCCTTTTTTTTCAAGGCTGCTCATTCTTTTATCCATTTTCTTTCATTTAGGGTCTTCCAAGATGGTACTCCTTCCATTATCTTTGAAGAAGTACTATATTGTCCCAATCGTGAAAAGGATGTTGGTGCTCTTGCTCCTTGACATGAAGAGAGCTTGCTCTCAACATGCCTAGCAAAGTTTAGTCCCACATTGGAAAAAGCACCATGAGTTATCTCAACATATATACTTGTATGTGTTGTTGGGATATACACATGGGGTGGTGACCCTAAGGAGGGAACCGTGTGGATGATTTTACTAGGAGTTAAGGATAAGGCTCCAAGAAAAGCATTTATGCTTTTTGCTCTTGGAAAATTAATTTCCATTAGCGACTCGGACTCGGACTCAGGCTCATGGGCTCATGAGACGTAATGTGGCGTTTTGTTGGCGCACTTAGCACGTCAGCATCGTCGCTAGGCGCATACTGCGCTTAAGTTGCGCTCGTTGCGCGAGCCACTTGCGCGACCACGTTGCGCGTCCACGTTGCGCGTCTACGTTGCGCGGCCCAGTTGCGCGCCCAGTTGCGTGCCCAGGTTGCGCTGGGTTGTGCAGGGTGCGCGGGTGCGCGGGGTGCGCGCGTGCGCGGGTGCGTGGGTTGTGCGGGTTGCGCAGGTGCGCTGGGTTACGTGGGCGCGCGGGTTGCGCCAGTTGCGCCAGCTTGCGCTGGTTGCGCCGCGTGCGCCACGTGCGCAGTGCGCGCAGTGTGCGCTGATGGCGCGCGCGCAACTCGCGCAGTTCGTGGCTGTCCACGTTCTGATTGATTCGTAACTGATCATGGATTTGTGGATCTGACATTAAAACGTGGCGCACATCTCGGATCTGGACAGTTACCGCAGTGGCTATATATTCAGAGCCTCTCTTCTCTCTCGGGACACTTCTTAGACTTCAAAAAATTCACGAAGAGAGAAGAGAGAGTTGCTGCGCACCTTGTTCTTCCTCTTGCAACTGGAGTTCTGTCCTTGTCGTTCCGAGCAGTCCGTCTTAGAGCATTTTTTCAGAGCGTTCCAGAGTTCACTCGAACTTGCTGGTTCCTGGAAGCTGACCGTGTGGGCGGATCTAGCTTTGAGCACCGGTGTTTTTGACACCCTAGCAGGCCACCACCTTCCATTTATCGCCTGTCACCTTTACTACTGCCTTTAGCATTTCGATTAGTACCTTCTATTTAGAAGCACTACTATCGTTTGCTACGTTTACGAAATCTTCTTAGATTTTCGTATTCTAGAATCCTCCTAAGATCTCTGTTACGCACCTTCCTTGAAGCGTTGCGTTGGAACATTGTTCTTACAACTATTTCATTCAGTTTTCCATTGAAAAATTGTGCCCCGGTTCTAACAATCTCAAAGCTAGACCAGCACAATGGAAAACTCTCGTGCCTCTCTCCTCGATACCAGCTTTAACAAACTGGAGAAGTTCGACGGAGAACACTTTCAAATCTGGAAGAGAAAAATCACCTTCAATCTTCTACTAGTGGACGTCGATCATGTGCTGATTGAGACTGAACTAACGATTCCAGAAGGACCGACGACTCCAGAAGGTGGTACAGCAGATGCCATTGCTGCTGCACAAGTCAAACTGACCAAATGGAGAAGGAACAATAGTTTTTGTAGGCTATTGATTCTGAATGCAATGGAGGACTCTCTGGCAGAGTTATACTCCAAGAATACTTCTGCCAGGGACATCTGGGAGTCCTTGGGAAAGCTATATGAAGACGACGACAATAGATCGAAAATTTTCATCGTCGAGAAGTACCATAAGTGGCTCTTCGAAGACGAGAAGACTATGCTGCCTCAGGTAAAAGAGTTCTTGAAGCTGCGCCAGAAGCTAGAAAACGAGAAAATGCCCCTCGTCGACAAGTTTGTTGTTGGAGGGATTGTCTCTAAACTTTCCGCTGGATGGAGTACATTCTATGCAAGAATGCATCGGAAGAAGCTGGATATTAGCTTGGAAGATCTCCTTCAAGAGATCCATGTTGAGGACGATATGCGTTCTAAACAGAAAATGGACACTCTGTCCAAATAGTTGGCCAAGGCCAATCTGGTGCAGACGAGAGAGCCCAAGGGGAAGCAGGTGGCTTCTCATCACAAAAAGAATGATTTTACTAATCTGAAAGTGAAGGGTCCTTCATTCAAGTAACAGAAGTTTAAGTCCCACGTGACTTGCTTCAATTGTGGCAAGAAAGGCCACTACAAGAGTGAATGCAGATCCAAGCCCAAACAATCAGAGAAAGATGAGCCTAGTAAGGTTTCTTTGGTTTCTAACCTCGTTGTTATGATCGCTCAGGTCACAACTGTGGAGGCTGACTCTGACTGGTGGATAGAAACCGGTGCGACATGTCATGTCTGTTCTGGGAATGAATGGTTCGTCACGTACCAGCCAACTTCTGAGAAGGTTGTCATGGCGAATCAGGCCAAGCTGAAGTTCTGGGGATCGGGACTGTGGAGCTGAAACTCACTTCCGGGAACACTCTGACGCTCCAAGGAGTAAAGCATGTTCCGGTGATTGCCAAGAACCTGATCTCTGGGAGCCTGCTTAGCAACGCAGGCTTGAGGATGGACATTAATGCTGTTCAGATGGTGATGTCCAAGAAGGGAACATACTTCGGAAATGCTTTTCAAACCGAAGGGATGTTTAAAATTCAGCTTGTAAACCAGTCTAATGAAATAAATGCAATCGCTCTTTCTGATTATTCTCTTGAGTTGTGGCATAATAGGCTAGGACATGTTCATTGTAAAAGAATAAACAAAATGTCTAGTCTATGACTTATCTCCAAATGTGGGGGATAAGGTAGAGAAGTGTGAAGTATGTGCTCAGACAAAGATCACTAGAAAATCCTTTCATCGGGTCAATCGAAGCACAGATCTTCTGGAGTTGGTACACTCCGATATCTGTGACTTCAAACAATTCTCTACAAAAGCCGGGATGAAGTATTTCATAACCTTCATCGATGACTTCTCTAAGTACGCATTCGTCTACTTGCTCAAATCTAAAGACGAAGCGTTCGAGAAGTTCAAGGAGTTCAGGGCCGAAGCTGAACGACAAACTGGACAACAACTTAAGAGGTTGAGAAGTGATCGATGCGGAGAATATCGGTCTCATGAATTCGCATCGTTCTGCAAAGAACATGGAATCATCTGCGAGATTACTGTTCAGTATTCTCCTCAATCTAACGGAGTAGCAGAGAGGAAGAACCGAACGTTGACAGAAATGATGAACTCAATGCTGCTAACTGCAGGTCTTCCAAAATGTTACTGGGGAGAAGTGCATTAACGGCCACTTTCATTCTGAATAGAGTGCCTTATGCAACTTTTGACATAACTCCTCATGAACTCTGGTTCAAAGTCAGACCTAACTTGAATGTTATTCGAGTGTGGGGGTGTCTGGCTTATGTGAAGCTCCCAAGATCTGAAGATTCAGAAGCTGGGGACAAGGACTACGAAGGCGATCTTCTTGGGGTATGCTGAGAAGAGTGATGCTCGGAGATTTCTTGACATTGAGTCAAATCATATCATCGAATCTCGCGATGCTGAATATTTTGAAGATAAGTTTGCAAGACACAAAAATATTGTTCTCCCAGACATTTCAGAGAATGATGTAGGTGCAAATGAGACTGAGATCTCATATGAGCCAATAGTCCAAGATGAAGTTGTTGGTGGAGAAACAACAATTGAACCAGAACTCGCTGAGCCGTCGACGAAGCGAGCAAGGAGGCCGAAGAGCTTCGGAGATGACTTCGTCACCTATCATGTGGAAGCAGATCCGCTTACCTATGATGAGACGATGAAGACCAGAGATGCTGTCTTCTGGGAGGAGGTAATAGACAATGAAATTGACTCAATTACCTACAATAACACATGGGTGTTGGTTGATTTACCCGAAGGAGCAAAACCCATCGGATGTAAGTGGATCTTCAAGAAGAAGATGAAAGCTGATAGAACCATTGACAAGTTCAAGGCCAGGCTAGTGGCCAAGGGGTTTTCTCAAAAGAAGGGGATCGACTACTTTGACACATATGCTCCGGTAGCACGGATGACAACTATCAGATTGTTGATTGCCCTTGCGGCAATACACAAGCTGGTGATACATCAGATGGATGTGAAAACAACATTCCTGAATGACGAGCTGACCGAGGAGATTTATATGCAACAACCAGAAGGATTTGTCGTCAGAGGCTTAGAAGACAAAGTCTGCAAGTTGGTAAAATCTCTATACGGCTTAAAGCAAGCTCCCAAAATGTGGCATGAGAAGTTTGACAAAGTTATAAGATCAAATGACTACAGGGTTAGCGAAACAGACAAGTGTGTCTAAACTAAATTTGCTGACGGAAGAGGAGTCATCGTTTGTCTGTACGTGGACGACATGCTAATCCTAGGTACGGATATAAGCTGTGTCACTGAGACAAAGAAGTTCCTCTCGACAAAGTTCAGTATGAAAGACTTGGGGGATGCTGATGTTATCTTGGGACTCAAGATCATCCGGATAGACACTGGATTGGCACTGTCACAATCTCATTACATTGAGAAGATGCTCACTCAATACGGGTATCATGATCTTCCTATTATTGATACGTCGTACCGAAGTGATCAGAAGCTGGAGCCAAACTCGAAGGAAAGCGTCAGGCAATTGGAGTACGCTAGCGTCATCCGAAGTTTGATGTACGCTACTACTGCCACTAGGCCTGACATAGCTTTCGCTGTGGGAATGCTGAGTGGATTCACAAGCAATCCAGGCGTTGAACACTGGAAAGCTGTGAAGCGTGTTATGAGATATCTCAAGAAGACTCAAACATATGCACTGCACTTCAGCGGAGAGCCGCCGGTAGTAGAAGGCTTCAGTGATGCCAGCTGGTGCTCAGAGTTGGAGAGCGAGAGGTCCACTGGTGGATTCATTTTCACAATGGATGGAGCTGCTATATCGTGGAAGTCGAAGAAGCAGACTATGCTCTCGCGGTCCTCTATGGAATCTGAGTTCTTTGCACTTGATACCGCAGCAGATGAAGCAGAATGGCTTCGGGAGCTCATGTATGATCTTCCAGTGGTTGGAGCGCAGATACCGGCAATTCCGATATACTGCGACAACCAAGCGACTGCGGCGGTGGCATCAAATGATCTCTTCAACGAAAAGAAAAGAACTGTGCGGTTAAAGCATAGGGCAATGAACGATCTCATCAAGAGAGGTGTCATTGCAGTAATCGATGTTCGGAGTCAGGAGAACCTGGCGGATCCGTTCACGAAGGGCCTCAAGCGTCAGCTGGTTGAAGACACAGCAAGGAAGATGGGCTTGAAGGCATTCTGATAGTATGTTTTTGTAATCCTACCATAAAATTTTATGTTGTTAGTTCAAAGAGAAATCTACTAGACATCTAACTTTCGGTTCAAGAGAGGACCACTGACTGGAAAACTATCAGCTAACTGTGGGTACTTGTTCTTTGGAACATGGAAGGGTTACGAACCCATAACCACTGTTGTCTACTATGTGTTTTCTGCGAAAAACGGATCCTGTGTTGAGGTTGGCTTAAATGCCTTAATAAGTTCTCAGGCAGAGTGAATGCCTGTTGTGCTTTACAGGAAGCACGGTAGCGCAGCACTAGAAGGAGTAAAACTCCATGCTACAGTGGGATGACTCCACCATGAGGTTCCCAGGTAGGGGTAATGCCTCGGCTTTGCAAGCCAAGTCATAGCGGCGTAGCACCGCAAATAGACAGGTAGCCTAATGCTGTATGATGAAATTAAAGAGTTGTAGACAGCACTACAAAGGGGAGGGTGACCCCATGTTACAGTGGTACGGCACCACGATGAGGTACCCGGGTAGGGGTAAAGCCTCGGCCTTGCAAGCCATGTCGTTGCGGCGTAACACCGCAAGGAAGCCTTAGGCTTCATGCTGGGTAGAATGGCACTACAAAGAGGCTGTGACCTCATGCTGCAGTAGCATGATACTACGATGAGGTTCCCAGATAGGGGTAACGTCTCGGCTTTAGGCTATGTCATAGTGGCGTAGCACCGCAAGGAAGCGCATGGTTTCATGCCATGTCTCTTTAATAAAGAACTTACCTATAGTGTATGGAAAAAGATATCAGGCCGTCTCTTGAGGGTAAACTTGTAGACGCCCAAAATTATACACTGAAACCAGGCTGGTACAAGGCGTTTAATGTGCAGCCAGAAGCACATGTAACTACACTTTGTGAGTGAGAAGAATTACAATTGTGGTGCAGAATTCAAGGCATAGTCCATTTTTGTATCACATTGTTATTTAATCCATGCGGGAAGATTCAAGTCGTCAGCGACATCTATCCTAATGCAAAATGGACAGTTACTGTGGGGAACGTTCAACCCTAGACACATATATATGTTGAGATATGTGGGAGATTGTTGGTGCTCTTGCTCCTTGACATGAAGAGAGCTTGCTCTCAACATGCCTAGCAAAGTTTAGTCCCACATTGGAAAAGCACCATGAGTTATCTCCACATATATACTTGTATATGTTGTTGGGATATGCACATGGGGTGGTGACCCTAAGGAGGGAACCATGTGGGTGATTTTACTAGGAGGTAAGGATAAGGCTCCAAGAAAAGTATTCATGCTTTTTGCTCTTGGGAAATTAATTTCCATTGGGACTAAGCCCCGTAGGGACTCGAACTCGGACTCAGACTCGGGCTCATGGGCTCATAAGGCGCAATGTGGCATTTTGTTGGCGCACTTTGCACTTAGCACGTCAGCATCGTCGCTAGGCGCATAGTGCGCTTAAGTTGCGCTCGTTGCGCGAGCCACTTGCGCGGCCACGTTGCGCGCCCAGGTTGCGCGTCCACGTTGCGCGGCCCAGTTGCGCGCCCATGTGCGCTCCCAGGTTGCGCCTAGGTTGCGCTGGGTTGCGCAGGGTGCGCGGGGTGCGCAGGTTGCGCTGGGTTGCGCACGTGCGGGGGTGCGCAAGTTGCGCGCGTGCGCGGGTTGCGCAGGTGCGCTGGGTTGCGCGGGTGCGCGGGGTGCGCGCGTGCGCGTTTGCGCGGGTTGCGCAGGTACGCTGGGTTGCGGGGGTGCGCGGGCGCGCGGGTTGCGCCGCGTGCGCAGTGCGCGCAGTGCGCGCAGTGCGCGCAGTGTGCGCTGATGGCGCGCGCGCAACTCGTTCATATGGCGCAACTCGCGCAGTTCGTGGCTGTCCACGTTCTGACTGATTTGTAACTGATCCTGGATTTGTGGATCTGACATTAAAACGTGGCGCACATCTCGGATCTGGACAGTTACAGCAGTGGCTATATATTCAGAGCCTCTCTTCTCTCTCGGGACACTTCTTAGACTTAAAAAAATTCACGAAGAGAGAAGAGAGAGCTGCTGCGCACCTTGGTTTTCCTCGTGCAACTGGAGTTCTGTCCTTGTCGTTCCGAGCAGTCCGTCTTAGAGCATTTTTCCCTAGCGTTCCAGAGTTTACTCGAACTTGCTGGTTCCTGGAAGCTGACCGTGTGGACGGATCTAGCTTTGAGTACTGGTGTTTTTGACACCCCAGCAGGCCACCACCTTCCATCTATCGTCTGTCACCTTTACTGCTGCCTTTAGCATTTCGATTAGTACCTTCTGTTTAGAAGCACTACTATCGTTTGCTACGTTTACGAAATTTTCTTGGATTTTCGTATTCCAGAATCCTCCTAGGATCTCTGTTACGCACCTTCCTTGAAGCGTTGCGTTTGAACATTGTTCTTACAACTGTTTCATTCAGTTTTCCATTGAAAAATTGTGCCCCTGTTCTAACAAAGGAAAACGAATAAGCGTATATTATTCCATTCGTGAAAAAGAAATCGCAGTGCAAAAATCAATATAAATAAAGATCATACATGTTGTTATCATCAGTGTCTTTGTTCATTTTTAATTTGCAAGCATTATTTTTAAATTTATGAGTTGATATTTTGAGTTATGGTTTCTGTTTCAATTGAGACTACTTGGTCGAGAGCCTATATGAAGGCATTGTACTATTAATTTTTGAAATTATTGAACGAATGCAATTGATTTAGAAGATTCTTGATTTTCAGACTCCACAGGTTGGATCATGGTTGTGTGATCCAACAACCATGGGCCCTCGAAAGGTCCGTCTTCCTATTTTTTTCTTCTTTCTTCACCATCTAAGCCTCCGTAATTGCTACTTTTAGACTATAAAATGGGTACTGCTTTTGATATTTTAGCACAACAAAAGAACACTGAATCACTAAAAAAACACTTCCAAATCAATATAGAGCAACCTCAATTCTTGTTTTTCTCAAACCCATCAAATTTCCAACCCTAATCCTAGATTTTGAGTTAAAAATCACTTCTTTCCAGATTCCAAAATCTGATTGCACATTTCTATCTAGAAAGCCCTTTCTTCACTTGGAAAACTCTAAAACATCCATTCAAAACCTCTCAATTTTTCTTAGTTTTAACCCTAGTTTGTACAATACCATAATCAGAATCCCAAAATGTTCAATAATCTTAAACCGAGATCAGTTGTGCGGTTATCTAACAAAAATTTGTATGAGAGCAGGTTTGTTCTTTTTTTTGTGTTTCAAAATGTTCAATAATCTTAAACCGAGATCAGTTGTGCGGTTATCTAACAAAATTTGTATGAGAGCAGGTTTGTTCTTTTTTTTGTGTTTTAATCTACTTTATCTCATTTATGCTTTAATTATAATGCCAATATGCCGCATCAAACACAATAAATCAGTTTGCTCAAATTAACTAACATGTGACTTATCCTTCGTCAAATTGAACACACATGGAAAAAAGTAAGAGGAAGATGGTGTTAAAGTTACAACCTAATAGCAATATTACACACAAGACATTCCTAAAAAGTCCCTCAAATCTTCATGTCTTAACTCTTTGTGTTTGTGCGAGATTCCTAACCAAGGTAGCTAGCTATGAGCAGGATAGCCTTGCCAAAAGACTTGAAGGCCAATTAGTGGGTAGGTAGTTATATTCTTTTGGTCATGTCACTTAGGCTCATGCAACCAAGAAGCTCCTTCCATGTTCCCCTAGATTATACAAGAATCTAGACGAAGAGGTATATGAGCATTAAGCCAAAGAACAAAAAGAACTGATGTTCCCAACTATATAATATAAACAATTGCCCTTTCTCATATACCTCAATCCAAGTTTGTTCAAGTCTAACCCTAGTTCTAGCAACTCCCTATTAGGACTGTTCCATCCCTCTTAAATGGTGTAATGTCCCCCTCCATGGCACATGCCCAAAGGCCCCAAACCATATCAGAGTATCTCTCTCAAGTAATCCTAAATCAATACGACCCCCAACTTCCTATGGAACTATGGAAGTAATCGGCTCTTAAATCAAGACAAAATAACAATGCTTTGATAGTCACATCCATACACGAGGCTTCCCCTGCAAGTTAATTTGAATTTCTTGTAAGAAAACCTTTTACTTATAATATGTCATACATGACAATTTTTTTCCCTTTAAGACCTTGACATTGTAACTTAAAAATCTTCTTGATTTTATACATTTTTCTAAGCTTTCCTACTATACGTGGATCTAGACACTTTTCGGTTGCATGAGCTTACATGTGTTACCAGAAAGATAGTGCTAGTGTTATCCCAATAAGATATCCCACTTCTATTACGGATCATATTTATAGACATTGGTTCAAAGTAGTAATAACTGATTAGCCATCATTAATGGCATTTTATCATATATGCGCAAGGTTCTAAATGGCGGTAGGCGGGTGCACGGCGGAGAGAGTCCGCCTACCGCATAGGCCGCCTAGGCACCGCCTAGACGGTCGATACATTTTGAACATTTTTTATTATTTTACCATTGTTTTTTTGTATATTATGCATATTTTAAGGGTGTTCCATGCATAACTAAGTTGTAGAACGAAGATTTATAAAGTTTTAGTTTTGTAAAAGTGAACCATAGGCCCATAATGCTTAAAAAAAATTTTGGCCAAAATACTTTGTCAAGTATTGTTCCGTCTAGGCGCCCGCCTACACCGTCTCACCTCCGCCTATGCCGCCAACCTCCGTTGGCCGTCTACTCCACCGCCTACTACAAAGCGGTGCGGAGAGGGACCGCCTACCACCTAGGTGTCGCCTAGGCGGCCTTAGCGGGCGCCATTTAGAACACTGTATATGCATTGTTATTAGCTTATCATGAGAAAGTCCTAGTTGTCGTAAGAGTCAATTCAAGCTGTAATGTTGATTACACCATTTGATATTGAATTGCAAGCTTGAAGAAACTAATTGAAGCACTCCTAGTTCTAGGAATATCCGATTGGGTTTTGGATATTTTAAGTATGACTAATAACACACTTGATATGATAGCCAATATCGTATGCTACGTAATATGGAATGTTTATATTCAAGTTGTTAGGTGCTCTTTGGAGTTTGAGTTCACCTAACAGACTTGCCCTCAAATCCTATAAGTGCTTTATAATTACCAAATTTCCGATAGTGCACAAGTTCCTTAGACTGGAGGCACCACAATCTTATTATACACTCAATGCTATGTTTTGCTTTTAGTTAATTAGTCCCATCGTATATTGGATATGGTTGTCATTCCATAGAGACAGGTGAATTGCAGAATATAGGACCCATCGCTCCAATATTTTGATGCACATGTTATGGGGTCCTAAATCTTGTGCTATAGAATTATACATCGTTATTTTTTCCCCTAAATCCCTCATTCTGTTGCTGAAACTGGAAAAGGCTAACTTGTAACTTGTATACAGTACAGCTGTTGCTCTAAGTTTCTTAGTATTGCATGCCACTTTCTGTATTCCCCCCCTTAAATCTATGTTTAGGGATCTTAGCTCTTCCCTGTAGCTTCTGTTGACTACAATTTATGCTCAACTTTTCTTAATAATGTCAACTTCGGTATCTATTTCTTATATTTAAGCTAAGATCCTTGTATATAGATCTTATCTATGTCCCTTCAGAGCGAATCTCTTATCAGTTACCATTTCATTTTTGATTGCTAAGAAAGTGAGGGAAAGAAAGGAAATTGAAACTTTTGGTCCTATGTCAATTCAATCCCATTTCTACATTAAATACTTCCTTTCCACCAAACAAAAGTTCCAAGAGACAACCTTAGTTTCCATGCAATGTTCCCTTTCCTTTCTCAAGAGAATCTCTAATTAGAGTTTTAATTTATCTTTTGGGATGTATAAACGCGGCAGACGTTGCTTCCAATTTCACATATCTTGCGTCTGAAGTTTTTTAAATGCAATTAAGTTAGAAGGACAATTTGAAATTTAGACTGTTGTATGCTTTGTTTACCGCATTTCCTTAATCTACTAAGTCGCTCGAGTTTGGTAAACCTTTTTTTCACAACTCTTAACCCATCGTGGACTCAAATACGACACGACATATAACGGACACAGGGTGATGGACAAGACACCTACTATGGCGTGTCATACTGTATTTTGGATTCTTTGTGTCGTGTCCACTGCATGTCTGACACCGATGCTGTGATGGTTTTTGGAGTGTCCATGCTTCCTGGCTCTTAACTAATAGCTTTATTACAATATTGAGATTGGCTACTACCCTTTTCTCTTCTTGCCATGCAGAGCCTTCCTGCTTGGTTTGCATGCCAACATCTTCCCAAGGAAAACACAGATATGACAGTCTGGGATCCAAACGACAGAAGCTGGAAGATTACATACATCTCCTACATCACTCGAGGTGCTCTTAGTGGTGGTTGGGGGAAGTTCTCTTATGCCAACAATTTGGAGAAGTATGATGTCTGTGCATTTGAGCTTATAAAGACGAATCATCTTCGCGTACACATCTTTAGGGTGGTGGACGAGCTCAAACCACTACTTCGCTTTAGAAACTAAAATTTCTTTACCTATTTATAATGCTCGAGAGTAATAATTATCTGTTGGAATAATTCTATTTATGTTTGTAGAGAATAATCTTTTTATGTTTTTGAGCTCTCTTGTTTGTAACTTCTATCTAGTGAGATCCATTTAATCATAATTGTGCGTCGTCTATGCTTTTAACATTGTTTTACTGGACTGGTGTCTGTTTTTCAATGCATTTTCTAAAGCTTTCCTGGTTAATTAATTGGATTTTTCTCATCTCATGAAAAACTTCTTGGTTTGGTTTACAGCTTTTTGCATTCTTCATACCTTTTCCATTACCCAATTTAACAGTTTGCTCTATAAAGCATCAGGCAGGACATTCTCGATCAATCATCACTCAGAAGTTTATATCCAGACCTGATAGTGCATCTTCTAGTCTTTTCCAGTACACCATATCATGAGAAACTGCAATCACAATTTCCTGTTATGCTTCCATGACCTTCAGCATTTCTTTTGTTGGCATATCCAAAGGTTATTTATAAATGCACAACCTCTATTGTTAGGGGACATCACAAAAATAAAATTTATTATCAAAATACAATTGTCCAAATTGTTAGGGGACATCACAAAAATAAAATTTATTATCAAAATACAATTTTCCAAATTGTTAGGGGCACATGGTTAAGTATAAAAATGAGGTTAAGTATAAAAATGAACCTGATCAAATGTGGATGTTCTTATCGCTATATATTAACCACCTCTATTTATTCTTTCTTCATATATATGTTAATGAGAAAAGCCCTAGAGGATCCATCCGGCTGCAATTTTTCTCTTTCTCATTTCCACAACACGTTATAAGCGTCATATTCTAATTGGATTTTCCATGCATTTTCTAAAGCTTTCCTGGTTAATTAATTGGATTTTTCTCATCTCATGAAAAACTTCTTGGTTTGGTTTACAGCTTTTTGCATTCTTCATACCTTTTCCATTACCCAATTTAACAGTTTGCTCTATAAAGCATCAGGCAGGACATTCTCGATCAATCATCACTCAGAACTCTATATCCAGATCTGATAGTGCATCTTCTAGCCTTTTCCAGTACACCATATCATGAGAAACTGCAATCACAATTTCCTGGTATGCTTCCATGACCTTCAGCATTTCTTTTGTTGGCATATCCAAAGGTTATTTGTAAATGCACAATCTCTATTGTTAGGGGGGACATCACAAAATTAAAATTTATTATCAAAATACAATGGGTAAATTGCAAAAAAAACCCTCGTTAGATGTATACCTTTTGCAGTAAAAGACCCCACGCTCTTAATATTCCTAAATGTATGAAAAATGCTCATTAGACCCCCTAATTCTGATTTCTGTGTAACGGACGTTATTGCTTGAGTAAACTGACCGTTATACCCTCCGTAATATAGGCTAAACCTCCCATTAGATTATTTTTCTTCTTCCAATTCGACGGTTAAGCTTTCTTCCCTCCGTAATTCGAAGACGGAGAAGAAGAGGTTCGTGATTCGAAGACGGAGGAGAAGAGCTTCGTGAATCCAGTTTCGAGATTCAGGTATACTCATAAACCCTAAGCTTAGTATAAGAACGATGAGAAATTTTGGGAAATAACCCTAGTTTGGGAAGACTTTAGGAAAAATAACCCCATTTTCGTGTGAGAACCCTAATTTCGTTTGTAACCCTATTTTGGTGTGACAACCCTAATTTTGCACGAAAATTTTTTGTTTGTGACGAGGATTTTGTTCGTGACGAGGAATTTTGGGAAAAAAACCCTAGTTTGGGAAGACTTTAGGAGAACCCTAATTTCGTTTGTAACCCTATTTTGGTGTGTAACCTAATTTCGTTTGTAATTGTGTCTGCACAATTACTGGACAAAGTGTCTGGACAAAAACCCTAATTTTGTTTGTAAGTGTGAAAATGGTAACTGTATGTAATTAGTTATTAATTTGTTATTAGTTTGTAATTGTGTACAGGTTTTAACACAACATGTTTGGTACAAAGTATGCTCTTCACATGTATGTTGGGGGTCACTTTGATGTTGGTGAAAAATACGTTGGTGGTGTAGTATTGGAACTGAAAGAATTTATTCTTAGTGATGAATTCTGTTGGTTTGACCTTGATGGCCTATGTGCAAGTGCTGGGGTGCAGGCTCCCTGTGAAGTTTATTTCTATGACCCTGTGGATGGAAGGAAGACAAAATTATTGGGTGACAATGATATAATGAACTGTTTTGCAAAGTTTCCAGAGCCATGTCTTATCAAATTTTATGTATTAGGGAAGCTCGATGAGTCACTCATTGATTACAATGATTATGAGACATATTACTGATTTTAGTGAAGCAGCTATAGAGATGAAAATGAAGATGGATGATGATTATTGGGCAAGCATTAACTTGACTAGGGTACCACTTGAACATGTGGATGAAGAACATGTGTCTGTTCAACCAGTGGGTAAAGAACATGTGGCTGTCCAACAAGTGTCTGAAGAGCATGTGGCTGTTCAACAAGTGGGGGAAGAAGAAGTGGCTGAAGAACAAGTAGGTATTGACTATAGTAGTTTTTTACCTGATGAAGACATTGACCAAGAGTCTGAGTATAATCCTAATGATGAGTTGGGCAGTGTGCAGTCCTCAGAAGACAGTTGGGGGTATGAAGATTTTGAGTTGGGTTCTTCAGATCCTGTTGTGACTAAAAATAGTTTGTTGAGGGATGAAAATGTGGATGTTCATGTAGGAAAACGTTTTGCTACACATGAAGAATTCAGGAGTGCTCTGAGGCTCCACGCCATCAAGAACAAGTACAATCTGAAGTTTTGTCCACTTCTACTGTTATTTAGCTTTTAGTTAACTGTTAGTTAGGTTTTAGTTAACTGTTAGTTAGGTTTTTGTTAACTGTTAGTTAGGTTTTAGTTAACTGTTACTATTACTTATCTTTTAGTTAACTAATAAGTTAGCTTATTAGTTAGCTATTAGTTAACTGTTATCTGTTACTATTTGCCACTTCTTGTAAACAGGTATCTCCACAGGTTCAGACATGATCCAGACTGGAAGAATGTTGGATTTAAAACTCATATAGCTGAAGATTTGGAGATTGAAGTTTCTAGACACAAAATACACAGGGCAAAAAAGAAGGCATTGGAGATGATTGATGGGGATGTCCAAGAACAGTATGCTTGTATAAGAGAGTATGCCATGTTTGTGATGAAAACAAATCCTGGAAGTGTTGTTAGGGTAAAGGGAGAACTGGAGCCTGATGGAAAATCAACCAGATTTGTGAGGGTTTTTTACACCTTGAATGCACTACTGAAGGGCTTCAAGGAAGGTTGCAGACCATTCATTGTTGGTGCTCTGTTTGTGAATCAACCAGATTTGAACAAATGTAAGATGTTGAAGTAAATCTGTAAGATGAAACTTTGTTGGTGCTCTGTTTGTGAAACTATGTTGGTCTTTGTAAGATGAAACTATGTTGGTCTTTGTTGGTGCTCTGTAAGATGAAACTTTGTTGGTACAATGAACTATGTTGGACTGCAATGAAACAAGAGATTTGTCTGCAAATGTTGGTCTGCAATGAAATATGTTGGTCTCTTCATTTTATGGTGTGCAAATGTTGGCCTCTTCATTTTATGGTTTTTGTGAACTCTCTCAGGTTTTGTGAACTCTCAGGTTCAGTTTATCTTCTCATTTTATACGAACTCTCAGGTTCAGTTTTTGTGAACTCTCAGGTTCAGTTTTTGTGAACTCTCAGGTTCTGTAAGATGAAACTTTTACTGCAGTTTTTGTGAACTCTCTCAGGTTTTGTGAACTCTCAGGTTCAGTTTATCTTCTCATTTTATACGAACTCTCAGGTTCAGTTTTTGTGAACTCTCAGGTTCAGTTAATCTTCTCATTTTATATGAACTCTCAGGTTCAGTTTATCTTCATTTCATATGAACTCTCAGGTTCAGTTTTTGTGAACTCTCAGGTCCGGTTTATCTTTTCTCATTTTATACGAACTCTCAGGTTCAGTTTATCTTCTCATTTTATATGAACTCTCAGGTTCAGTTTTTTGTGAACTCTCAGGTTCAGTTTTTGTGCCACTCGAGTATGCTAACAATGTCGGCAACATTTTTCCCACATAGATTACTTCGTTCACTTGTCGTCATCGTCACTGGCAATTCTCTAGAAGAAATTAAACGTCGGCTTCGATGCTCCTTCAATTCTTTCATTAAATTCCACATTAGAGTCTGATAGTACTCTGGAAGTTTATCATCCTCCCATAGTATAAATCCACAAGAACTTGTTGGAAAATTTGCACACCCATAGAATCTTCTTCCAGGGTTTGCTTGCGTCCACGCATTCTTCAATGGACTAATTGATCCACAATGGCAGTAAATGAATTTCCCTCGATTTTTACTTGAATGTCGTGAGAACAAAGATTGCGAGCTAGAAGGCATAACTTCGACTTTGAATTAATCTGTTCGGAAATAAATTAGAAAAGAGAACAAATTACTTTGGAAAGAAATTAGCAAAAATACAAGAACTGAAAAAATCAGAAAAAAAAAACAAATGAGTGTTCAACCCCCAAGCTGCTGTGGAACACCCCCCCCCTCCCTCCCCCCCCCCCCCCCCCCCCCCCCCCCCCCCCCCCCCTTCTCCCAAGCCCCAAACATCCTCAGCCTTAAATAGATCAAATACAAAGGGTATTTTTCGTGTTTCATTAAAAGTTTTCAAAAAAATTGGAGACTAACGGCTGTTTCCAACGGCTCTCAGACGGGAGGTCCTATTCCGAGCAAGTCACTAATTGTGGGGGTCTTTAACTGCTAAAATTGACTAAAAGGTCTTTCTACGCAAAAGGTATACATCTAACGAGGGTTTTTTTTTTGCAATTTACCCAAATACAATTGTCCAAATTGTTAGGGGACATTACAAAAATAAAATTTATTATCAAAATACAATTGTCCAAATTGTTAGGGGCATATGGTTAAGTATAAAAACGAGGTCAAGTATAAAAATGAACCTGATCAAATGTGGATGTCCTTATCGCTATATATTAACCACCTCTATTTATTCTTTCTTCATATATATATGGTTAATGAGAAAAACCCTAGAGAATCCATTCGGCTGCAAAATTTTCTCTTTCTCATTCACACAACACGTTATCAGCGTCATATTCTAACAAAAATTAACATAGAGATCTACGACGACATGACGACAGGAATCGGGAGATGCTCCTCCATTTACAAACAAAAGCCACCATGTAGGAGCTCCAGTGTTGTCAAATTAACAAAGACACTAGGGCCTCGTTTGGTTCACGGATTTAAGGAACTAGGAAAGAAAAGTTGTTCATTTTCTTTGTTTGGTAGCCACAAACTTGGAAATCAATTTCCTGACAAGAGGAAAAATGAGAGGGAATATGGTTCCACTCATGACCCATAGGATTGATTTTTCCTCCTCCTTTTCCAACATTTATTACAAAAAATTATGACAAAACTAACCATGTGTTATTGCTTATTTTACCATTAACTCCTCGTATTCTGGGTCCTTTTGGATTTTTATAATGTCATTTTTATTTTAAAAGGTAAGGATATTATTGGATCATTGATATATTTTTGCTTTCCTTTCCTGCACCAACCAAACACTGGAAATGAAATCAAATGGTCTTTCCTAGGTGGTTTCCTTGTTTTACCAAACAACGGAAAGAAAATGTGACATGAATCTACTTTTCCATTCCCATGGAAAGTACAAGGGAATCAATTTCCCTTCCGTGAACCAAAGGAGGCCTAGAAAGATATCTCATCTCTATGAAATTATTTTTTCGAGGTTAGTATCCAGAAAATTGTTAATTCTTTCGGACCTGTGGGTTCTATTACTTTCATGTTTCGCTCAAATAAAATTTTTTATTAGCATTCAACATGAATGAATATATTAATTGCACCCATGACTTTTAATTAACGCTATGTGAAAAGATGATAACATAGGAAAAAAATCTTATAAGTGAGTGATTTGCTAAATCTTGATACTATAAGAAGTTATCATTATGCACAATGCATGTGAAAATGTTGGATCATTTGGTAAATTTTGTGTAGATGAAATAGTATATTGGCGCTGTTTATATTTCAATATGAAGTTAATTTTGTTTACTTGGTTAGAATATCACTTAAATTAATTTTTCAATATTTTAACACAGATCTTTAAAATAGACCCAGAGCTCCATTAGATCATTAACTATGGTGGTTTAATACATGCGAGAACCACTATATATATATTTGGATTTTTTTTGTCCCATAGTTAACTATGTCATTAATAATTATCTTAATTTTGATTTAAATCTTTCATTATTATAATTCATAAAGATCATTGAATATGGATTTATTTAGCCATTATTTAAATTTATTTATTTTTCAAATTGGGTTAACTCTCGAATTACTGACTAATTAATATAATTTATTTGGTGATTTGAATTTATTCTCAAGATATTTGCAATCACTATGAAATTTAAATTTGGTTTCATTAAATTTCTTTTATAACACAATCTAATATATTCAAATCTATTTCATATAGAATTTATTAAAACAAATATAATAATCTTGTTGGATCCTGCTTGTTATACTAAATGTATCGAGACATGAAATAATCTATGATATGCTATATTTACATGTGAGAGATTAACATAAGAATAATAAATCAAATTGATGGACATATAATTATGTAAGTCATTTCTTTACATGTTTTTGTTTACCTATCTGGAAAAAAATTAATTGAAACTTTGGTAGTCTATCACCATTTACCACATGTGCCGATCATGAACTTGAATTTTTATTGGTCGGATCCAACTAATTTAGGAATACATGAAACCTTCAGTTTGTATTAAAGATCAATTGGTAATTAATAGATTTGATATTTGCTCGATTCCTTGGGACTTCTTGGCATATTGTCTTTGCATATATAATGCATTTTTTTAAAATGAATTGCAGTATAAGTCGGGTTATGCAAGTAGAAAATATGTAGATACAAACCAATGTTGTATATGTTGGAGTGAGTGGGATTTCCAACCTATATGGAGAATGTCTCGGAGTGCGACGAGCGATATCTGTGTGTCGGAGAAGCTCTGAGAGTACATCGATCGCCGTATATTGGAACATATATGGTAAGCAAATATATGATTGAATTTCCATCTTTAACTTTGATCATAAATTTATGATTGAATCTTTTCATATATTGACTTTCCATATAATTGAACTTCCAATTTATGGCATGCCAATTATGATTGGATTTCTATTAAATATATGATTGATATATATTGAACTTCCTATATATATTGAGCTTTCATATATAGATTTTCAAGATATGTTAACTTTAATTCATGCAATCATTTATAAAATGTTGATGCATGCAAGTTTATAAAATAAAAAGAATAATATCAAGGGTTACAACTTTTGAGAGAGAAAGGGGATTGAAGACTATTGTGAAGGAGAGATCGTTTCGAATAATTCTTCTCGTTATCTCTTGTTCTTCGGAGTCTGTAATCAGATTTTCTTCTTTCAAGTAGTTGTGCTGATCTATTTTGGATTGGTGATAAGCTTGTAATAAGTCGATGTATTTCTTATTCCAATAGTGGAAGTTTTTTAAGGTTGGACTCCGATCGTCTCGTGGTTTTCCATCTAAATTTTTCACGTAAAAATTGTCTGTGTTTAGTTTTTCTTTGTAATTTTGGCATTTGATTTTGTGTGCTTTTTTTAGGTTCTCTTGTAGCTTCTTAGTTTGGGAGAACAATTTTCATGTTTCGTTCCTAACAGTATAAAGTATTGATGCTTTGGTACAATCAACAAATATTTTAAAGACATAAAGCATCAGTGAACCTATGACGTATATTTGTTCATTTGTACCTCTGTAAAGTGCATGAAATTTCTCTTGGCCCATGTGATCAAAATGCATAGTTTTGCAACTGCGACACTATTAGGCCTCGTTTGGTTACCGGAATTTGAGCTTGGAAAAGGAAAGTGAATCCTTTCCTATGTTTGGGAGCTAAAGAAAAGTTGTTGGAAAGAAAAAATGATTCTCAAGAGGTAGGAAAATAGGGAGAAAAATGGTTCCTCCCATTTATCTAAGGAATCACTTTTCCTCCAACTTTTCTGCATTTATTACAAAAAATTTTGACCAAAATATCCATGTTCATAATATTATTTACCATTTTTATCCATAATATCTTTTAGACAAAAATATTTCTAAGTAATAATTATTTTTATTAGCACGAGGGTATTTTTGGAAAATTGACTTGATTTTGTTTTCTTTTCTTACAAACACCAAACACTATAATAGAAAGTAAAGATATATTCCGGCTATAATCCCGATCTTTTCAAACACCGGAAAGAAAAGTTTATAGGAATTATAATTTTCTAAAGGAAAGAAAATACCAAGGAATCAGTTTCCTTTCCTTTCCATTCCGCGAACCAAACGAGGCTTTTGGTTGAGCTATAAATCATTTTACATACATGTGTGGGCTATCGATTACAAAACAGTAGGAAAATGAAGAACAGTAACATGAATTATTAGGTTGATTATATGCACTCACTCATTCCCATATATGCATGCAACTGCTTGTATATTTATATTACCAGGTAAGGGACATCGGTAGTATTAGAAGGTGTTTATTGAGTTACATAGGGCAAACCAAATTTGATTTCGCCTTTGTGCAAATCTAATTTCTAATTTTGAATACCTACTAAAAATTTAACACATAATTTTATTTGTATATATATGTTTTGGACTACCCTAAATTGGTGCATGCATGACAGGTGTTGCATTGCATGTTCGAGGGAACCAGTAGCCCGCGAACAATTTTTTGTCGGTCGCAACGGGTTGTTGGGCCCCGAAAGGCCAAAACAAAATTGATAATCACAAAATATGATTGATAATACTTTAGAATTTCTAAGAAAAAAAAGAGGTTGATGTCAAGTTGTCATACAAATTATCATGGACATGAAGTTCTATGTCTAAATGACTTACAAACACCAACCTGAATGTTGATATTTTATAGTTGCATATATTTTAAAGTTTTAAACCTTAAATAAATTAGAAAATTCTAAAGTTTGTACCATAAGTTTGTCTAATTCATAGGACGATCTACGGATGTTTGGTTGTCCTACCAACTATCATAGACCTAAGGTTCCATAAACATACTTTAATTGATAGTTTACCATGCTTCTACACACTATCCTTAAGAATATGATCTTTTTCTCCAACAATAATACTAGATCGAATGTATAATCCACGATAGCTGGTCTTGCTCACATTAATAAAAGGCTCTGGCAGAACATATCTTACCTAACGTCTCAAAATTTTAGAATTTTTTTTCTTGAATTTCAAGTATATAAGGACAAATGGGTATCATATTAAAACTTGAGCAACTAAAATAAGTTGTATTTTTATGTAACCATTAGTCTAGAGAACCCAAAGTTATTCTAGAAAACCAGAAGTTTGTCTAAGGGAAATAGAAGTTCGTCTAAATAGATTCGCAGCTATTCACTAAGGATACACGTCACTCACATTGAGGATGTCAAGTCACATACTACGTTGAGCTAAAAACTCAATCCTAAGGGTCCATTGTGAGTCAGAAGCTGAATGATCTCATAACTTTTAAACTGTGGCATGGTAAACCGACAACCCCCGGACAATAATAATTAATGAGATTAATCATAATAAATTCTTCTGGTTATATTTTAGTAAATTGCAGCATACTTAATGGTCAACCTTTTGCCCTTGACCTTAAGAACATTTTATTTCTAAACCATCAATTACAAATATTGTATCTGAATAATAAGTAGCATAGTTTCATTCAGAATTATATTATTTTTGGATTTTATGACTCATGTTGGTATTATTTGAAACTGTAATATTAGCATTTTTGTTTTGTGAATTATAGTAAAGGAAACTTATATGATTATCTGCTTAAATTATTATATCTTTTAGATATGAGATATCTGTAACATAAAAATTATGATCTGTTACTATAACAAGACATAATTTTCGTTGCTAAGGAGAGATAGGAAGAAGATAAGTGTCTTGTTCCAGAAAAATGTCGTGAATTATCATTCTAGAATAACTTCATCATCGTTCTAGAAGAACGTCATAAAGCATCGTTTCGAAAGTACGTATCATAACATAATTCTACTTTAACTAATCTTGACTAAATTAGAAGAAATTGTCCCTTGTATTTTATTACAAAATAAATTATTATATTTCCTACTCAATGCCTTTTATAATGCTGCATAAATAGCTATATCAACTATGAATGTATATTCTAGAATAGAAATAAATATCAAAAGTACTAAATAAAGGCAACAAATAAATAAGTTGTACGTTTAGAACTTGTAAGACCGAAAGGTTCTAAAAATTCAGCTCTCCAGAAGAAAAGACTAGATAATATCTCACACCCTAAATTCTCTTGAAGAAGCATAGGCGTGGCATCGGAGAAGACGAGCTAGCTCCGGGCTCCCACACGGATTTGAGAAGGCTGGGGCTAGGATAGTCTCCCGGTTTCAGTCAGTGCTAGGCGAGCACAGACCTTGGCCCGTGTGCTATACCATGTTCACTGAGCCGGGGAAGGTCAAACTTGTCAGAGCATCTCCAACCCTATTGTGAGTTTGGAAAAAGTGGTTGCCACATAGTAATGACAAACATTTTTTTTTCAAAAGTACTTCTCCAATGCAAATGTGAAATAAATTGTGAAGTTGACATGGCAATGACATGGCAAGGAGAATGTGAAGTTGGTTGTCTAGATCTAGACAATGCACTTCACAATGACTTTATGTCCACATCATCAATTATGAATAAAAATATATATAAAAAAAAGAAGAAGTGAAAAAGTTATCTTGGAAGTTGAAAAAAAAGTAATTTTATTGTCTTCTCAAACATATTTTTATCTCATTGTCTTGTGTGAATGTCATCTTGCCACATAGAAAAGACATTGTCTTATGTCTCATACCACATAGGATTCACAACACAAAACAAGACAATAGGGTTGGAGATGCTCTCATGGCAGTCGTCTTGGCGAGGGAACGACAATTACGACGACAATAAAGACGATTGGGGGAGGAGCTTACACAGAACAGGCATGGAGTGTGAAACCCATCATTTTCGTATTTATTTATTAGAGTTTATTATTATTATTATTAGCGTTTCCTAAAATTATTATTATTAATATTACTATTAATTATTTTTGGGTGAAAAGGATTTTTGAGAAAAATAAATATAATATGGATTTTTGTTTTCGAACCCAGACCCAGGCCTGAACCAAACCCAATCTTTTCCCTCTATTTAAAATCTGGTTTTGACTTGGTTAAATATTAAAAAAAAATTTAAAAAAAAAATATATATATATAATAAAATTAACTTTGTGCTGGCCCCGAAGGACCATCATTTGGAGTACGTGACTTTTTCCCTCCCCAACTCATTCTCCACCATACGTTTCCTAACGTTACAACACAACTCTTCCACTCCCCCCCTCTTATAACTCCCCACAGCATTAAACCCCACTCTCCCCTTTATTACTCAGCACTTTCCCCACTCTCTCTCACGATCTTTTCTTCACAGAAGAGACAAGAAACTCACATCTCAACACTCTTCCTCACATAATTCCTCTCTCTCCCTCTCTGTTCCTTTCCAACGAAACCCTCACCATAACTCCTCTTCTTCAAACCCCCAAACTTCACTCCACCAAACTTCTCCACCTAACCCCATCCCTGAGCTCGTCGACCGCCCCCGTCGCCGCTGTCTCGTCGGCTGTGCTCCGACCGACTTCCCTCGGCGCCTCTCCGTCGGCCACCGGGACCCGCGCCCCTTTGCCCCTCCGCGTCGGCCTACTCCAGCGCCGACGTCGACCCGCGGCCCCCTCTCCCGTGGGCGACCCCCTTTTCCGCGCCATCTCCGGTGCACCACCGTTCCGGCCAAGCCGCGCCAGGTCCGACCAGAACCCCGCCGGGTTTCCCGTCCGGCGATCCCCCTCCTGTCCCACGCGCGACCCTCCCCGTGCTGTCCCGAGCTCGACGGCGCACCCCCGCCGTCCAGATCTGCGGATCTCCGGCCGTCCGTACCCCTCCCGCGGGTCCAGCGCTCTCCGGCGCCCTCCTCGGCGAACCTGAGCCGATCTGTGGTCGCCGTGCCCCGGTCTAGCACCTCTCATCACCCGTGGATCCGTCCCCCGTCGATCTCGGCCGTTTTCCCGCTGTCTGTGGCTTTCGCAGCGCATCGTAACGCTGTCCGGAGACTCTCGAGTCCATGACGGCGCGTCTCGAGTCCGAGGCCACCCTTCGGACTCTGTCATCGAGCCTCTCGGTAAATTTCTTGATAATCAGAGTAGTTCGTCCCTCCCGTGTCGAGTCTATGATGATAATCGGTCCCCGGTTTCCCTTTGGGAAATCCGGTTA
The DNA here is from genome assembly GCA_029216955.1 of Iris pallida. Lineage (NCBI taxonomy): Eukaryota > Viridiplantae > Streptophyta > Magnoliopsida > Asparagales > Iridaceae > Iris > Iris pallida. Next base: position 1,930,716 of record JANAVB010009800.1, read on the forward strand.
GCTGCGTAGTATTTTCGGTTAGCCGCGTTAGTATATTTTCTGTGATTTTTATCTGCTGGTTGTGTGGTTTGGTTTGATTTTAGGATTCCCGGGTATTTCGGGAAGTTCTGTGGATTGGAAAATTATTCTGGTGGTGTTGGAAATTAGTTTCGGTGGATATTTTGGGATTATTATTTGGGATGGAATATTTGCAGGTTTTCCGTGGCGCATTTCCCAGCTTTGGGTTTGTCCCGAAATAGAGGAAGTGCTGCCCAAATTTTTACAAAAACTATATTATATTGATTTCAAAATTGGATTTTCGGAAATGAATTTTAAACTGATTTTCGGGCGACGACCGTACCGGTCGGTGGGCCCCGGCAAAATGCAAACGCACCGGTCCGACCCGGCGTTGAGGTATTAGCCGAATTTTGAAGAATGGACCGAGTCTGAGACTCTTAGTTTCATTTTTAATTATTTTATTTAATATTTAGGCTATTTACTATAGTTAGTTAATTACCGCACTTTATTTAATAATTTAAGTCATTTTCTCTTATTTGATGTAAAAGAAAATTGTACAGGGCATAAGCCCACCCTAGGACCATTAGCTGTGCCAATGTATTGTGTAGCATAGTTTTATTTTATTTTTATTTTTCTGGTGGATGTGGAATTTGGGTGGTTTTTGATTAGACGCAAAATCGTAGCTAGAGCATAATTTACTGATTAATTAAGAATTAATTAATATGGATAAAATATTAGAAAATAACTAGTTCACGATTTATCACTAAAGGAAAACTGTATTTTTATATGTATATTACAAAAACTCAAAGTTTTCCAAAGTTAAATTGATTCTCGTGTATTTCCAAATAATCCAATTAACCGGCTTAATCAACGCACGTAGTTGCGACGTAATCGTTAGCTGTAGATTAATACAACATAAAACCTGACTAGGACATGACTACTAGAGATTGCAACTAGCACACTTAGTCTGGTTATTCAAGGTTCTAAGTCGAGTTCTCAACTGTAGGAACTCGAAGTTACAACTGACGTTCCTCCTCGGTACCGACTCGTCTATCCAGTCACAATAACAAAGGCAAGTGCAGTTATGTCTATTTGGTAATTTATCTAGTAATTGTTTTATTGCAATTTTAAACCATATTGCTACACGGAACTCTCTCCTAGAGTTCGAATATTGACTCATTGATTGAATCTGATTGACTCGGGATATTGGGAGAGTAGTGTAGCGTCTATGACCAATACCCCTATATTGCATCATTGATTGTGCGAGCTGATTCCTCCTATACACGAGGATAGGCCGGACCGTATCATTAGGATATAATTGAATCATCCCAAGCCGGTCATAGTTCGTTACCTACTCAAATCACATTGTTTTCAATTGTAGAATTGTTGAAAAATATTGTTAAAGTATTTCAAATTGTTTAACATTGCAAATTTTAAATTATTATTTGAATTATTGGATATTCGTAATTGTACTTTGCTCCCTCCTGACTGGAGACAACATTTTAGGTATCACTGAGGATGAAGAGCTATACTATAATAGCTATTATGACCCGGTCCTCTACCCTGCGAAGGTACCAGAGCCGTCTCTGGAGGACGCTGATCCTGGGACTACAGAACCAGATGCTTAGATAGATTTTCTTTTCTGCATTTTCTCCCTTATTTGGAGTTTGTAGTTTATTTCAGCATTTCATTTCCAGTTGTACTTCTGAATATTTTATTAAACAAACTTTCAAATTCCGAATAGAACAGTTGTGACAAATATACTTGTGTTGTTGTGAATACCTGCAATGGAACAGCTTACTGCCGCCGTCTAAACAACGGTGCAGGCTGGGCATGATCCGATTCGACCCAAGAAATTGGGACCGGGTCGTGACATGTTTTTAGTGGTGGCCCATGCAGGTCTGAACAACAACTTAGAAAAACATACCTAGAAACAATTAGAACACTAGAACATCAATTTGTCACAACATAGGACCGAAATATATTATAAATAAATATTTTTGTTTGATTATAGACTGGTAGGATACCTTGCTTCTGTTTGCATCCTAAACCATCCAGAGAATAACCGTTGACCAAATCCTGCTGGCGATGAGGTGTCATCTCCGGATCATACCCCATCTCCTCAACCAAGTCCAGGGTCTTTTCCCTCGCGGCTGTTTGACCATCCTCATAGTGTATCCAGTGAAGTTTTCCCTACACTGGCGAATCCTACCTCATCTCAAACTGAATTGCATTTCTCTGGTGGATTATTCATTTTGTTGCCCCACCAGTACCAGCAATCATCTTCCAAATGGTTGTCCTATTTCAAGAAATCCTGGAGTTCCAGAAAGCTCAAGATGAAGCCCAGCAGAAACAGATGAATATCACGAGAGAAGACATGAAGAACGTCAATGATGTAGCCTTAGTTATCTCTAACCAAGTTAGAGCAGAACTTTTGTCCTAGGAAGGATACCCTTGAATCTAGAAGATATTTGGGTCCCATCAAGTACTCTACTTCCGGCAGCCTTGTCGTAAGAAGCTATGGGCTTGTAACTACTGCAAGAGGCCTGGTCATCAGACCGTTAGTTGTCGCAAGAGATTGGGACAATGTTTGGCATGTGGATCTGCTGAACATCGGGTAAAGGACTGCCCCATATCTTACCATCATACCAGAATACCTATCCCAGCAACACCTGTTAGGCCACAACCTAGGGACCCTTTTTCTATCCAGCAGACCTTGCCTCCTACAAAGGTATGATGCAGACTCGAAGTTCATAGAAGATGAAGGACCAGATTAATGAAGGCTCTAGGATTTATCCAAGATAGAACTTCACCTTAAGGAACACCTATCTTGTTTGTGCCCAAGAAGGATGGAGCAACGGATGTGCATCGATTACCAGACACCAAAGAACAAGTACCCTCTGCCCGGATCGAGGATCTGTTTGATCGGGTTATGTGGAGTTAGGGTGTTTTGAAATTTGACTACTATCAAATCAAAGTCAGGAAAGAGGACATTTCCAAGACGGCGTTCAAACACCAAGTATGGGTAGTTTTCTGTGGTCAGGATGTTAGACTGACAAATGCTCCTGCTGTGTTCATGAATCTCATGAACAGAGATTTTCATGAGTATTTGAATCCGTTTATCTTCTCCATCGATAACATTCTGATATATTTGAAGACTGAAGAAGAGCATGAAGAACACCTGAGAAAGTTTTGGAAACTTTGAGGAAAAAGAAGTTTGGTAAGTTATCTGAACGTGGATTGTTGACAAGGTGGATTTTTGGCCATGTTGTCAAGAGAAGAAATTTTGATGGAAGATAGCTGCTGTTGAAAAGTGGTATACCCCAAGTTCAATTCGGAAGTTTCTTGAACTTGGTCGGCTACTATCAGAAGTTCGTGAAAGATTTCGCCAAGATTGCTGAGCCAATGACGAAGCACACTTGGAAGAATGAAGAGTTCATCTGAACGAAAGTTTGCCAAGCGGCATTGAGGAGCTGAAGAAGAGACTTACCACTACACCAATCCTCGTGCTACCCGCAGGAACCGGTGGGTTCTCAATTTACTGTAATACCTCTGGAAGAGGACTGGGTTGCGTTCTTCAACAACATGGGAAAGTAATTGCTTACACGTGTAGGCAACTACAGACTCATGAGAAGAATCATCCCACGCCTAATTTGGAATTTGCTGCAATTATCTTTACTTTGAAACTATAGAAACATGATTTTTATGGAAAGGGAGTAAAAACTTATACGGACTACAAAAGTCTGAAATATGTCTTCACTCAGAAAGGGCTGAATGTTAGACTAAGAAGATGGTTGAAGCAGATGAAGGATTACGACATCAACCTGCAGTACCATTCAGGTAAGGCTAATGTGAATCGCTGATGCACTTGGTCGATACGGATGGCGAAGTTCTTAACCAAGGACTAGCACCTGCTAGAAGACGTCGAGAAGCTTGGACTGGAGGTTATACTACCTGGAAATAGAAGGACGGAGCTGGATGCTGATGAAGTTCGAGGCTGATAGACGAAATCAAGAGGACGTAGTTTTAAAACAAGACACTTTGCAGGCTTAGAGATCAAATGTTGGCTGGAACACTTGAGGGTTCTAACTCTGAAGAATGGTACGAGACTTTGCGTATCGGCTGACAAACGGAGGAACGAGTTGATGAAAGAAATACACCAGTCGCAGTATTCCATAAATTCAGGAGATGATAAGATGTATCGGAATATGCCTCCATTGATTGGTGTTATGGAATAAAGAAGGACAATTTCAGGTATGGGATTAGATGTGAATTTGTCAACATGAGAAATTTAGCAAGAGGACAACAAGCTTGTTGAAGCCGCTGGACAATTCGGAGTAGAAGTAGAAGCATATGACAATGAACTTTGAGTAAGGATTGCCTTGTTCCCAAGGAGGGAAGGGCACCAATTGGATTATAATAAACCGACTGACTAAGTCAGCACACTTTTTTTCCTTCAAGTTAGTTTATCCACTAAGAAGTGGGCATCATTGTACGGGAAGCACATCTACCGGATTCATGGAGTACCGCGGGACGAGCAATCAGAGAGGTCAATCCAGACGCTTGAAGATGTATTGAGATTTTGCGTCTCGGAATTTGGTATGTCTTGGGAAGACCAAATTGCTTTTGGTGAAGTTTTCTCCTACCAGAGGAACAATCAGTTTTGACGGAGCTGGAAATTGAGGCCAGGAACATCAGGCCATTTGAAGTTTAAGACAAGTTGGAAGTAGCATACCAGTTAGCTCTACCAGCTAATCTTGGGAGTGTGCAACATTTTCTACGTCACAGCTCAGACGTTACATTTCGGATCCGAGTCACATTTTGGATAATTCAGAACTAAAGATTGGAATCAACCTTTCAGTGCTAGAGGAACCATTTGCAAGCCTAGTCAGAGGTAAGAAGAAGATCAGAATTCGAGCCATCATTTATTTTCTTATCTTTTCTTTCTAAACTTGACTGATGCTGCTAAATTAGCCGAGTTTTGCAAGCTATTTTTTTTGTCAAGCTTGATCATGACGGTATTTTATTGGGTGCACCCACTAATATATTGTCTAATCAGGACCGGTGCATGATGGTCTGATCAACCTCGTGTACTTTGGTTCGCTTTTGTATTTTTCTACATGGATGATATCATAAACCGTCTCATCCACGACTGCCTTGGAAATTCTTATTGTTGGACCTGAGTTACGGACGTAATACCCGTACCTGTTTGATTCTCCTACCCTGCCTTTAAATTTCGAGGACGAAATTTTCTAAGGAGGGAAGATTGTGAAACCCATCATTTTCGTATTTATTTATTAGAGTTTATTATTATTATTATTAGCGTTTCCTAAAATTATTATTATTAATATTACTATTAATTATTTTTGGGTGAAAAGGATTTTTGAGAAAAATAAATATAATATGGATTTTTATTTTCGAACCCAGACCCAGGCCTGAACCAAACCTAATCTTTTCCCTCTATTTAAAATCTGGTTTTGACTTGGTTAAATATTAAAAAAAAAATTTTAAAAATATATATATATATATATATATATATATATAATAAAATTAACTTTGTGCTGGCCCCGAAGGACCATCATTTGGAGTACGTGACTTTTTCCCTCCCCAACTCATTCTCCACCATACGTTTCCCAACGTTACAACCCAACTCTTCCACTTCCCCCCCTCTTATAACTCCCCACAGCATTAAACCCCACTCTCCCCTTTATTACTCAGCACTTTCCCCACTCTCTCTCACGATCTTTTCTTCACAGAAGAGACAAGAAACTCACATCTCAACACTCTTCCTCACATAATTCCTCTCTCTCCCTCTCTGTTCCTTTCCAACGAAACCCTCACCATAACTCCTCTTCTTCAAACCCCCAAACTTCACTCCACCAAACATCTCCACCTAACCCCATCCCCGAGCTCGTCGACCGCCCCCGTCGCCGCTGTCTCGTCGGCTGTGCTCCGACCGACTTCCCTCGGCGCCTCTCCGCCGGCCACCGGGACCCGCGCCCCTTTGCCCCTCCGCGTCGGCCTACTCCAGCGCCGACGTCGACCCGCGGCCCCCTCTCCCGTGGGCGACCCCCTTTTCTGCGCCATCTCCGGCGCACCGCCGTTCCGGCCAAGCCGCGCCAGGTCCGGCCAGAACCCCGCCGGGTTTCCCGTCCGGCGATCCCCCTCCTGTCCCGCGCGCGACCCTCCCCGCGCTGTCCCGAGCTCGACGGCGCACCCCCGCCGTCCAGATCTGCGGATCTCCGGCCGTCCGCGCCCCTCCCGCAGGTCCAGCGCTCTCCGGCGCCCTCCTCGGCGAACCTGAGCCGATCTGTGGTCGCCGTGCCCCGGTCTAGCACCTCTCATCACCCGTGGATCCGTCCCCCGTCGATCTCGGCCATTTTCCCGCTGTCTGTGGCTTTCGCAGCGCATCATAACGCTGTCCGGAGACTCTCGAGTCCATGACGGCGCGTCTCGAGTCCGAGGCCATCCTTCGGACTCCGTCATCGAGCCTCTCGGTAAATTTCTTGATAATCAGAGTAGTTCGTCCCTCCCGTGTCGAGTCTATGATGATAATCGGTCCCCGGTTTCCCTTTGGGAAATCCGGTTAGCTGCGTAGTATTTTCGGTTAGCCGCGTTAGTATATTTTTTGTGATTTTTATCTGCTGGTTGTGTGGTTTGGTTTGATTTTAGGATTCCCGGGTATTTCGGGAAGTTCTGTGGATTGGAAAATTATTCTGGTGGTGTTGGAAATTAGTTTCGGTGGATATTTTGGGATTATTATTTGGGATGGAATATTTGCAGGTTTTCTGTGGCGCATTTCCCAGCTTTGGGTTTGTCCCGAAATAGAGGAAGTGCTGCCCAAATTTTTACAAAAACTATATTATATTGATTTCAAAATTGGATTTTCGGAAATGAATTTTAAACTGATTTTCGGGCGACGACCGTACCGGTCGGTGGGCCCCGGCAAAATGCAAACGCACCGGTCCGACCCGGCGTTGAGGTATTAGCCGAATTTTGAAGAATGGACCGAGTCTGAGACTCTTAGTTTCATTTTTAATTATTTTATTTAATATTTAGGCTATTTACTATAGTTAGTTAATTACCGCACTTTATTTAATAATTTAAGTCATTTTCTCTTATTTGATGTAAAAGAAAATTGTACAGGACATAAGCCCACCCTAGGACCATTAGCTGTGCCAATGTATTGTGTAGCATAGTTTTATTTTATTTTTATTTTTCTGGTGGATGTAGAATTTGGGTGGTTTTTGATTAGACGCAAAATCGTAGCTAGAGCGTAATTTACTGATTAATTAAGAATTAATTAATATGGATAAAATATTAGAAAATAACTAGTTCACGATTTATCACTAAAGAAAAACTGTATTTTTATATGTATATTACAAAAACTCAAAGTTTTCCAAAGTTAAATTGATTCTCGTGTATTTCCAAATAATCCAATTAACCGGCTTAATCAACGTACGTAGTTGCGACGTAATCGTTAGCTGTAGATTAATACAACATAAAACCTGACTAGGACATGACTACTAGAGATTGCAACTAGCACACTTAGTCTGGTTATTCAAGGTTCTAAGTCGAGTTCTCAACTGTAGGAACTCGAAGTTACAACTGACGTTCCTCCTCGGTACCGACTCGTCTATCCAGTCACAATAACAAAGGCAAGTGCAGTTATGTCTATTTGGTAATTTATCTAGTAATTGTTTTATTGCAATTTTAAATCACATTGCTACACGAAACTCTCTCCTAGAGTTCGAATATTGACTCATTGATTGAATCTGATTGACTCGGGATATTGGGGGAGTAGTGTAGCGTCTATGACCAATACCCCTATATTGCATCATTGATTGTGCGAGCTGATTCCTCCTATACACGAGGATAGGCCGGACCGTATCATTAGGATATAATTGAATCATCCCAAGCCGGTCATAGTTCGTTACCTACTCAAATCATATTGTTTTCAATTGTAGAATTGTTGAAAAATATTGTTAAAGTATTTCAAATTGTTTAACATTGCAAATTTTAAATTATTATTTGAATTATTGGATATTCGTAATTGTACTTTGCTCCCTCCTGACTGGAGACAACATTTTAGGTATCACTGAGGATGAAGAGCTATACTATAATAGCTATTATGACCCGGTCCTCTACCCTGCGAAGGTACCAGAGCCGTCTCTGGAGGACGCTGATCCTGGGACTACAGAACCAGATGCTTAGATAGATTTTCTTTTCTGCATTTTCTCCTTTATTTGGAGTTTGTAGTTTATTTCAGCATTTCATTTCCAGTTGTACTTCTGAATATTTTATTAAACAAAGTTTCAAATTCCGAATAGAACAGTTGTGACAAATATACTTGTGTTGTTGTGAATACCTGCAATGGAACAGCTTACTGCCGCCGTCTCAACAACGGTGCAGGCTGGGCATGATCCGATTCGACCCAAGAAATTGGGACCGGGTCGTGACATGGAGTCTTGCTCGCGGAGTTATGGTGGTGATCGATTGGCTTGGGCATTTTTGCAGGTGGGGTACTCGTGGGGTCTGTCGGGACGACGTTTCCAAGGAAGAGGGATGAGAAAGGATAGACTATGCTCGAAATGCCAAGGTGGTGGCTAGTAGGGGTGAGCGTCGGTATAATCGGTCGGTATTTGGTTGAATTTTTCGGTATTTTTTTAAATCGGTATTTAAAAAATCAATACCAATATCGTACCATTTAGAATCGATTTTTTTGGTTTCGGTTAAATCTGTATTCGGTCGGTTTTTGTTCGGTATCGGTATTTTACCATTTAACATTTGATCAATCAACACACTTAATATGAACCTCTTAATCTAGAAAAATATTTTTTTACTTTTTTTTGGAAGCATTAAATTTCAAAGCCAAGCCTCTACCAAGCAAGCAATTAATCAAATTTTTTAGAATAATATGTAACAAATCGTAAACACCTAAAAAAGAGCTTAAAAGATCAAATACGATCACTAAGTTTAATTCTTAGTATAAGTTTAAGTACACTAAAATTTATTTCAAAATTATATGAAAACACAAAAATATAAGCTCAAAAAACAAAAACTCAATTCTTAGCATTCTTAACATAACTTCAAGTCCACCAAAATACATTCTAAGTTCTAACAAACTAATTTCCAACTAAAACAAAGATAAAAAAAAAAAGAGTAATATAAAATTAATCACGAACAACATTCTAACGGAAAAAAAAGTATATATATATATATATATATATATATATATATATATATATATATATATATATATATATATATATATATATATATAATCGGTTCGGTATTTTCGGTATGGTATTACATTCAAACCGTTACCACTACCATTATACCATATTTTAATCGGTTCGGTAATTCGGTATCGGTACATAATTTCGGTTCGATTTTTCGGAATATTTTTAATCGGTATTCGGTCGGTTTTTCGGTAGCGGTCGGTATTTGCTCACCCCTAGTGGCTAGGTTATATACCTAAGCTGCATGAATGTGTCTGCACTAGATAAGATAATGATTAGATTGCTAGGGATCTTGATAAGTCTAGTGTACACAATGGTTAAAAATTTGTCGCTATATATGCTTCACAATCTAGTACATTGGACACCTGCTTAATCACAAATTAATTTATAATACTTCTGGTTTTGCTTATTTTTTCTCTTTAGGATTATATATATATATATATATATATATATATATATATATATATATATATATATATATATATATATATATATATATATATATATATATATGGAAAAAAAAAAATATATATATATGGAAGAAGGTAATTGTGGCGAACGCTGTTGGACTTTTTTTAATATTCTTTACTTAGAAATCTGCAACCAAAATAAAATATGTAAATGTTACCGGCCTCCGGGGAAGTCGCGCACGTAGTACTGCCCTAAGAGTTAGTCCGGGTCTATGTGCAGACCATATCCGAACGCTCCTAGTGGTAAAATCTCCGCTCCACCTTAATCTCCTTGCCGCACACGACGAAGAGAGAGTGACCCCGACTTAGCTCTGCCCAGAACAACAACGAAGAAAGGAAAGCTCGGATCAGAAAAGACGAGATTAGAGAAAAGAGTATTCGTAAAAGAATTTTTGTGTATACCGAAGTATTGAGATAGGCCTCAATATATAGGCTTTTCTCCAACGGTCATGGAGTAATAGAGATTGAAAGCAATTTAATCTAGCCAATAAAGAATTAAACGTTACAAATAATTGAAATAAAAAATATGTGATACAATATATCTGGACAGGATTTAAGATGTCAAACGTTACCAATTTATTGGGTTTATAACGGTCAAAAATAAATGAGGAGGAGCCTTGAATCTCTAAGTGAAAATTGGACTTGAGCTTTTGCTCAAAACAACATACACTACTAAAATAACCCCTTTTAGCGACGTCAGAATACGTCACTAAAAAAGGAAAATCCGTCGCTAATTTCTATTAGCGACGTATTTAGCGACGAAAATTGGATGTCGCGTATAAGCTTGTCGCAGATTACAATTTCGTCGCAATTCGTCGCTATTTGCGACGTCACGTTTAGTGTCGCTAGACGTCGCAACATTAGCGACAGATAGCGACGTCAGCATACGTCGCCACTATAGCGACGTAGGGCGACCACTTAGCGACGCTGTCAACTTTATATATGATGACATGGCACGGTAGCCACGTCAGCATTTTAGCGACGCCTAGCGACAACTTTAGCGACGTCAGCCACTACTAAAATAACACCTTTTAGCGACGTCAGAATACGTCGCTAAAAAAGGAAAATTCGTCGCTAATTTCTATTAGCGACGTATTTAGCGACAAAAATTGGATGTCGCGTATAGGCTTGTCGCAGATTACAATTTTGTCGTAATTCGTCGCTATTTGCGACGTCACGTTTAGTGTCGCTGGACGTCGCAACAGTCGCGACAGATAGCGACGTCAGCATACGTCGCCACTATAGCGACGTAGGGCGACCACTTAGCGACGCCATCAACTTTATATATGATGACATGGCACGGCAGCCACGTCAGCATACGTCGCCACTATAGCGACGTTACGTCACTATTTGGCGACGTATAGCGACGTACACTGTACGTCGCAAAACATCGCAGAACGTCGCTATACGTCGCAGATGTTATAAAAAAAATTAAAAAAATATAATTGGTATTTTTGTTATGCTGTGTGTCTGTGTTTACAGTGTGTGTGAAGTACAGTATTCGAACCATCGACAGTTTCGCTTACTGTTCTATATTTTATCTTGGATAGAAAGAGCAACATTTTAGGGTACACTTCTCAGAGCTTCCTCTTCACGTCCCTCACCTTCTCGGGATCCTTTACGACGTCCCGAGAAAGTGAATGACATGAAAATGAAGCTCTCAGAAGTATACCCTGAACTGTTGCTCTTTCTATCCAAGATAAAACATACAACAGTAATCGAAACTGTCGATGGTTCCGAACACTGCATTTCACATTCACTGTAAACACAGACACACAGCATAACAAAAATACATATTATATTTTTTTAAAATTTGGGCAGCACCTCCTTTGTATATCAGATCATCGCTTATAACCCAGCGTAGGTATATTTGTCATCCCCGTCGTAGATATCATCATAATTAACAGTCTCCCATCATAACAGTCTATAACTAATAGATGAATAACAGTCTCCCATCATAACAGTCTACAACTAAATATCATACATGTACTCAATGAAAATACCAACAAATTAAATATCACAAACATACATGTCCAACAGAGTCAAATAATAATGAAAATCAGTGTACAGAACGGTCAATGGGCCCATAGGGCCAATAAATACAAAGATGATATAAAAAAATATACTGGATCACTGAGGACCCCTGCCGCGCATCTGGGATAGAATGTAGTCATACTGCTCCTGGGTGAGCTGCACCGTAGGGGCAGTAGGAGGCAGTGCAATGTCTGGAGTCGGCGCCGTCGATGGAGCGGGAGGACGTATCTACTCCAGCTCTCGCAGTCGCTCACCATAAACAACAAGGGTACTCACCACCCTCTCAGTACTCGCCTCAAGCGAAGCCGATACCTGAGTGAGTGAGGCAGACATGCTCCTCTGCGATCCCTCCAGCTCGACCTGTCTACGCTCTGTGTGCTGCGTAGACTCGATGAGCGTGTGCAAGCTGGCAGCTGTAGCCTGCTGCAGACTCATCAGCTCCTGTATACTGCGTTCGACCATATCAAATCGTCTGGTGACGATCGGAGGGTCGGATCATCGCTCGACCGCATCAGAAATCTGCTGCTGCAACTCGTGACGCAGCTCCTCGATCTGACGACGAATATCCTGAGCTCGTGACGACGCCTGCGAAGCCGGAGATTGCGCACTGACAGAGGGGGCCCGGGATGACTCCGAAGCCAAATACATGCCGTAGGATCCCGTACCGTAGTACGTACCCTTCTGAAGACCGCCAACGGCGGTCATCCAGAGGTCGTCCGGCGATGGAGCTATAGGCGGCAGGGAGGAAGTACCAGCCCCTCCCTCTGCTGGCGCACTAGCAGCAGCAGCCGCCTCCTCCTGTAGCCGAACAAACTCGGCCTAGAACATGTTTGCTAACGTGTAAGTGTTTGCTAAAGTCTATATTGATATCTATTTTCCTGTTTTCTAAATTATAGTAAATTAATATAAAGAATAGAACGTACATATGCCTGCGTCGCCTTCTCGTCAATGAACTCCCCAGCCCTCCGATGGGTGACCAGGAAGACGGTCACCATGTTCGGGTCCTCACCCTTTTTTACCTGTTAAAATATATTATCTATTATTAGTATTAAACATTCTATCGAACTATATATAAATTAATGTCCGTCATAGGAAACGTACCAGACGACGAAAATGTTCCGTCATCAGAATGGAGCCACCACACCACTTACCGGCGCTCGACCGTGCCACCTTGGCCTTGTCAGACCGCTCCTGGTACTTGGGCTCGCTGAATCTAGCCTTCATCGCAGCCCACTGCTCTGGCGTGATCCAACCATGGATCGGCTGTCCAGAGCGATCACGAGACTTCTGGTCATGGATCGCATCACAGATGAGCTTGGCTGCGACGGCAAAAAATTGGCTCTCGATCTTCGCCGCCCGGTGTGGTGGATAGAAATAGGTCCTCTACAAGAAGTAAAATAGAAAAGTTGTATAATATACACAAATAATTATTAAAATTTAAAAATAAACAAATTTTTTACCTTGAAGTGGGCGAACCAAAAGGCCTTCCTATCTGCGAAAGCATCTGAGTAGTTAATCCAAGACCCACCATAGTTCTGCCTCAGAAATACCCCCAGCTGTCTCTGTACTGCAGAAGGCCGATATCTATACAATAATAATTTTCATGAATATATATGTACATATAATCATTTGAGAAATATATATTAATTAATTAACTTACTTCATAGGCCTGTCCGTCCAAATCTCCATACGCGTCTCGCCCGGGGGAGCGCATGGAGGGTCGCTCTCACCTCCTGCCTGGGCAGGATCAGTCTGATCGCCGTCCTCCATATGCTCGGCGTCGGCTCCCCCCATGGAGCCGTCGGCAGGAGGAATGCTGGACGGGGGATCAGGGATGCTGGACGCGGGATCAGGAAGGCTAGACGACGAGGGAGGAGTCGCCAACCTGCTGGAACTACCCTGTCCCGATATGGACCAGGAACAGAACGGTACAATGGCGTACTCGGAGATGAGGATGAGGGTACGGAATCTCCATCCCCAGCCCGAGGCTGACGGGACTGCCTAATATAAAATCCTCCGCGTCGTCTAGATGGTCTAGTCATACCTGATAATAACGGGTGCGGGTCGTGACAAGTTTTTGTGCTGGCCCATGCAGGTCAGTCTTCGCAAATCATGCAAACTCGTGATAGTACTTAAGTTAGTTGTACTATTGCGAGCCTGCGACAAGGAAATGCTCATTCATGAATTAAAATTAATTTAATTTAAGTGAATGACTAGGACTAGGAGTCCCTTATACAAATTTACCGATGGGTAGTCTAGGCCATGCAATTTAGGATGAGGGTCATTATTTTTGATACCGTGTCAGATCCCCAAAGTTATACTATTACCTCTTGATAGGACGATATGATCCAATGTGGATAGATTATTCACTTGGTAAGACAGAGTTTCCTAGAGTAATGATCTAACCTTGATGAATTATTCAATTCATGATATCATCCCCATATCCTAGCCGAATTATCTATATAATTGCTAGTTGCCCTAAGAATCATTATTTTACAAAGTTTTGATTTTGTTATCCATATACGGACCTCGAGTTAGTTTCGATTCAAGTCTGTCCCTCAGAGGCTTGAATACACATGGAAGAGTTAGAATGTTTGTATTTCTTTTTGTCCTCAATTATTTCCCCCTGTGCAACTTTAGACCGTGTAGCTTTAGACCGTGTAGACCGTGTCGCATAATTGTCCCGAGACCGATCACATATCAAAGGTACTTCTATCAGTTGGGGAAAGTATTTTGTGTCTATTTATTTACTATTAGTTTCTGTATTTTCTGTTTATTTTCAAAACTCATGATTGATGTCTAACCTTTATTTTATAGTCATTTTCTTTATTTGAAATTACATTCAGTGGATTGTGCTCGTTCCATTCCTGACTGGAAACCAACATTTTCAGGTTAGCCGTGGATTCACTTAGCTTGGGGAGTGACGGGAACACTTGCAGACAAAAGCCTAGAGACTAGTTAGATAGTTGAGTTGTAGTCATTCATTTATTTGTACAAGTTTATATTTTCTATAAATGTAAAACTTGTGATCATTGTAAGTTAAATTAATTATGTGAATGAGCATTATTTGTGATTTTGGATCTTCATGGCCGTGACAGCGTACTACCGCCGACACTGCGGCGTAGGCTAGCTTGGACACGTCTCGTATCCGTTTAAAAAAAAATGGGTGCGGATCGTGACAGCAGGAGGAATGCTGGACGGGGGATCAGGGATGCTGGACGCGGGATCAGGAAGGCTAGACGACGAGGGAGGAGTCGCCAACCTGCTGGAACTGCCCTGTCCCGGTAATGGACCGGGAACAGAACGGTACAATGGCGTACTCGGAGATGAGGATGAGGGTACGGAATCTCCATCCCCAGCCCGAGGCTGACGGGACTGCCTAATATAAAATCCTCCGCGTCATCTAGATGGTCTAGTCATACCTGATAATAACATATGACAATAAAACAAAAAAACATATTTATATGATAGACATCACAGATTTTTGAAAAATATCATAGTCACAGATAAAAGTGTCAATAAAGTGTCACTGAAGTGTCACAGATTTATGTGATAGAAGTGTCACTAAAGTGTCAAATATGATGATAAAACAAACGTACAAATTTAATCCTCTTCTGAAAATTCATCTAGTTCGTTTAGCTCATCTACTTATTCTTCTTCTTCTTCTTCTTCCTCCTCTACATCTTCACTTTCATCTGCATCTTCCTCTTCAGATAATTCTACTTCTTCTACACAATTAGATGTGTAATGAGGAACTTCCGTTGTGTCCACTTCTATAATATTTGTTACAAGAGGTAGTTCATCCTCTTGATAAGCTATATCGTTAACCTCAAAGGTATTTCTAGCTTTGGTCTTGTATACTGCCCACCAGTCCGACCTTGTTGTTTTCCGTTTAGGATAACTTGTGAAGTACACGAGCTGAGCCTGACTTGATAGGACAAATGGTTCATAGGCTTGATATCGACGCCGATAGTTTATATCAACAAGACCGTGCTTGTCTACTTTCTAACCTTGACCTTCAATCGGATCGAACCAATCACACCTGAATAACACAATCTTAGCAGGCTCTATTCCATAACTATATGTCAGCTCCACGATCTCCCGTAGTGTAACGTCCGTATTTCGGAATACGTATTTTGATTAGGCGTGTATGTATTTCGAACCTGTATTTTATTTTCTCAGATTATGGCCTGTAATTGTGTTTTGGCTTAACTTGCGGATTTTAGTTTTCTCGTAAAACGGGTTTTGGACCTGGCTTGGTTTTATTTTGTGGAGAAGGAATTGGTTTGGTTTGGTTTAGTATGCATTGGAACACCCTTAGCTAAACCTCCACCCTCAACACAACATATCATCCCTCATTAAAATCCCACCTAACTTTCTCTCTTCTCATAACTTCCATTAATTTCTTCATCTTCTTCTTCCTTCCTCCACACAACACCAACACCATAGGCAAGTGCACCTTGCCACTACATAAGGACCCCATTTTATTTGTCCATTAGCTAGATTAGGCTATGGTGAACAACATTAGAACTTGGCATTTTGTGATTTAGAGCTTCCATTTTTCTAGATCAAAGTTTTAACCATTTTTAGATTTTCTTGGTTTTGATCTATTAAACTTAGATTTTTCCATGTTTTGAGGTTTCCATGTGGAAGAGAATTCAATTTTACACAAGTTAGAACTTTGAAAATCCAAATTTGGTTTTGTTTTGGCTAAGATATGAAGAATTGAAATTTTTGGTGTTCTTTGTTCTTCTTCTCAGCCTAGCTGGAGAAGAAGACCTCTCGGCCTGCGCTCTTTAGCGCAAGGCTGCACGCGCAGCCTTCCCCGACCCAGCGCTCTTTAGCGCTGGCTGACCAGCGCAGCTTGCCCCTTGGCGAACCGCGCACCCCCAGCGCACTTGACTGCTGCGCAGCTCGCTCTCAGCTCGGCTCGGCTCCAGCGCATCTCAATCCTAGCGCGGCTCATTCCCTGCGCAACCCGACCCAGCACAGCTCACCCTACGCAAGCCGACCCAGCACGCTTGGATCCAGTGCAATCTGACTCTCGTGCAATCCATCCTCAGCGCAGCTCATTTCCTGCGCAACCCGACTTAGCGCAGCTCATTCCTTGCGCAACCCGACCCAGCGCAGCTCACCCTGCGCAAGCGACCCAGCGCGCTTGGCTCTAGCGCAACCCAACCTTAGCGTAACCTGACCCCCTGCGCATTCTACTTGTTTATGATGAATTGGTTTATTCCTTGGACTTGGCTTCTCTTTTGTGGATTGGAGTTTTGAGATCTTGTTCCATACAACACGACTGTCTTAACCCAACACGACCTGGCACAGTTTTCGGTGTTTTGCTTATGACTAGTACGATTTTAGTGACTTCTATGACTTATGATTCTAGTATTTTCTAATCTTCTTGGTAGTGACCCGATGGGGTGCGCTCTTAACTTGTAACCTATGATTCATAATTAATCTTGTAACTGGATAACTTGATAATGGCCCGTGGCGGTGCACTTCTGACTTGTAACTTGTACACTTGTAACTTGTAACTTGACTTGATGCTGTTGCGATGGCTAACTTGACTCGTATAATCAACTCTGACGCCGTGGGTGTTCATTCTTGTTGCTTCGTGCAATCCACTTGTCTTGTCTCGCATCATGTCTAGGACGTGACTCCATGGTTACCACGGTCAGGGATTCACACTGAATATGGATTAGGCTAATGACTAGATCAAACTATAGTTCATGGAGAATATCCAGTCACAGGCGATCTCGTTATCTGGGCGCTTTAAGCGGACTTGTAGCCTGCCGACGAGTAGGGCACATTTCCAGCACACTGTCATGTGTTGCACCCTCTAAGTCACCTAAGGGTATATTGTCTCCTGGGCGATGTATCCAACCATACTCTCAACCCGCGGAAGGATAACTAGATAGTCTGCAGGGCTTGGGACTGGGAATTTCTCATTTGCATCTTGTTAGTAATTAGGCTTGTGATAACCCTAGTTAGTTAAGTAGTAAGCCGTAGTATTTGCTTGGCCGCTTGTGAATGGATGGTGTCCAGCCTGGTCTAAGTCTCGTCTAAGTCCCTGTACCTGGTACCCCTGAACATGATTGTTTTACTTATCTTAACAATAAATGGGTAGAGACAAGTGCTATTCAGGTGAAGGGTTACAACCCCGGTCCTTGTTTGGTTTAAGGGTTGTAATCTGGCTCACGGAATGGTTCCATGTCCCTAGTCGTTTATTGTCCTGTTGTACTCTTTATTATTTGTACTTTTTTTTCCATTTTCTTATGTTCTGATATGCTGACTTTTGTTCTTATTTTGTGGCCTCCTTTGTGGCACTTGCTCTTTCTCGGGTTTGATCCAGCTGGTTTTGTGTGGCCAGATTTTGGAGCAGTACCCGAGGATCTACCGAACCTCCAGCCCGATGGTGGCGACTAGAAGGAACCCGGGCTACGAGTGGGTTTTCCATTTTGTTTTACTCACTTCATTGTAAAATTATTCTTTTGAGGCGTTTAGCCGACGAGCACCTGTTAGCTCGATGCAATTACTTACTGTCTGCCTACGGGCTGTAACATGATTAACAAATCCTAGGGTTGATCATGTATGACCGAACTCTTGCTAGTCTTGACATTTTGTACGACTAGCTTCATGATCATCCAATATATAATATTTGGGACGCCTTTTATTGTATATTTGGAGGTCTAACATCTTGTAACTATATTACTTGCTTGAGATTGAGACAATAGGCTTGACCTTAAGAGACCGTTGGCTTGTAGTAAACCCTCATATCTAGACAGCCGTGACCGTATAGCGAGATGGATTCCATTTCAATATATGTAGCTGGCTATGTACGCCCCCGCTCTCCAGTATTCTGATTCTGGGGCGTGACATGGTTTAAGTGGTGGCCCATACAGGTCTTGGCATTCAAGAATGTAAGGCTTTACCTAATAGATGTCTCAATCAGTACTCGTCCTTGATCTCCGTTCATATCCTCTGAATCTCTGGATTCTTGTCCTGATCATGTGCTTGTATCATTGATCTGTCCTGGTCTTTCCTTATTGTTTCCCTGTGTCATCTTCTTCAGCGGCACTGTACCTGACCCCACCGATCAGCAAGGTGGAGCAACTCCCGTGGACTAGCAGTAACTTGGAGATCAAGCCCAGCATTCCGGAGTAGCCTCCAGAGTTGTACCTACTGGAGGAGATCCCCCAGTTCGGTCCGTCCAGCCTGCAGAACCTGACGATGGCACCTTGGTATGTCTCATCAGGACCTTGATAGCTTCCCAGGATCGTAGAGGAGACGCCTTGCACCAGGTAGTGGCAGATGCTTTGACCAGAGGCGGTCATCCAAGGAACAACACGGCCAACAGCTTCAAGCGCTTGAACCCTCCCTTCTTCGACGGCAGCGAAGATGCGATTGCCGCGGACGCTTGGCTTCAGGATACCGAGGTGGTTCTGGAAGCAGCTAGGACACCTGAAAATGAGAAGGTGGCGGTGGTACGCCTGCAGTTGCTAGACTTAGCTCACAGTTGGTGGGCGGCGCAGGCCGCGGGATTAGCAGCACCGGTCACTTGGGCGGTGTTTAGAGAAAGATTCCAGACGAAGTATTTCGATGCTGTGGCTCGGTACGACCTACAGACGAGATTTACCAACTTGAAGCAAGGAGACAGAACGGTCGATGGTTATGCATCTGAGTTTTCTAGACTCAGTAGGTTTGTCCCCACCTTGGTGGCAACCGAGTTTGATAGGGCCCAGCGGCTCCAGCAGGGACTGCATTTGGAGATCTTGTTGGCAGTTGAGCAGTTCGAGCACCAGACGTTCAATGCAGTATTGAGGGCAGCTAGGAGGTATGAGTACACCTCCCAGAGGATCGTGGATAGGACTGGAGGTAGGAAGCGATCCCACAATCAGATGCACCAATCATCAGCTCCAGCCCCGGCAGCTAGGGGTTTGACCATTGGAACTCCGAGGTGGGCAGCCTCAGTGACGTCGGTTCAACATTCGACCCCGACGTACCCGCAGCAGCAGAAGCAAAAGCAGACTTCTGCGATAGGATGTTCTCATTGCGGGAAGCCAGGGCACGTGGTGGCAGATTGTCGCAGGACGCAGGGATTGTGCCTGGCTTGTGGAGCGGCAGATCACAAGATAGGAGCCTGCCCGAATAGGGGTAGTTCGTCCTCTTCTAACCCAACCAGTCCATCGGTTAGGGGACCAGCACCTATGCAGCAGCAGCAGTACCCGAGGCCATTGTTGCCTCAGGCCCAGACGTTTCATCAGCAGAACCAGCAACAGTACACCTAAGCCCAAGTGCAGAGCAGGCAGAGAGGTTTCCAGCAGAGGGGACCCGTAGCTAGAGGACAAGGTCAGGCCATGATGATGACTATGGAAGAAGAAGTTACACCAGGTGAGGTAGTGGCAGGTACTATTCTCGTCAACTCCTTTCCAGCATCGGTATTATTTGATTCTGGTGCATCGCATTCATTCATGTCTGCACGATTCGTGACACGGATAGGATTGGAGCCCGAGTCATTATCAGTGAGGCTCAATATACTTACTGGTAATGGTCTTGTGGGAGTAGATCGAGTGTTTTCCTCGTGTCGGATCGTAGTTAGCGGTAGAGAGTTCCCCGCTAGATTTATAGAGTTTCCTATGGCAGACTATGATGTAGTCTTAGGCACAGATTGGTTGAGGAACCAGTATGCTAGGATAGACTGCCATGTTGGCAGGGTTGTCTTTAGTATTCCAGGCGAGCCAGAGTTTTCATTTTCTAGAGGCGCAGTGGAGCCACCTTCCCCAGTATTGCGGATGGCAGTAGCAGCGGTACAGTTACCCCGGATAGTTGAAGAGTTTCCAGATGTCTTCCCAGAGGAACTTCCAGGGATGCCGCCAGTGAGGGTGTCACGCCCCAGAACCAGAATACTGGAGAGCGGGGACAGACATAGCCAGCTACGTATATGAAATGGAGTCCATCTCGCTATACGGTCACGACTGTCTAGTTACATGAGGGTTTAACTACAAGCCAGCAGTCTCTTAAGGTCATGAACAAGCCTATTGTCTCAATCACAAGCAAGTAAGTAAAAGTTACAAGATGTATGATCATTAAATATACAATAATAAGGCGTCCCAAATATTACATATTTAGCTGATCATGAAGCTAGTCGTTACAAAATGTTAGGACTAGCAAGAGTTTAGTCATACATGATCAACCCTAGGATCTGTCAATCATGTTACAGCCCGTAGACAGACAGTAAGTAAGTGGAATCGAGCTAAACAGGTGCTCGTCGGCTAAACGCCTCAAAAGAATATTTTTACAATAAAGTGGAAGATCAAAAATAAACCCACTCGTTGCCCTGGTTACGCCTGGTGGTCACCATCGGGCTGGAAGGTTGGTAGATCCTCTGGAGCTGCTCCAAAATCTGGCCATACAAAACCAGCTGGGTCAGATCCCAGAAAGAGCAAGTGCCACAATGGAAGCTTCACTTAGGAACTAAAACCAACAATCAGCACAAGAGTAATAAAGTAGTAAATAAGACAGGATTAAGAAAAAGCATCACAGGGTGATGTACGATGAGATAACCATGGAACTATTCAGATAGCCAGGTTACAACCCGTAAACCAAACAAGGACCGGGGTTGTAACCCTTCGTCTGAACCGAACTTGGAATTCTCACCAATTATCGGTAAAATAAATACAGGCATTCAGGTCATACAGTAATCTGGAACAGAATCAGGACAAGACTAGACTGGTTAGACTCCATCCAATCATTTCACGGCCAAGCAAGAATTACGGCTTAATACTTTAACTAACTAGGGTTATCACAGGCCTAGTTACTAGCAAGATGCAGTTAGATTATTCCACAGCCACAAGTCCTGCAGACCATCCAGGTTACCCGGGTTGAAAGATTAGGGTTGAATTCAGGTGGGTACATCGTCCAGGAAACGCATGTACCCTTAGGTAGCTTGAAGGGTGCAACACATGACAGTGTGCTGGAAATGTGCCCTACTCGACGGCAGGCTACAGATCCCAAGGCACGCCCAGGTAACGGGATTGCGTGTAGCTGGGAGATCTCTTTATAACTAATGTATTAATCTAGTTATTTAGCCTTAGTCCATTTCAGTAGGTACTCCTTACCGTGGTACTCAGGAGTCCCCTCCTAGACATGATGCAAGACAGGACTGGTTTATTTGTCCAAGCACAATCGCCCACGGTGTCTATGTTATATATACGGGTCATGTCATGTCAGGTAGCCGTCGCAACAGCTTATCAAGATATATCATGTCAGGTTTATCATGTCAAGTTCACTGGTCAAGAGTACGCCACGACGGGCCACTATCAGGTCATGCCATGTTTACTGGTCAGGAGTGCACCACTACGGGTCACTATCGTGTCATACTAGTTCCTTGTCACACCATGTCATGTACAATTGCCATTTCAATCATGTCAATCAAATTGTGATTTATCAAGTTCAGGACAAAAGTCGTAAGGATATAAAATGGACGTAAAATTATACAATAAAGGGGTTACAAGACATGGGCAATTAGTAAAACACAGGGCTATAGGAGAGCCATGCGGCTCAGGCATATACGGCCAGGAATGATCTCATGCGGCTGAGAAGAGAACAGCCCATGCGGCTCAATAGGGCCAGGCGCATGCGGCCAAGGAGAGAATCCATGCGACAGCAGCTCATGCGGCTGAGAGTCCAAAGCTCATGTGGCTGAGGAGAAGGAGGCATATGCGGCTAGCGGGAAGAGTGGGGTACTATGCGGCTGCAGGGGAAAGGGTTCCTGCGGCTGAGAGCAAGTGGCTTATATGCGGCTCAGGAAGAAGTTCTCATGCGGCTGGGTCAAGTAATGTCCTATGCGGCCAGCGAAAAGAGAGGGCGCATGAGGCTAAGTCAAAGCATTCATGCGGCTGGAAGAAGCGGGGTCCTCATGCGGCCAGGGAGAGCGCATGCGGCTAAACGGGTAACGTCTCATGCGGCTCAAGAAGTGCAGAGTATATGCGGCTGGATGAGTTCGGCCCTCATGCGGCTCAAGTACTTCCAGCCATGCGGCTGAAGAGAACACTTGCCGCATGAATCATTCATGCGGTCAAGTCAAGCACAGTTCATCTTCTCCAAAATCTCGAGAAGAAGAACACCATGAGAGCCAAGTTCTCGAGCTCCATAACTCCATCATCCGGAGCCAAAATCCGCACTTCTATAGGTCAAAACGGGTCAGAATGAAATGCTCTACAACATAGAACCATCAAAACTCAGAAATAACAAGATTAAGTAGATCAAAACCCAAAAATTCCGAAAATAAAGTAACTTGGATCTACAAGAATCTAGCCATGGAAAGTAGAAATGCCAAGTATTAAAGTAAATTAAAATGCTGTAAGGAAGAGAATGAAGCAATAAAATTAGAGTTCCTCCATGAAGCAAGTTGCACTTGCCTAGACCTCTCTCCCTCTCTCTGGTAGGTGAAGAAGTAACTGGAGGAAAGAAGAGAGTAATGAAGAGAGAGAAGGAAGAATGGGTAATAAATGGTAGTGGTGGTGGTAGGTAGGGGGTTCATCCTTAGTTCATAATGAACCAAGGCAAAACCAAGCCAAGCCGAACCAACCCATGAAATAAACCAAACCAAGAAGGAAGCTAAGCAAGGAATCATGCAATACAAGATAAAATACGTACACGTATTCCAAAATACGTAATACGAACCACATGCATTACAACTCTACCCACCTTAAAAGAATTCTATCCTCGGAATTTAATTAAGAGGCCAGAGAGACGAGGACAAGCTATATTGATCACAAGCAAGCTATAACTAGGCAGGCAATCACTCATTCAAGCAGGAATCGAAGGCATGAGGCATAAGGAAGACATTATACCTCACGAGTCAAACAAGTCGGGATACCGCGATCGGATGTCACCCTCATGCTCCCACGTTGACTCACCCAAAGAGTAATGACCCCAAGCGACTCGGACTAATTTGATAGTCTTGTTCTTGAGTGTCTTCTCTCTTCGGTCCAATATAGACACGGGCCGCTCCTCATACGAAAGGTTGGTACCAACAACCAATTCCGAATGATCTAGGACGTGGCTCGGGTCCGGGATATACCGTCGTAATTGGGATATATGGAATACGTCATGAACCTCACTTAGCGACGGCAGAAGAGCGAGACGATAGGACATATCTCCTACTCGCTCCAGAATGTCAAATGACCCTATATATCTAGGACTAAGCTTTCCCCGTACGCCAAAACGAATGACGCTACGGTTAGGCGAAATCTTCAGGAATACATGGCCACCGACAGAAAACTCGAGAGGACGTCGATGAGAATCGGTTCAATGGCGCTGGCGATCATGGGCAACTCAAAGATGATCCCGGACTCTCCTGACCACTTCGACTGTCTGGGCAATCATTTCTGGACCGAGCATCTGCCTCTCTCCGACATCATCCCAGGCTAACGGGGATCTGCACTTCCTTCCATACAGTACCTCGAACGGTGCCATCTGGATACTGGCCTGGAAGCTGTTATTGTACGAAAACTCCACCAGGTGCAAGTGATCTTCTCACGAACCACCAAAGTCAAGTGTACAGGATCGCAACATATCTTCAAGAGTCTGGATTGTACTCTCTGACTGACCATCTGTCTGCGGATGATATGCTGAACTGAACTGGAGGCGACTTCTCAAGCTCTCCTGCAGGCTACGCCAAAAGTGTGACGTGAATCTTGAATCTCGGTCCGAGGTGATACTGACTGGCACTCCGTGCAATCGGACAATCTGCCTGAGGTACATCTCTGCTAACTGAGCTGTTGACTGACCAACTCTGAACGAGAGGAAGTGAGCTACCTTCGTGAGCCTCTCAACTATAACCCAAATAGCATCTCGACCAGCTGGGGATCTAGGCAATCCGATCACAAAATCTATGGTCACATGTTCCCATTTCTATTTTGGGATCGGCAAGGGCTGAAGAAGTCCAGCCGGCCTCTGATGTTCAGCTTTAACTTGTTGATAAACCAAATACCGAGAGACAAACCGGGCTATCTCCCGCTTCATGCCATTCTACCAAAAGTGCTGCCGGATATCACGGTGCATCTTTGTACCGCCCGAATGAATAAAATATTGAGAACTGTGAGCCTCTGCCAAGATTTCCTGTCTGATATCTCCACTGGGTACACAAAGACGCTTACCATGCCTAAGTGTACCGTCTTCATGAATGCATAACTCCAGTCTTCGTCCTGTCTCACACTCTGCTCTGAGTCGCTGAAGCTTGGAATCTGTTGACTGCGCCACCCGGATCCTCTCGACTATAGTGGACTGAACCTGCATGCTGGCCATCAATGCCACACTGGAAGGGAGAACAACTTCAATACCCATTTTCTGAAGATCTGCTAACAGTTCTAGTTGCACTGTTAGAAAATAAACTCCGGCTCTCATGCTCAATGCATCTACAACGACGTTGGCCTTCCCGGGATGATACTGCAAGTTGACATCATAATCCACAAGAAGCTCCAGCCACCTCCTCTGACGCATGTTAAGATCCTTCTGGGTGAAAACATACTTCAGGCTCTTGGGGTCGGTGAAAATCTCCACCCTATCTCCGTACAAGTAGTGCCTCCACAACTTAAGTGCAAACACTACTGCTGCCAGCTCCAAGTCATGGGTTGGGTAATTCCTCTCATGATCACGAAGTTGTCGTGAAGCATAAGCTATTACCTTCCCATGCTGCATCAGAACACATCCTAAGCCTCTGCCTGAAGCATCACAATACACGGAGAATCCTCCAGTTCCATCTGGAAGCGTGAGAATAGGAGCTGTCATCAAGCCTCGTTTCAACTTCTCAAAAGAATCCTGACATTCTGCCGTCCAAGCAAACTGCGCATCCTTGCGGGTCAATTGGGTCAATGGCGCCAAAATTTGAGCAAAATCTAAAACAAATTACCGGTAGTAGCCGGCCAATCCAAGAAAACTACGGACTTCTGCAACGGTGCTGGGCACTGGCCATGACTCAATAGCCACAATCTTTTGGGGATCTACTTCTACTCCTCCTCAAGTGATGATGTGACCCAAGTACGAAATACGATCGAGCCAGAACTCGCATTTACTGAACTTGGCATACAACTGGTGCTCTCTGAGAATCTGAAGAACCACACGGAGATGCTGCTCATGTTCCGTCTCGCTCCTGCTATAGACCAAGATGTCATCCAAGAACACAATCACAAACTGATCCAAATAGGGCATGAAAATACGATTCATGAGATCCATGAATACAGCCGGCGCATTGGTCGCTCCAAAGGGCATAACAAGGACCTCCCAATGCCCATACCTCGATCTGAAAGCCGTCTTCGGGATGTCCTGCTCTCTGACCCTAATCTGATGATATCCTGAGCGTAAGTCGATCTTCGAGAATACTGATGCCCCCTTGAGTTGATCAAACAAGTCATCTATCCTCGGAAGGGGGTATCTGTTCTTGATTGTCACTGAGTTCAAGGTACGATAATCAACACATAACCTGGACGTACCATCCTTCTTTTTTACAAGAAGCTTCGGGACTCCCTAAGGCAATCCACTAGCACAAATGAATTCCTTGGTTCAAAGTTCTTCAATCATCTTGTACAAGATCTCCAATTCTGACGGTGCCATTCTGTAGACTCTCTCTGACACTGGGGCCGTCCCAGGAATCAAGTCTATGGTG
Organism: Iris pallida; assembly: GCA_029216955.1. Lineage (NCBI taxonomy): Eukaryota > Viridiplantae > Streptophyta > Magnoliopsida > Asparagales > Iridaceae > Iris > Iris pallida. The sequence goes on from JANAVB010009800.1 coordinate 1,957,127, forward strand.
AACTCGATCTTCCGCTCTGGCGGCATACCTGGAAGCTCTTCAGGGAAAACATCTGGGAACTCATCGACTATCCGGGGCAACTGCACTGCTGCTACTGCCATCCGTAATACTGGAGGAGAAGGCTCAACTGCGCCTCGGGAAAAGGAAAACTCTGGCTCGCCTGGAATGCTAAAAACAACCCTACAATATGGCAGTCTATTCTAGCAAACTGGTTCCTCAACCAATCTATCCCTAAGACCACATCATAATCGGTCATCGAAAACTCTATCAATCTAGCAGGAAATTCCTTACAGCTTACTACGATCCGACACGAGAAAAACACTCTATCTACTCCCACAAGTCCGTTACCAGTAAGTATATTGAGCCTTACTGATAATGACTCGGGCTCCAATCCTATCCGTGTTGCAAATCGTACAGACATAAAAGAATGCGATGCACCAGAATCAAATAAAGCTGAAGCTGGAAAGGAGTTGACGAGAATAATACCTGCCACTACCTCTCCTGGTGCCAATCCTTCCTCCACGGTCATCACCATAGCCTGACCATGCCCTCGGGGTGCTGGTCCCCTCTGCTGAAATCCTCGCTGCCTATTCTGACTCTGGACTTGGGCCTGAGTATGCTGCTGGGGGTTCTGCTGCTGGAATACCTGGGACTGAGGCGACAAAGGCCTCGGCAATGGATACTGCTGCTGCTGGACCGGAGCTGGTCCCCTCACCGAAGAGCTAGAAAGGTTGGACGATGTTGAACCACCTATATTCGGGCAGGATCCAACCCTATGGTCTGCTGCTCCACAAGCCAGACACAATCCCTGTGCCCTACGGCACTCTGACACTTCATGACCTGGCTTCCCACAATGAGAACATCCCACTGCGGAAGACTGCTTCTGCTTCTGCTGCTGCTGCTGAGGGTACGTTGGGGCTGAATGCTGAATCGACGTTACTAAGGCCGCCCGCCTCGGAGCTCCAATAGTCAAAGCCCTGGCTGCCGCGGCTGGGGCTGAAGACTGATTCATCTGGCCGTGAGATCTCTTTCGACCTCCGGCCTTATCCACAATCCTCTGGAAGGTATACTCATGCCTCCTAGCTGCTCTCAAGACTGCATCAAAAGTCTGATGCTCAAACTGCTCAACTGCCAGTAGAATCTCCAGGTGAAGCCCCTGCTGAAATCGCTGGGCTCTATCATACTCGGTTGCCACCAAGGTGGAAGCAAACCGACTGAGTCTCGAAAACTCGGCCACATATCCGTCGACCGTCCTGTCCATCAGCTTCAGATTGGTGAACCTCGTCTGTAGATCATACCGAGCTACATCATCAAAATACTTAGTTTGTAATCTCTCTCTGAATACCGCCCAAGCAATGGGTGCTGCTAACCCAACAGCCTGAGCCGCCCACCAGCTGCGGGCAAGATCTAATAACTGCAGGCGTACCACGGCCACCTTCTCGTTCTCTGGGGTCCTGGCTGCTTCAAGAATCACCTCAGTGTCCTGAAGCCAAGCATCTGCAGAGATAGCATCTTCACAACCGTCGAAGAAGGGAGGGTTCAAGCGCTTGAAGCTGTTGGCCGCGCTGTTACCCTGATGACCGCCCCTGGTCAAAGCAGCCGTCACTGCCTGGTGCAAGGCATCTTCTCGACGATCTTGGGAAGCTATCAAGGTCCTGACGAGTCCTACCAAAGTGCCATCATCAGGTTCGGCAGGCTGAACTGGCTGGACTGGAGGCTCTCCACCAGAAGGCACGACTCTGGAGGCTACTCCGAAATGCTGGGCTTGATCCCTGGGTTGCTGCTGATCCACAAAAAGTGCTCCGCCTTGCTGATCGGCAGGTCCAGGAACGATGCCGCTGAAGAAGACGACATGGGAAACAATAAGGAAGGACCAAGACAGATCAACGATATAAGCATATGATCAGGACAAGAATCCAGGGATTCAGAAGATATGAGCAGAGATCAAGGGCGAATACTGATTGAGACATTTATTCGGTAAACCCTTACATATCTTGATTTACAAGACCTGTATGGGCTACCACTTAAACCATGTCACGTCCTAGAACCAGAATACTGGAGAACGGGGGCAGACATAGCCAGCTACGTATATGAAATGGAGTCCATCTCACTATACGGTCACGGCTGTCTAGTTATATGAGGGTTTAACTATAAGCCAGCAGTCTCTTAAGGTCATGAACAAATCTATTGTCTCAATCACAAGCAAGTAAGTAAAAGTTACAAGAAGTATGATCATTAAATATACAATAATAAGGCGTCCCAAATATTACATATTTAGCTGATCATGAAGCTAGTCATTATAAAATGTTAGGACTAGCAAGAGTTTAGTCATACATGATTAACCCTAGGATCTATCAATCATGTTACAGCCCGTAGGCAGACAGTAAGTAAGTGCAATCGAGCTAAACAGGTGCTCGTCGGCTAAACGTCTCAAAAGAATATTTTTATAATAAAGTGGGAGATCAAAAATAAACTCACTCGTTGCCCTGGTTACGCCTGGTGGTCACCATCGGGCTGGAAGGTTGGTAGATCCTCTGGAGCTGCTCCGAAATCTGGCCATACAAAACCAGCTGGGTCAGATCCCAGAAAGAGCAAGTACCACAAGGGAAGCTTTACTTAGGAACTAAAACCAACAATCAGCACAAGAGTAATAAAGTAGTAAATAAGACAGGTTAAGAAAAAGCATCACAGGATGATATACGATGAGATAACCATAGAACTATTCAGATAGCCAGGTTACAACCCGTAAACCAAACAAGGACCGGGGTTGTAACCCTTCGTCTGAACCGAACTTGGAATTCTCACCAATTATCGGTAAAATAAATACAAGCATTCAGGTCATGCAGTAATCTGGAACAGAATCAGGACAAGACTAGACTGGTTAGACTCCATCCAATCATTTCACGGCCAAGCAAGAATTACGGCTTGATACTTTAACTAACTAGGGTTATCACAGGCCTAGTTACTAGCAAGATGCAGTGAGATTATTCCACAGCCACAAGCCCTGCAGACCATCCAGGTTACCCGGGTTGAAAGATTAGGGTTGAATTCAGGTGGGTACATCGTCCAGGAAATGCATGTACCCTTAGGTAGCTTGAAGGGTACAATATATGACAGTGTGCTGGAAATGTGCCCTACTCGACGGCAGGCTACAGATCCCAAGGCGTGCCCAGGTAACGGGATTGCCTGTAGCTGGGAGATCTCTTTATGACTAATGTATTAATCTAGTTATTTAGCCTTAGTCCATTTCAGTAGGTATTCCTGACCGTGGTACTTAGGAGTCCCCTTCTAGACATGATGCAAGACAGGACTGGTTTATTTGTACAAGCATAATCGCCTACGGTGTCTATGTTATTTATACGGGTCATGTCATGTCAGGTAGCCATCGCAACAGCTTATCAAGATATATCATGTCAGGTTTATCATGTCAAGTTTACTGGTCAAGAGTGCGCCACGACGGGCCACTATCAGGTCATGCCATGTTTACTGGTCAGGAGTGCACCACTACGGGTCACTATCGTGTCATGCTAGTTTCTTGTCACACCATGTCATGTACAATTACCATTTCAATCATGTCAATCAAATCGTAATTTATCAAGTTCAGGACAAAAGTCGTAAGGATATAAAATGGACGTAAAAATATACAATAAAGGGGTTACAAGACATGGGCAATTAGTAAAACACAGGGCTATAGGAGAGCCATGCGGCTTAGGCATATACGGCTAGGAATGATCTCATGCGGCTGGAAAGAGAACAGCCCATGCGGCTCAATAGGGCCAGGCGCATGCGGCCAAGGAGAGAATCCATGCGGCAGCAGCTCATGCGGCTGAGAGTCCAAAGCTCATACGGCTGAGGAGAAGGAGGCATATACGACTAGCGGAAAGAGTGGGGTATTATGCGGCTGCAGAGGAAAGGGTTCCTGCGGCTGAGAGCAAGTGGCTTGCATACGGCTCAGGAAGAAGTTCTCATGCGGCTGGGTCAAGTAAAGTCCCATGCGGCCAGCGGAAAGAGAGGGCGCATGAGGCTAAGTCAAAGCATTCATACGGCTGGAAGAAACGGGGTCCTCATGTGGCCAGGGAGAGCGCATGCGGCTAAACGGGTAACGTCCCATGCGGCTCAAGAAGTGCAGAGTATATGCGGCTGGATGAGTTCGGCCCTCATACGGCTCAAGTACTTCCAGCCATGCGGCTAAAGAGAACACTTGACCGCATAAATCATTCATACGGTCAAGTTAAGCACAGTTCATCTTCTCCAAAATCCCGATAAGAAGAACACCATGAGCGCCAAGTTCTCGAGCTCCATAACTCCATCATCCGGAGCCAAAATCTGCATTTCCATAGGTCAAAATGGGTCAGAATGAAATGCTCTACAACATAGAACCATCAAAACTCAGAAATAACAAGATTAAGTAGATCAAAACCCAAGAATTCTGAAAATAAAGTAACTTGAATCTACAAGAATCTAGCCATGGAAAGTGGAAATGCCAAGTATTAAAGTAAGTTAAAATGCTGTAAGGAAGAGAATGAAGCAATAAAATTGGAGTTCCTCCATGAAGCAAGTTGCACTTGCCTAGACCTCTCTCCCTCTCTCTGGTAGGTGAAGAAGTAAATGGAGGAAAGAAGAGAGTAATAAAGAGAGAGAAGGAATAATGGGTAATAAATGGTAGTGGTGGTGATAGGTAGGGGGTTCACCCTTGGTTTATAATGAACCAAGGCAAAACTAAGCCAAGCCGAACCAACCCATGAAATAAACCAAACCAAGAAGGAAGCTAAGCAAGGAATCATGCAATACAAGATAAAATACGTACACGTATTCCAAAATACGTAATACGAACCATAGGCATTACAGAGGAAGATCGAGTTCACTATAGACTTGATCCCCGGACAGCACCAGTATCAGAACGAGTCTACAGGATGGCGCCTTCAGAGTTAGAGATTTTGTACAAGATGATTGAAGAACTCAGGACCAAGGAATTTATTCGTACAAGTGGATCGCCTTGGGGAGCCCCGATGCTTCTTGTAAAAAAGAAGGATGGTACGTCCAGGTTATGTGTAGATTATCGTACCTTGAACTCAGTGACAATCAAGAACAGATACCCTCTCCCGAGGATAGATGACTTGTTTGATCAGCTCAAAGGGGCTTCAGTGTTCTCGAAGATAGACTTGCGGTCAGGATACCACCAGATCAGAGTCAGAGAGCAGGACATCCCGAAGACAGCTTTTCGATCTAGGTATGGGCATTGAAAGTTTCTTGTTATGTCCTTTGGAGCAACCAATGCGCCAGCCGTATTCATGGACCTCATGAATCATATTTTCATGCCTTACTTGGATCAGTTCGTGATTGTGTTCCTAGATGATATCCTGGTCTACAGCAAGAGGGAAGCAGAGCATGAGCAGCATCTCAGAATCGTCCTTCAGACGCTTAGAGAGCATCAGTTGTACGCCAAGTTTAGTAAATACGAGTTCTGGCTCGATCGTATTTCGTACTTGGGTCACATCATTACCCCAGGAGGAGTGGAAGTAGATCCCCAGAAGATTGTGGCTATCGAGTCATGGCCAGTACCTAGCTCAGTGGCAGAGGTTTGCAGCTTCCTTGGATTAGCCGGCTACTACCGGCGATTCGTTTCAAATTTTACAAGGATTTCGGCGCCGATGACCCAGTTGACCCGCAAGGATGTGCAGTTTGCTTGGACAGCAGAGTGTCAGGAATTATTTGAGAAGTTGAAGCGAGGCTTGATAACGGCTCCCATTCTCACGCTTCCAGATGGGACCGGAGGATTCACAGTTTATTGCGATGCTTCAGGCAGAGGATTGGGGTGTGTCTTGATGCAGCATGGGAAGGTAATATCTTATGCATCATGTCAACTTCGTGATCATGAGAAAAATTACCCGACCCACGACTTGGAATTGGCAGCAGTAGTATTTGCACTTAAGTTATGGAGGCACTACTTGTATGGAGATAGAGTGGAGATATTTACTGATCACAAGAGCTTGAAGTATATTTTTACCCAGAAGGACCTTAATATGCGGCAGAAAAGATGGCTTGAGCTATTGGTGGACTACAATATGGATTTGCAGTATCACCCTGGGAAGGCCAACGTTGTAGCAGATGCGTTGAGCAGGAGAGCCGGAGTTTATTTCCTGACGGCGCAACCAGAATTATTGGCAGATCTTCAGAAGATAGGAATTAAAGTGGTTCTTCCTACCAATGTGGCATTGATGGCCAGTCTACAGGTTCAGTCTAGCATAGTTAAGAGGATCCAAAGAGCGCAGTCAGCAGATTCCAAGCTTCAGTGACTCAGAGCAGAGTATGAGGCAGGAAGAAGGCCAGAGTTATGTATCTATGAAGATGGTACACTTCGACACGGCACTTGTCTTTGTGTATCCAGTGGAGATATCAGACAGGAGGTCATGGCAGAAGCTCACAGTTCACAGTATTCTATTCATCCCGGTGGCACGAAGATGTACCATGATATTCGTCAGCATTTCTGGTGGAATGGCATGAAGAGGGAGATAGCCCGGTTTGTCTCTCGGTGTTTGGTTTGCCAGCAGGTTAAAGCTGAACATCAGAGGCTCGCTGGACTTCTTCAGCCCTTGCCGATTCCAGAATGGAAGTTGGAGCATATGACCATGGATTTTGTGACTGGATTGTCTAGATCTCCAGCTGGTAGAGATGCTATTTGGGTTATAGTTGACAGGCTCACGAAGGTGGCTCATTTTCTCCCATTCAGAGTTGGTCAGTCTACGGCCCAGTTGGCAGAGATGTACCTCAGGCAGATTGTCAGGCTTCATGGGGTGCCGGTCAGTATCACCTCGGACAGGAATTCAAGATTCATATCACACTTTTGGCGTAGCCTGCAAGAGAGTTTGGGAACTCACCTTCAGTTTAGCTCAGCTTATCATCCGCAGACAGATGGTCAGTCAGAGCGCACAATTCAGACTCTTAAAGATATATTGAGATCTTGTACCCTTGACTTCGGTGGTTCATGGGAGGATCACCTGCGCCTGGTAGAATTCTCGTACAACAACAGTTACCAGGCCAGTATTCAGATGGCTCCGTTCGAGGCACTGTATGGTAGGAAGTGCAGATCCCCGTTAGCCTGGGATGATGTTGGAGAGAGGCAGATGCTTGGTCCAGAAATGATTGCCCAGACAGTTGAAGGGGTCAGAAGGATCAGAGATCGTCTTCGAGTGGACCAAGATCGCCAGCGCCGTTGGGCCGATGCTCATCGACGTCCCTTAGAGTTTGCTATCGGCGACCATGTATTCCTTAGGATCTCGCCTAACCGCGGCGTCATTCGCTTTGGCGTACGGGGAAAAGCTTAGTCCTAGGTATATAGGGCCGTTCAATATCCTGGAGCGAGTAGGAGATGTATCCTATCGTCTCGCTCTTCCGCCGTCGCTAAGAGAGGTACATGATGTATTCCATGTGTCCCAATTACGACGGTACATCTCGAACCCGAGCCATATCCTGGACCATTCGGAATTGGTTGTTGGTACCAACCTTTCGTATGAGGAGAGGCCCGTGTCTATATTGGACCGGAGAGAAAAGATACTCAAGAACAAGACTATTAGCTTAGTCCGTGTTGCTTGGGGTCATCACTCTCTAGGTGAGTCAACGTGGGAGCGTGAGGACGACATCCGATCGCGATATCCCGACTTGTTTGACTCGTAAGGTATAATGTCTTCCTTATGCCTTATGCTTTCCGTCCCTTGTTTGCATGCGTGATTGTTTGCTTACTGTAGCTTATTTGGGAATAGTATAGCGGGCTCTTACATCTCTAAGTATCTTGATTTAAATTCCGAGGACGAAATTCTTTTAAGGTGGGTAGAGTTGTAACGTCCGTATTTCGGAATACGTATTTTGATTAGGCGTATATGTATTTCGAACCTGTATTTTATTTTCTCAGATTATGGCCTGTAATTGTGTTTTGGCTAAACTTGCGGATTTTGGTTTTCTCGTAAAACGGGTTTTGGACCTGGCTTGGTTTTATTTTATGGAGAAGGAATTGGTTTGGTTTGGTTTAGTTTGCATTGGAACACCCTTAGCTAAACCTTCACCCTCAACACAACATATCATCCCTCATTAAAACCCCACCTAACTTTCTCTCTCCTCATAACTTCCATTAATTTCTTCATCTTCTTCTTTCTTCCTTCACACAACACCAACACCATAGGCAAGTGCACCTTGCCACCACATAAGGACCCTATTTTATTTGTCAATTAGCTAGATTAGGCCATGGTGAACAACATTAGAACTTGGCATTTTGTGATTTGGAGCTTCCATTTTTCTAGATCAATGTTTTAACCATTTTCAGATTTTTATGGTTTTGATCTATTAAACTTAGATTTTTCCTTGTTTTGATGTTTCCATGTGGAAGAGAATTCAATTTTACACAAGTTAGAACTTTAAAAATCCAAATTTGGTTTTGTTTTGGCTAAGACATGAAGAATTGAAATTTTTGGTGTTCTTTGTTCTTCTTCTCAGCCTAGCTGGAGAAGAAGACCTCTCGGCCTGTGCTCTTTAGCGCAAGGCTGCTCACGCAGCCTTCCCCGATCCAGCGCTCTTTAGCGCTGGCTGACCAGCGCAGCTTGCCCCTTGGCGAACCGCGCACCCCCCAGCGCACTTGACTGCTGCGCAGCTCGGCTCGGCTCCAGCGCATCTCAATCCTAGCGCGGCTCATTCCCTGCGCAACCCGACCCAGCGTAGCTCACCCTGCGCAAGCCGACCCAGCACGCTTGGATCCAGCGTAATCTGACCCTCGCGCAATCCATCCTCAGCGCAACTCATTTCCTGCGCAACCCGACTTAGCACAGCTCATTCCCTGCGCAGCCCGACCCAGCGTAGCTCACCCTGCGCAAGCCGACCCAGCACGCTTGGCTCTAACGCAACCCAACCTTAGCGCAACCTGACCCCCTGCGCATTCTACTTGTCTATGATGAATTGGTTTATTCCTTGGACTTGGCTTCTTTTTATGGATTGGAGTTTTGAGATCTTGTTCCACACAACACGACTGTCTTAACCCAACACAACCTGGCACGGTTTTCGGTATTTTGCTTATGACTAGTACGGTTTTAGTGACTTCTGTGACTTATGATTCTAGTACTTTCTAATCTTCTTGGTAGTGACCCGATGGGGTACGCTCTTAACTTGTAACCTGTGATTCATAATTAATCTTGTAACTGGATAACTTGATAGTGGCCCGTGGCGGCGCACTTCTGACTTGTAACTTGTACACTTGCTTGTAACTTGACTTGATGCTGTTGCGATGGCTAACTTGACTCGTATAATCAACTCTGACGTCGTGGGTGTTCATTCTTTTTGCTTCGTGCAATCCACTTGTCTTGTCTCGCATCATGTCTAGAATGTGACTCCCTGGTTTCCACGGTCAGAAATTCACACTGAATATGGATTAGGCTAATGACTAGATCAAACTATAGTTCATGGAGAATTTCCAGTCACAGGCGATCTCGTTATCTGGGCGCTTTAAGCGGACTTGTAGCCTGCCGACGAGTAGGGCACATTTCCAGCACACTGTCATGTGTTGCACCCTCTAAGTCACCTAAGGGTATATCGTCTCCTGGGCGATGTACCCAACCATACTCTCAACCCGCGGAAGGATAACTAGATAGTCTGCAGGGCTTGGGACTGGAAATTTCTCATTTGCATCTTGTTAGTAATTAGGCTTGTGATAACCTTAGTTAGTTAAGTAGTAAGCCGTAGTATTTGCTTGGCCGCTTGTGAATGGATGGTGTCTAGCCTGGTCTATGTCTCGTCTAAGTCCCTGTACCTGGTACCCCTGAACATGATTGTCCTACTTATCTTAACAATAAATGGGTAGAGACAAGTGCTATTCAGGCGAAGGGTTACAACCCCGGTCCTTGTTTGGTTTAAGGGTTATAATCTGGCTCCCGGAATGGTTCCATGTCTCTAGTCGTTTATTGTCCTGTTGTACTCTTTATTATTTGTACTTTTCTTCCATTTTCTTATGTTCTGATATGCTTGCTTTTATTCTTATTTCGTGGCCTCCTTTGTGGCACTTGCTCTTTCTGGGATTTGACCTAGCTGGTTTTGTGTGGCCAGATTTTGGAGCAGCACCCGAGGATCTACCGAATCTTTAGCCCGATGGTGGCGACTAGAAGGAACCCGGGCTACGAGTAGGTTTTCCATTTTGTTTCACTCACTTCATTGTAAAATTATTCTTTTGAGGCGTGTAGCCGACGAGCACCTGTTAGCTCGATGCAATTACTTACTGTCTGCCTACGGGCTGTAACATGATTAACAAATCCTAGGGTTGATCATGTATGACCGAACTCTTGCTAGTCTTGACATTTTGTACGACTAGCTTCATGATCATCCAATATGTAATATTTGGGACGCCTTTTATTGTATATTTGGAGGTCTAACATCTTGTAACTATATTACTTGCTTGAGATTGAGACAATAGGCTTGACCTTAAGAGACCGTTGGCTTGTAGTAAACCCTCATATCTAGACAGCCGTGACCGTATAGCGAGATGGATTCCATTTCAATATACGTAGCTGGCTATGTACGCCACCGCTCTCCAGTATTCTGGTTCTGGGACGTGACACGTAGCACGCCATAGAAATCGTTGCCCGCATCAACATCTTTGTAGTTCGAAGATCTGATACACAAATAGCTGTTTTTGGTGGAGTCGAGATCCACAAAATTGTCTCTGATCGGGCAAGTTGTTGACTTGAACCTAAACTCATTAACACAGTAGCTTGGCCATATTTTTGCAGCATAAATTGGTCCCTTGGCTAGCGTTCTAATAGATTCATTCTCAAGTCTTGCGTATGGACGATCGACCTAAATACCACGAAAGAAGCAATTAAGCTCATTCTCAATCAAGTGCATATACAGAAAGGTAATTACAGAGTTCTCAAGTCTTACATATGTACTCAACCATGATATAAAATAATGCCTTATTTCTTGTTCTAGTTCTTCTTCTGTTATGTGTGGCCTACCTGACCTCACATCATCATTAAATATGCTGAAAACAACATCGTTCAATTAATGTAATAGTATAATAATCAACACTATTAAAATAATGTAGACGTATTAATTACTTATCCCTCCAATTTCTCTACTTCCTCCTCGTCGCAGTTGAGTAATATATACACCTGAGCAGCCCTTAGCTCATCATCGTTCAGATATCCCTTCTTCATTTTACTCGATGGCTTTCCTGGAGCATTGAATACCTTCAGTATTGTATCATTACTTTCATGATCTCCGTCGTCATTTCTGGAAGCTCTCGTTCTATTAGTTGCAACATGAGGCTTGAAATACATCGAACAAAAGTTTGTAATCTCCTCGAGAACATAGGCTTCACAAATAGAACCCTCGACCCGTGCCTTATTTTTCACCTTTCTTTTTAGGTGATTCAAATGTCGCTCGAACCGGTACATCCATCGATATTCGACGGGTCCACCAACACGTGCCTCATAGGATAGATGAATCGACAAATGCTCCATAGAGTCGAAGAATCCAGGAGAAAATACCCTCTCTAGCTTGCACAGTGTTACCGCAATGTCCTTCTCTTGCTTTTCTAGACGATCAACGAGCAATTTCTTAGAACAAAGATCCCTGAAGAATATGCTAAGCTCCGTCAATGGATCCCAAACTGCCTGCGATAAGAATTTTCGAAATGCAATCAGAATTAACCTCTCCATGAATACGTGACAGTCGTGGCTCTTCATACCCGTCAATTTGTTTTCCTTCGGATCGACACATCTTCTCAGTTTTGACACATATCCGTCTGGAAATTTTAGGTCCTGGATCCACCGACAAAGTCTCACTTTATCCTCCTTGTCCAGCGAGAAAATTGACTTCGGCAGGAACTGTTTTCCATTCTGCTCTATCAAATACAACGCAGGGCGTTTGCATATTTCTTCTAAGTCCAACCTGGCCTTGGGATTGTCTTCCGTTTTTCCCTTTACGTCCATTACAGTATTAATTATGTTATCAAACATATTCTTCTCAATATGCATGACATCAAGATTATGTCTGATCAGATTGGTACTCCAGTATGGCAGATCCCAGAATATGCTCCTCTTTGTCCAGTTATGATCTCTACCAAATCCATCGCACTTATACCCAGTTGTAGGATCTTCGATAGCACTTGCAAAATCTCTAACCTCTTCCCATATCGTGGCTCCGCACTACCTTGGCGGTGGATCACCCTTCTCTACAACGCCGGCACGGAATGTATTCCTGTTCCTTCTGAACGGATGATCTTTTGGCAGAAATTGTCGATGACAATCAAAGAAGCACGATTTTCCTCTGTGTTTCAAGCAGAAAGCCTTACTACGGTCCATGCAATACGGACACGAGAGACGGCCATGAGTGCTCCATCCAGATAACATTCCATAGGCCGGAAAGTTGTTGATGGTCCACATAAGGGTTGCCTTCATCTGAAAATTCTGCTTCCTGGAAACATCGTACGTGTTAGCGCCTACTTTCCATAACTGATTCAACTCATCTATCAAAGGCTGTAAGTACACATCAATGTTCCTCTTAGGATTGTTCGGACGAGGAATTATAACGGTTAGAAACATATACTGAGTCTTCATGCACATCCAAGGCGGTAGGTTATACGGAGTGACAATTACAGGCCAGCACGAATACTGGGATCCCGAAAGACCAAAAGGAGTAAAACCGTCAGAAGATAGCCCCAACATGACATTACGCGGATCTGAAAAAAAATCAGGATACACTCGATCAAAGTGCTTCCACGCTTCTCCATCGGATGGGTGATCCAACACTCCTTCAGTCTGTTCTCGCATGTGCCAACTCATATTTTCGGCCGTCTCTTTCACCATAAATAATCTTTGCAATCGCGGCGTTAAAGACAAGTAGTGCATTGAATCGGTCGGTCTTCTTGTACCGGTAGACCTTCCTGTACTAGTTGTCTTATAGCGATCAGCACCACAAAATCTGCACACATCTGCGTCCTTGTCGTCTTTGTAGTACATCATGCACCCATTGCGACAAGAATCGATTTTCTCGTATCCCATCCAGAACGATCTTACCATCCTCTTAGACCGGTATAAGTCTTTAGGCAATTTAGCACCCGCCGACAGATCTCTATAATCAACTCCAACACTCGGTTGTAGCATTCTTGCGACATGTTAAAATCTGACTTAATGCTCAACAGTCTTGTAACCACCTCCAACGGTGAATGATCCTCACAACCAGGATACAATGGAGTCCTTGCATTCTCCAGCAACTCCATGAACTGTGCAGCATCGGCGTTCGGTGCCTCCTCAGGTGCATCATGAACGAAACTAGGCCCCGCAGCGTCGAAAACTATGTTCACACACCCGTCGTCGTATGCATGATTATCTGAAACAAAATTAGGTCCCACATGCATATACGGCTCAATATAAGGCTCCGGCTCTGATGCTAAAGACACAAGTTCTCCGTGTGCGGTCCACTGATAGTAATTAGACGTGAAACCCCTCGAGTACAAATGATATGTCACTTCCACTTCTGGATAATATTTCATGTTATGATATTTCACACACGGACACTTAATTTTGGTGTCGTCCATGTACTGAGGGAACGCCTTAGCAAACTGCAGGAACTGCTATACTCCCGCTATGTATTCATCCCGCACACCACACATATCATCAGGACGACGATTGTACATCCATGAACGATTCCGAAAGTAGTAATTCATATTCATTTGGAAATAATTCTGCAAAGATGGACACACATTATTCAATAGGCACAAATTCGTATATTATGTCTTATTATGGGACACACATTAGTAGCGGACAGTTACTAATAACAATGATATACAATCTAGGTCAAACTAGGATGTACTAAGTCAAACAAAGTCAAATAAGGTCAAGCTAAGTCAAACAAAGTCAAACAAGGTCAAAGTAGGTCAAGGGTTGACCTATAGTTGACTTTGTCAACTCTTAGTCCAATCTAGGTCAGATGTTGACTCTACTTTGACTTTCAGTCAAAATAGTCAACCTTGGTCAAACAAGGTCAAATCTAAGTCAAATATCCTATTTCTAGTCATTACCTACCAAGGTACCCTTTACCTTATCGCTATTGGTATCCCAATACCAATACCTTAAGTTGGTACCCTTTACCTTATCGCTATTGGTACCCTTTACCTTATCGCTATTGGTATCCCAATACCAATACCGCGGTAACATGGTTGGTACATTAAGGGTCTTTGACAAGGTGACATGTTACGAAAAGATATATCCTTATATATAGTTCTCCTACGGATTTTCTTTAACATTACGTAGGAGAACTATAAGGATATATCTGTTCACAACAAGTCACCTCCTCAAAGACCCTTAATGTGACAACCATGTCACCCTCTCAGTCATATCCCCGAGCTACGATGCAGCTGCAGGCATTTAACATATCATGGTTTATAGCATTTTGGGTTGAATTTGGGTTTACCCCTATGTTCAGTGATGAACAGTGATTCCTGGTATTTTTCAGATTCTTAAAATGAATTTTAAATGGATTTTTGATTGTATATATATGTGTATTTGTGTGTATATACAATGTATACATATATATTTATATATGTATTTGTGTGTGTATGTAAGTGTGTGAGTATATATATACATGTATATATATAGATATGTGTATTTATATATATAGGTATATATGTATGTATTGTGTGTGTGTGTTCCCAGTTTTCTGAGGTTAACTCCCTTCCCTGTCACAGCATTGCACACACACACACACACACACACACATATGTGTCACACACCCCTCTCACGCACACTCTCTTGTACACACACCCTCACACCCCTTCACCCTCTCATTTTACTCTCTCTCTATAATTATGTTATGTATATATATATGTTATATATAGAGTATTATATATACAGTAGATTTTATATATATATATATATATATATATATATATATATATATATATATATATATATGTAATAAGGTATATAGATATGGTATTATATAGATATGGTATCACATCTAAATACAAGGGTCGATCAAAACTGGATTTAGATCATATAATGTGTTGTATCCTGTGTTGTGTCCTGTGTCCTGTGTCCTGTGTCACAGAGTCGTGTCCGAAATAGGGTTAGGGTCCTGTCCCCTGCCTCCCTCCCCCTACCTCTGCACCCACCTACTCCTGCCCCTCCCCCTACCCCTGTACCTACCCACCCGTACCCCCCTTCCCCCTACCCCCCTCGACAGCAAGACCCCCCCTCCCCTGCCCCCCTAGACAGTAAGACCCCCCTCCCCTGCCCCCCTCCCCCTACCCCTGCACCTACCCCAACCCTGTCCCCATCGACAGCAAGACCCCCCCCACCCCCGGGTACCCCCACCCCTCCCTCCACCCCTCGACAGTAAGACCCCCCCACCCCCTGCACCCACCCCACCCCTCCCTCCCCCCCTCGACAGCAAGACCACCCCAACTAGGGTTAGGATTCTCGTGTCCGTGTCTGTGTCTAGATAGCTAGGGCTAGGGTTAGGGTTTACCTGAGGAGGGTGGCTTCGTCGGAGGATGGAGGCGGCGAGGAGGGTGGCTTCGTCGGAGGAGGAAGGCAGCGAGGAAGGAGACTTCGTCGGAGGAGGGAGGCTGGTCGCCGGAGGGAGGGGTCAGCGGGCGAGCGGGGTCGCCGGGGGGAGAAGGGGAGGGTGTCGCCGGAGGGAGGGGTCGCCGGAGGGGAGGGTTCGCCGGGGGGAGAGGGGAGAGGGGGATCGAGCGGGAACAAAAAAATTTAGGGTAAAAAATTATGATTTCGATCGGGCCAGTAACCTATATGAAATACATCAGCGACGTATAAAATCTACGTCGCAAAACGTCGCAATACAGCGACGTAAACAAATATCCGTCGCAAAACGTCGCCATTCAGTGACGTAATAAACTCTACGTCGCGGAACGTCGCTACGCAGCGACGGTCAGCGACGTGTAACACTAGGAGTCGCTATAGTCAATTATCGGCGACTGCTTTTTCCGCCGTCGCTAATATACGTCACTATTCTAGCAGATTTTAGTAGTGATATGTTGCCAACAATCCCCCCAAAAGGTCAAGTTCCAAGGTAGTAGAAGGAAAGCAACAAGAGATGAGAAGAGTAAGAGAATTTTTGGGCAGTTATATACTATGCATAAATGAAATGGACTACGGCCTTGAATCTCACGTAGTGACTATTATCTTTGTCTGAAGAAGAGCTTGATGGACTATGCCTTAAATCAGTCTTCTTGTACCATATTCAGACAATAGCACACATAGTACGCTAGAGGTACTTGGGTCTATCGGGTGGCACGTTTGGTTGGCCATGCGCACTTTTATACATTCATGAGAGTTGTCTAGGATCGTCCTGTCCTATAGTCGCGGCCCTCACGACCTCTCATATAGGTAAGTCCTCAAGGGTTGGTGATAGGAATCAACCATGCATATCATGCTTGGACTTATTAAGAGTTTAAACTCACCCTATCCATATCACACAAGGAACACTGTCACCATAGGGATGGGGATGTACACATGTACAGCCTTTTGGGCTTTTATTTTAAAGATAATTTAATCTCAAGGTCAGTGTTCCATAATAGTCACCTAGTCCAGCTTGTTCCTACCCATTGAACCGGCTTCTTGGGATCTCCAGTCAGACTCGGTTGGGTTGCCACTGCTGGTGACTAAACTATGGGCTTAACCCCATCCCCCTCGATGATTCTAGGAATAATTTTCTAGAAAAACTCTTCGTCAAGAGTAAACAGACTCTTCGTCAAGAGATCTGTAAAATTCTTTTATAATCAAGAACCACATTTTTGCCTTTTAGGTTCTTTTAATGTCTTGAAATACAGCTGCAAGTACCTGTTCATCTTAAAATTTACAAGATCATGCTTTATCAGTTCTTTAGCATAATTTATAGAAATGACAGGTACATAAATATGTATATCATGTATATGCATAATAAGATGCTTAATCTGTTCAATACTTCATGAAGTCATAGCAAGAGTAAACTTTAGACCTAGATCTATTTGATATTTACATAGTAAGATATCTGATCCATTCAGCTTTAGTACAAGCTATGTTTAAGTATACAATTTCAAATTCTTTGATACTCATAGCTATGATAGTTTGTCACATTTACCTATCAACTTATGGGTATCAAAGTTGTTCCACAGATAAAACCTTAAACTGAATCTTAGTGATCTTTAGTGTCTTTATATCCGAAGAAAATGTCATGTAATGACTCAGAAAGACACTTAAGAATTCTATGAAACCAATAATAGTCAATTTCTTTAGAAATTTTTTATTTGACTAAGCTAGATGTTTGGGTTACTCATAAATCATATTTTGTGTCATCAGAATCAAAGTGTGTGTTTCCACTAATTTAGTATAAGCCCTAAGATAGTGAGTCAAAACACGTCAGAGTCTATCATTTCTTAAAGTAAGACACAGTAACTTTCAGTCTTGGCTTTAAAGATTTATCTTTACTTGCCGTGTTTACAAAATGACAGTCTAAGTACTAGAATAATAGTTTAAGTGATTTTGCTAATCAATCTTATAAAATCTTTAGTTTATCAAGTGTTGATTAATTTGGGTTAGCTGTAGGGACAGGTTCCCAGCTAGCGGAGATCCACAGGGGGACGATTAAGTACCGTATCGCTTAGGACTATTTACGTCCGGTTGACAGAAGGACCCTTTCGGCTTGTACCCAAAATAATCTCAACTTTTAAAACTTAGATTTGAAAGAATTTGTAATTTCACTAACTATTTTCTTTTGACTAACTTGTTTGAACGTGTCAAAGGATGTTATAATATCACTGTTTATATGCAAACCAATACTTGTCCAACATAATTTAAATTTGTGACAGAATAATATTGGGGTTTCTTTGTCTGAGTAGAAACTCTAATATGTGACATAATGATCATTTAAGGTTCAAAATTATAAATCGATCAAGGAACGAATATGATCCATTATAACCATAAACCAGGAATTAATGATGGCTTACAGAATTCATATATTTGTCCAATTAAAATTAGTAATCAAAATGAAAAGAATTGTAAATGTGAAAAAATTACCTTTCCACGTGATCGGAGCAATTTTGTACCTTTTAATTTCGGCTTAGTAATAGCACTTCAGAAGAAATGTCAATCTGTACATTATTATGAGAGATTTTTTATCCCGTGGCATGTTTGCTCCTTTTCTAATATGTCCCAACTTCTAATACTTCTGACTTGAAGAGATGATATTACAAATATAATGTCCGAAAAGGATAAAATATCTAATAATTCGGTCTTCAAAAATAATAAATGTTAGTTTCCATAAGAAATATAATGAAAATGATGAACACCTTGTTCATTCTAGCACAACAATGTATTTATGCACAATAATACAATTTTGCAATAAATTTTAACAGTAACAATAATTCAACAATATTTGTAAAATAACCAGATAAATAGTTTTGTTAGATATTTCTTAATTACAAAAATATCCTTATTAGTTCTGTAGTGCAAAATCAATACATAAAGTCATACATATTTATATCATCAATCTGATACATTATATTAAAATATCGAATAAGTAAATAATGCAGCAAGAACAAATACCAAACTATGACCGATTAATCATGTATAATTTTTCAAATCAAAAGTATTCTAAAGATCCAAAACATAAAATAACTGTAGAACTTTAGTTACCATTGGATTTCCTTTGGATCCATCTACACCAATAGAAGACTCCTTATTTGTGAAGGAACAAAGTACCTTAATATTTAATTATGGCTACTAAACGATCCCTTAAGCATAAAAAATCAGCAAGTGTGCTAGTGTAATATACACATCTTTAGCAGGCAAAGAATAATGTAAGCTAAATTCAAAGAACCAAATATAGTTAATGGTCGAAACTTTTCAATATCATCACGTTACACGAGATATTGACTTATACAAATATTACGAGCAATTTTAGATGGGATAATCTCAAATCCAATTAGATTATACTGAGTCATATAACAATCAATCAATTTTATGAAAACTTATAATATATATTTATTATAAGTTTATAGATCCACAAGCAATTTTTTTTTTAGAAAATGAGAGTGATATAAATAGACTTAGTTTTTCACCCTATTGAGTTTGAAACTCAATCTGAATGGAAACAAATCTAAAAACACAAGATGAGGCTCCAGTCCAAATAAAATTAGTAATCAAAGCCAAAAATTTAAAACTGAATTTGAACAATTATAATTCATCCGATAATTTACTTACCACATATTAAAGATCCTTACACCCAATATACTAAATAAGTCTTCTTAACAATTTACTCTAGTTATTGCATAAAATATCACAATCAAATCAACACTCATTTGAACCAATCGGTTACAACAACATTAATATTGCTATAAATGCAATAATGATAGAAATAAATGAATTCTATTGAAATTATAGATTTTGGGTAATTAAAAAAAATTAGATAATAGAAGAAGTTGCAATTTTGGGATAATTATATGAAAAAAATTATTTCTCAAAGAAATACCAAAAATATTTATCAACAAGATAAATTCAATTTCTAGTAAATAGTATATTCTATTTATAAAGATGCAAATTTTTATTTATTGTATTTGCAAATTATAAATTTATTTTCAATGTAGATATGAACAAAATTTACTATGTTGAAACCAAATTTTCTCACAGAATTCTAGGTTCCAAGAGTTCAATAAGATGACTAACTTGGTTAAACCAAATAATTTAAACTGGAAAGATACTGATCCAATTAAGTAAATGTATTGATAAATACATTAAACTCATGAATATTTACCTAAACAACAAGATACTAAATTTTTATATTTCTGCACTCAAATAAGGCAGAAATGTAGAGTTTAGAAAGGCAAATCTTTACAATTCATATGGTTCACAAATCCTTTACATATAGTTCAAAATAATTAAACAAATGAGAAAGGAAACAAAGTTTGTCAACAACAATAAAGCCACATGTATTTCAAACTAGTAAAAACCACGTGCACTTCGATTTAGAAAAGAAACCAAAAAACCTCACTCAACTAGACTTAAGAGAGGATGTTGAACCAATTATGAAATCTTTTATAAAAAAAATCTCATCTATCGTCATATCTTCTAAAGAAGACATTTTTCAGTAGGATGGTTAGAAATAGAAATGGCTTCATTCTTTAGTTATATCTAATCTAGTGTATCTAACAACAAAATTCTCATTTTATTTACAATATATATATGCGCAAAATCCTACCTAAAATTGTCTCAACTACTAACAAATGAACAATGCAAAGCAAGTTAAATGGCTGAATCTTTATCCAAAGATCATACTGCGATTTCTCCATTACCAAATGGACAATGCTTAATACAAAATATTATGAATCATATAATTCTTCCACCACTATATCCTCTTAACTAAAAATCATAATTATCAATAAATGTTATAGATTACCAGTAACTTATTTTACTAATTTATCTTAGAAGAAATTTATTTCCACCTTTCAAAATTAACGGTTCTACATTATTCAACAAAAAATCCAAGAGTCCTTGTGGACATCTACCTCTTGTAAAGAAAAAGAAGAAATTTTTTTTACTACTCAATTAAACCAGAATGTCTTTAAAAAAGAACTCAAGAAGTTCTTGCAAAGTATCTATAGAAAATATATTACAAAAATGTGCACATGTCCGACAAGTAAATGACGAGTGTCCATAGGTAGTTGTACTATTCTATGATTGAAATATAAACTATGAATGTTGTTGTAATTCATGTTTATGCATGAATTTGGATACCAATGTTGTGTCAATGCTTGAGGCTCAATGAGCATATCTTTGACGTAATTTAGCAAGATTCACGACAAACAAAAAAATACTGTATCTAATTTTAGCTTTGTAACAGAAGAAAAAACCTTTACATGAACATGATGTAGTGTAGTAAGAGATTCATACTCTTAAAAACATACGAAAATGTCTCAACACATATGGTCTTTCTAGTTCATAATATTCATAACAGTATGTTGTTAACAAAACTATATTATTGTTGTACGGATAACTCTTAGATTGTTGGATTTTTTCAATATTCTTCACTTAGAAATCTGCAAACAAAATAAAATATGTAAATGTTACCGACCTCCGGAGAAGTCGCGCACTTAGCACTGCCCTAACAGTTAGTCCAGGTCTATGTGCAGACCGTATCCGAACGCTCCTAGTGGTAAAATCTCCGCTCCACCGTAATCTCCTTGCCGCTCACGACGAAGAGAGAGTGACCCCGACTTAGCTCTGCCCAGAGCAACAACGAAGAATGGAAAGCTCGGATCGGAAAAGACGAGATTAGAGAAGAGAGTATTCGTAAAAGAATTTTTGTGTATACCGAAGTATTGAGATAGGCCTCAATATATAGGCTTTTCTCCAACGGTCATGGAGTAATGGAGATTGAAAGCAATTTAATCTAGCCAATAAAGAATTAAACGTTACAAATAATTCAAATAAAAAATATGTGATACAATGTATCTGGACAGGATTTAAGATGTCAAACGTTACCAATTTATTGGGTTTATAACGGTCAAAAATAAATGAGGAGGAGCCGTGAATATCTAAGTGAAAATTGGACTTGAGCTTTTGCTCAAAACAGCATATGTTGCCAACAAACGCCCCCTCCGGGAATCTATCTCCTGACCACTCGGGCCGCATGCATCTCTTTTAACCATATATATATATATATATATATATATATATGTGTGTGTGTGTGTGTGTGTGTGTGTGTGTGTGTGTGAGGTGCCACCCTATGGGTGGTGGCTATGTGTCACCCCATGCTATTATCATACACCGAAAAGTGTGAAAGTGCATGATGATAGCATTGGGGGGTGACACATAGCCACCTCACCGTGAGGTAACACTTTCACCGAAAAGTGTGAAAGTGCAAGAAGGAAATGATGGAAAATAACTACAATTAAGATGGTAGCATGCTATCGGGAATAACGATATCAGCCGTTGCTACAAATAAATTGAAATGCTAACCCCAGTCTAGTGAGGCACTAATGATCCTATAGAAAGTAGTCCAGTGAGAGTTTTCCAGTCTATAGTAAGTCTATATCGTAGTCTAATAAGGAACTACCGATCGAGAGTGGTCAAGTGAACAAATCTCTATCATAGTCCATTATGGTCTCTCAATCAATAGTGGATACAGTAGCCAACACCTAATAATAGTATTCTCGCCTAGGTAACCAATGATCAACTCAAGTCACACTCAAATGCACAAGTAACATACATGAACAAGTATAACAATGATATGATAAAAAAAAGTAGGTAACCCGTGCAGGTTTTGTGTACAAGACCAACAACTAACAACATAAAGACATTAAAGTAAAGAAAGGGTAATCGAAAAGGACAAGCATGATAACAGATGCATGGAAAAATACTATACAAGGGAAAGGTTTACTTGCATGATGTCCAAATTAGTGCTGAAGTTGTGGAGACCCCAAGTCTAGCACAAACTAGCAATATTTTGAGAAAAAAAAAATTAACGGATTATAATTCTTTATACAAAATTTTTCCATTAGTAATTTAAGAGTTTTATTTGTTTTTTATGTACAAAAACTTTATTTTAATTTTTTTTTAATTTATATCATATTTTTTATAGACTAAAGAAGTTATTATATATATATATATATATATATATATATATATATATATATATATATATATATATATATAATAATAATAATAATTATATATACTTGTAACTTCTTCTTTGTCTCAATAAGGTTCTGCCAGGTCACCTATCATTAATGGCACATCCTAATGAGTTTTAAGTCATGTTATTCACCATATGTTTTGAGAACAAAGTTATGTTCCTCCTACAAGTCCATGTTAACTATTCATGTTCTTCCTACGAATCCATGTCCACTAGAAAACTTACTCGTCTACGAGAGGAAGGTGTCGACCGCATGTGAAGGGACATCGACAAAATGAAGTGTATGCCGAGATCACATACTAGAGTTCTGCATCGGCGGCGGAAGGCCTACGGTCCTCTCGAAGGGCATCAGGCGGTCGCGGGGGTTCTGCAGGTGCAACAACGGGGAGGAAATCATGTCATGTTGACTAGAGTCGGAGCTTCTGATCCGCTCGATGGTCTGTCGATGGGATGGTTATATTCTCTTTTTATTTTCAAATTTTCAACTTCTATCTCAAACATGTAAATCATCATGAAATTAATGAAAGGGTATTAAAGGAAAACTAAATAAATTAAAATTTCTATCCCTTTGTAAATCAAACATGGAGATAAATTTTTTAAAATTTTGAAGTAACTATTCACAACCTAACCAAACATGGGTATAAAAATGTTAAATTTTTTTCACATGAAAAAAGAATTAAAAATCTATTCCTAAAAATACAAAAACTGGATCCAAAAGAGCCCTTAGAAGTATTAGAAAATTTGATCTTAAGAGTCACTTTTAGGCGTAAAAAAGTGCCATTCCTAAAAAAGAGTGCAAAATAGTCCCTGTGACACATATTTAACGTTGAGACCTGGTGCACCTAAAACTTGGGTTGCTGCTCCGCTAATAAACTTTGTAAGAGGGAACGTCATATTTTAGGCACAGACAGGCTCCATGCCAAAGAGCCACACCGCGCCTGGAAAGGAAGGCTAGACTAGGATACTTTCTTTTATCAAAGCAGACCCTCCACGTGTCAACTGCATGTTGGAGCAAGTGCCAACGTGTCAAACCACCAATATTTAAAGATATTGCATATTAGAGGCTGTTTGGATTGAAGTAACTCTTTAAAAGTGTAAACGTGACACTTACATCATGATGAGTTGCAATGCACTTGCAGCAAGTGGCACTTTTCAAAATGTGTTTGAATAGAGTACTTTTTGTCTCCTGCAAGTGGAAGAAGAATGAGTTCGCTGTTTGGATGGTTGTTGGAAGTGGATATTGGTTGAAGATGTAGTAAATATGAGTATGCTTGCCTCCATTTTTTTTACTGGAAATTGCTGAGAAACCTAATTTCGGGATTGATTTTTATGAAAAATCCACCCGCAGGATGGCTTTTATGAAATGCCCAGAATTATATATTTTCACGTTAAGTATTCCAAGATTCCCTTTAGATGCTCTGTATTTACAAAACTAATACCATAACTACCCTTCCGCACAAACTCAGATTTGGATTGCGATTCTTGTCTTCTTCTTCTTCACGAGAGATCTGAATTCCATTGCTCTCATCTTCAGCAGAGATCGCAAAGATCGTTCGTAGTTCACCGTACTTTTTTTCAGTCGAACTCCGATCATCGCTTCTTCTTCTTCTTCTTCTTCTTCTTCTTCTTCTTCTTCTTCGACAATTAGGTCAATTATGGAGAGAAGATTTTCTTCTTCTTTTTCATAAGAGTTAGCTAGCATCGTTTTGAAAGAAGAACGAAAACTCTTGAATCTTTATTCATGTCAAATTTTTTTTTACAAAACAAAAAAATAAAAAATTAGGTTTCAGTCAACTATTATCCGTCGATATCACACGAAGAATAGTCATTCTGCTGCATTTTAAGAAGGAGAATGCCATTCTCCGTGTAAATTAACACGGAGAATGCCATTCTCCGTGTTGAATGGCATTCTCCGTGTTTCTAACACGGAGAATGGCCATTCTCCTGTGTTTTAACATTTGAATGCCATTCTCCGTGTCATTTAACACGGAGAATTCCATTCGTGGGTGTTTTTAATAAATTAGTTGCAATGCCGACAATTTAAGTGCCACTTGCAATGCCGAAAAGTCGTGCTTGCCTTTCGGCCAAAATCAGAGACGCAACTACGCGATAAGACTACATTCCCGTGTGACCATGCTATAAGTCCTTGTTAAGGCCGTGCCTCGCAACTCAATGAGACTCAGTCATATCATCGCCTCGCGGTCCTTGCTACTTCGATCACCGACAGACCCAATCAAGACATGTGAACTAAGAGTCACTCGACCAACTTTGCCTTGCGGCGTTTCCTGACTTAAACTCAAGACAACTCAAATCCAACTTATGCACCTTATATGCCGATAACTTAAGGCTCGACGCCACGACTCGTGCCAAAGCACGTCACCTACGCTGCAACCAAATCTTAGGACCAATATTTTGTGTTCCAACTATACTCACACATTCAACTCAACTTCCTTGATATACTACACTCAATACTCGACTCAATCCAAAGGCATACACGTGGATTTGCCACCATGCCGACTCATCTATATGATTTGCTCACTGGCTCCCAGAGCCATTGTGGACTCCCTTTTAGCTGAGTATAGGATGGACCGGTCAAAGCGGGTAGTATAACGTTCCAGAACCAGAATACTGGAGAGCGGGGGCGTACATAGCCAGCTACGTATATTGAAGTGCAACCCACCTCGCTATACGGTCACGGTTGTCTAGATACATGAGGGTTTAACTACAAGCCAACAGTCTCCTATGGTCATGAACAAGCCTATTGTCTCAATCTCAAGCAAGCAATAATAGTTACAAGATGTCAGAGTACCAAATATATAATAGCAAGGCGTCCCATACATTACATATTGGATGATCATGAAGCTAGTCGTACCAAATGTCAAGACTAGCAAGAGTTCAGTCATACATGATCAACCCTAGGATTTGTCAATCATGTTACAGCCCGTAGGCAGACAGTAAATAAGGTGCAATACGAGCTAACACGTGCTCGTCGGCTAAACGCCTCAAAAAAATAATTTTATAATAAAGTGGAAGGACAAAAAGAAACCCACTCGTTGCCAGGGTTACGCCTGGTGGTCACCATCTGGCTGGAAGGTAGGTAGATCCTCTGGAGCTGCTCCGATATCTGGCCATACAAAACCAGCTGGGTCAGAGCCCAGAAAGAGCAAGTGCCACAAAGGAGGCTTCACTTAGGAACTAAAACCAGCATATCACAATAGAATATTAAAGATAATAATTAAAGAACTGATAATAATAGAGATAACAACAGTAAACTGAGTACGATGAAACCATTCAAGTAGCCAGGTCACAACCCTTAAACCAAACAAGGACCGGGGTTGTAACCCTTTACCTGAATAGAAACCCGTCTCAAATACTATTGGTACAGTGAAGACAATAAACGAAGAGAGGAAATAGAACTGCTCCGGGAGCCAGGTTACAACCCTTAAACCAAACAAGGACCGGGATTGTAACCCTTCGACTGAACATAACTGGACCCCTGATCTTTATTGTTAAGGCCAGTATAAATAATCATGATATTGAAGTAAGGTAAATCATGACGAGCATGGCATGGGGTGCAATAAGACAATAAACGAAGAGAAGACACAGAACTACTCCGGGAGCCAGGTTACAACCCTTAAACCAAACAAGGACCGGGGTTGTAACCCTTCGTCTGAACAGAACTGGACCCCCAATCGTTATTGTTAAGGTAAGCATCAATAATCATGTCATGTCACAATCTTGCACAGGATCAGGATAAGACTAAGCTGGAATAAACTCCATCCAATCAATCACGGCCAATCAAGAGTACGGCTTGATACTTTTAACTAACTAGGGTTATCACAGGCATAGTTACTAGCAAGATGCAATGAGATTATCCCAACAGCCATAAGTCCTGCAGACCATCCGGTTATCCAGGTCGAATGTCCGTTTATGAAGAATGCAACACGTAACTGTGTGCTGGAAATGTGCCCTACTCGTCGGTAGGCTACAAGTCCACTGAATGCGCCTAGATAACAGGATTGCCTGTAGCTGGAAATCTCTTCATGACTACTGAATCATTCTAGTTAATTAGCCTTAGTCAATTTCAGTAGGTACCCCTGACCGTGGTACTCAGGGACCCCCATCCTAGACATGATGCAAGACAGTACTGGTTTATTTGTACAAACACAATCGCCCACGGTGTCCAGGTCTTTCATACTTGTCATGTCATGCTAGATGTCGTAATAGCATGTCATGATATATCATGTCAGTTTACTTGTCAAGAGTGCGTCACAGCGGGCC
This sequence comes from Iris pallida, assembly GCA_029216955.1. Lineage (NCBI taxonomy): Eukaryota > Viridiplantae > Streptophyta > Magnoliopsida > Asparagales > Iridaceae > Iris > Iris pallida. The sequence continues at coordinate 1,984,076 of JANAVB010009800.1, forward strand.
ATTATCGTGTTCTATTCTTACCTTATCATGAATAAGGGAAACTTGCATAAAATAACTAGTGACATATTCTTGAAACTAAGGAAAAGATCTACAACTTTCATGTTTTGATTTTTTCAAGATTCTAGCTACAAAATAACTTAAACAGACAAAAATAGTAAAATAGAGCAATTTCGGCGCGTGGGATTCCTGCACAATCGGCGCGTGAGATTCCTGCACCATCGGCGCGTGGGATTCCTGTACCATCGGCGCGTGGGATTTCTGCACCATCGGCGCATGGGATTCCTGCACCATCGGCGCGTAGGATTCCTGCGCAATCGGCGCGTGGGATTCATATACCATCGGCGCGTGGGATAACTCACGTTGCGTCTTCAGTACATGCGCGTAGGGAACCTACGCGCATGACATGCTCGGAGTTAAAGGATGCGTTGCCAGGACTTCACAGCGCATGGCCTCCCGGGCGCATGAGGGGTCATCGTCCCCAACCAGCAAGTTCAGCCATGAAAGTTCCGAAAATTTGCCATGGCCATAACTTCCTCATCCGAAGTCGAAATCAAGCGAAACAAAAGCCAAAACTGCATAAAATTGAATTCTCTACAACATAGAACAATTAGTTTTCGAAAAAAGTAAGTTTTAGAGATCAAAACCAAGAAAACCAAAAAATTACAAACTTAGATCTACAAGAATACATCCATCAAATCCAAAAATACCAAGTTCTAAAGAGGTTTAGAATCAAGTAAGGAAGAGAATGGATCAATAAAACTTGAGATCCATCATGAAACAAGTTTGCACTTGCCTAAGCGCTCTCTCTCTCTTCCTCCTGGTGGTTGAAAAAGTAATGGTGGAGAAGAAGAAGTAAATAAAGAGAGAGAATGAGGGAATAGGAAATATAAATGAGGGTGGTGGTGGTAGGTGGGGGTTCGGTCCACCTAAAATTAAGTCAAGCCGAAGCAGCAACAAGTTGAACCGAACCAAAAAGGAAATGCCAAATAACCATGTAGGAAAATACGCAATACGAGTCAAGAATACGCACACGTATACCAAGATACGTAATACGAACCACAGGTATTACAGGTAGCTAGCCCTAATGAGCGTCCACCGAATACTTTGCCCCAGGCTCAGTTATTTTAGACTCCCAAAGCCATTTTTGTTTCCTTAGGCCGTATCGGTCACGTGGCCACGGGTTGCCGTGCGGGGAAACTCTAACTTGTCGACAAGTTGTCCATGACTATACAAGACTCGACTCAACTGATGTCTCACACAGTCAATCTACTTCTAGTGTTACCATCTCTTTCAGGGCTAAGTTCAACACTTCTCACATCTGAGACCTTGCCTCGGCGACCCAGTCGCGAGCATTCTTCTTTCTTGCCTCGATGACCCAGTCGCGAGCATTCTTCTTTCTTACCTCAACGACCCAGTCGTGAGCATTCTTATTTCTTGCCCTATCATTTCATTCAACTCAAGAACAACTATTGAAACACTCTCCAAACTCAATAAATCAACCGTGGTCCGTGTCTTAAAATACTAAGTCCGTGCCATCGTGTCTTGAACCAACTTGAAACTCTATGTGACACCACTGCCCAAATCATACTCCATATGATGGGCCTTACAATCGTGAGACTATGTGGTTAGACCCAGCCGTAGAACTCATAGGGTCGTGCCTGCTACTACTCCTGTTAGCTTAACGTAACTCGCCTAACTTACTTTGCAACAACTTGACGAACAAAGTCTGCGTCAAGCCTTGCGTCATAGGAACGTACCGTGCACGCGTTTGACTTGAACAACCAAGCTATTTAGGGTACCTAGACTTATGCCACAAGCCGTGTAATACAACTTAACCCGTCGGGCGAGCAGAGGCTATGCCACGCCTTGGGCGATGAGACCGTGCATGCTTTATGAAGCATTTATGTGGGCGACGCCTATGAATTTGGCTAACTCTTAGCTTGTGGCGAATACCAACTTTTTCTTCTCCCAAGCCACGGGACGAAGGACCGAGTGTCATTTTCAAAGCACGCCGTGCACCAACTCTAAGCTGACTATTGGACCATTCCATATTCTAACTCAATTCGACCCGTCGGGATTATTCTCTTTAGCTATGTGAATTCGTCTCTTTTATTATCAAGCCTACTTGTGCAAGTTGAAAACATGCAATTTATTATGTGAAGGCTAAGATGAGTCAAGTTCACCGAAACTACCCCCACCCGAGCGATGTCTTCGAGCAGCCGTTGCAAGGCTAAGTCCGAACGCCGTCGGCGTTCCGATTCCTCCGATTGACTGAGCGGGACGGGGCACTACATCATACACCACTCAGAAAACATTTCGTCCTCGAAACTAACTGAGTACTTACTTATTGACTTATCACTTTAATCAATATTCAAGAACTCTCGCACCCACTACGCCTGTGCGTTTTCCAAATCCCAGCCACGCTCGCACTACCCTCAATCTTTTCTTCAAAACTTACAATCTCAAAATCCTCGACACTTCTCATTCCTCAAGTCTCACTTGAATTCAACATATCACTTAGTTGGATCATGCACATATTCTAGGCGTCCCCAAAATATATGTATTTCAGCCAAGCCTCGTGATAGAGAATCCACCATCACCACTCGAGTCGGATCGTGCACATATTCGGGCGTCCCTGATACATATGCATGTCAACCGATACTCGCGAGTGGTGTCTCCACAATTCCTATCTCTTCGCACCGGGACGTCTGCAGAGAGAATGAGGGAATGAGAAATATAAATGAGGGTGGTGGTGGTAGGTGGGGGTTCGGTCCACCTAAAATCAAGTCAAGCCGAAGCAGCAACAAGTTGAACCGAACCAAGAAGGAAATGCCAAAATAACCATGTTGGGAAATACGCAATACGAGTCAAGAATACGTACACGTATACCAAGATACGTAATACGAACCACAGGTATTACAGGTAGTTAGCCCTAATGAGCGTCCACCGAATACTTTGCCCCAGGCTCAGCTATTTTAGACTCCCAAAGCCATTTTTGTTTCCTTAGGCCGCATCGGTCCCGTGGCCACGGGTTGCCGTGCGGGAAAACTCTACCTTGTCGACAAGTTGTCCATGACCATACAAGACTCGACTCAACTGACGTCTCACACAGTCAATCTACTTCTAGTGTTACCATCTCTTCCAGGGCTAAATTCAACACTTCTCACATCTGAGACCTTGCCTCGGCGACCCAGTCGCGAGCATTCTTCTTTCTTGCCTCGACGACCCAGTCGCGAGCATTCTTCTTTCTTACCTCAACGACCCAGTCGTGAGCATTCTTATTTCTTGCCCTATCATTTCATTCAACTCAAGAACAACTATTAAACACTCTCCAAACTCAATAAATCAACCGTGGCCCGTGCCTTAAAATACTAAGTCCGTGCCATCGTGTCTTGAACCAACTTGAAACTCTATGTGACACCACTGCCCAAAACATACTCCATATGACGGGCCTTACAATCGTGAGACTATGTGGTTAGACCCAGCCGTAGAACTCATAGGGCCGTGCCTGCTACTACTCCTGTTAGCTTAACGTAACTCGCCTAACTTACTTTGCAACAACTTGACGAGCAAAGGCTGCATCAAGCCTTGCGTCGTAGGAACATACCGTGCACGCGTTTGACTTGAACAACCAAGCTATTTAGGGTGCCTAGACTTATGCCACAAGCCGTGCAATACAATTTAACCCGTCGGGCAAGCAGAGGCTATGCCACTCCTTGGGCGATGAGACCGTGCATGCTTTATGAAGCATTTATGTGGGCGACGCCTATGAATTTGGCTAACTCTTAGCTTGTGGCGAATACCAACTTTTCCTTCTTCCAAGCCACGGGACGAAGGACCGAGTGTCATTTTCAAAGCACGCCGTGCACCAACTCTAAGCCAACTATTAGACCATTCCATATTCTAACTCAATTCGACCCGTCGAGATTATTCCCTTTAGCTATGTTAATTCGTCTCTTTTATTATCAAGCCTACTTATGCAAGTTGAAAACATGCAATTTATTATGTGAAGGCTAAGATGAGTCAAGTTTACCGAAACTACCCCACTTGAGCGATGTTTTCGAGCAGCCGTTGCAAGGCTAAGTCCGAACGCCGTCGGCGTTCCGATTCCTCTGATTGACTGAGCGGGACGGGGCACTACATCATACACCACTCAAAAAAATTTCGTCCTCGAAACTAACTGAGTACTTACTTATTGACTTATCACTTTAATCAATATTCAAGAACTCTCGCACACACTACGCCTATGCATTTTCTAAATCCGAGCCACACTCGCACTACCCCCAATCTTTTCTTCAAAACTTACAATCTCAAAATCCTCGACACTTCTCATTTCTCAAGTCTCACTTGAATTCAACATATCACTTTGTTGGATCATGTACATATTCTAGGCGTCCCCAAAATACATGTATTTCAGCCAAGCCTCGTGATAGAGAATCCACCATCACCACTCGAGTCGGATCGTGCACATATTCGGGCATCCCTGATATATATGCATGTCAACCGATACTCGCGAGCGGTGTCTCCACAATTCCTATCTCTTCACACCGGGACGTCTGCCTAACCGCTAGGCTGTCTTTTGGCTAAAGTCATTCATCAGTATTGGAATCATAGTTCCCAAACAACAATATCAACATTAATCCCATCCTAAGGTCAAACCAAGTTGATAATACGGGGTTTTCTATCCAAGCTCGCATCACTCTGATTTCTAAACATCGAGCATCGATTCCCTACACACATCTCAACATTTGTTGCACGGGGTCCGAGTCATTCAGCAAAGCCATCCTACGATAACTTACATTCAACCAATTCTACGATATCTCAATATCGCTCGTTCAACAAACCATCTTCGCATAGTCTATCTCTTCGAACATGTTCGACATAATCCGCCTATCAATCCTTCTCAAATCAAATACGCTACGACACAATTCAGTTTCTAACCAGAATTTCACATTCCACATTTCCTAAGTCATCTATTCCAATTCATGTAGTCGATCATAAGGTCGTCTAGCTTAACAATATATTGCGCCCCGATCTCACGCGAGTCAGATTATCCACGGTGGGCATGAATCACCATGCACGCTCCCGCAGGATAATTATCCTCATCGGGACGTAACTCTTATTTTGCGTCTAGACTAATTTATTCTCGATATGCGGATTGGACCTACTCAATCCTCAAGTTTATTTCATTCATCAATCGAAAGTCCTAACATCCTCAATTTTTCTTCGCATCAAACCGACAAGTCGAGACAATCAAATTTGTCGCATCCTGATTTTTTTCGAGTTCGATCATTCCCGCGACATGAATCACCATGTCAGCGCTCACGCGGAACGATCGCCCCAAATCCGACGCGACGCATATACGAGGCAGGAGTTGCGCTCGCACAAGACAAGATCGTCGACGTTATGGCTATCAACGTAACCATCAAGATACGATCATTTTCATCCAACATTCATTTCAATCAAAATCTAAAGCATAGCATCCAACCGAACAATAACACTTGTACGATCGTCATTCGTCGAGTCAGAGTACCCCCGAGTTATCGTATATCATCTTTGATACGCCTCAATACCATCGACGATATACGTAACCTGACGATCTTCGTTTGCAACGAATTCTGAGTCGTGCAAATGATGCTATCGTCTGACTGGATAATCTCCTCGACATTCAAATTCAATTTCGATCATTGCCCCTCGAATCGTTCTCAACATCAATTCCCTCAAACCAATTTCATGTATCGTTCATCCGTTTATCTTAAGTCATCGACCAACGTATTTCCTTAATTCGTATCATTCCTTGCTAACTCAAATCATCGAGCAACATTCAATCCAATCCTCAGAGTCATTGCGTAACTTCAAAACTCAAACTTTTCATGCACGCTATCATTCGATCGTGCTAACTTTCGTATACGATTCTCAATGATTTCCTCGAATAAGTCATCCTTTTGTACACCTTAACTTTTCTTCGATTCAGTTTCATCTACTCGATCATTTTTGTGTTTCATACTTGCACAATCCTCAATCCCGTGCACGTTCCGTGCACGTAAATTCTAGGTTGTTCGAATCAATTCGTCAAATCTTCAAGACTATAACTTGTTCAATGACACTCAATCTAAGGCTTTGTATACGCGCGACGCTTGCTGATAGACTCATCGACATCCCGAATCCTCAATCGATCGATCGACATCCCTGAGGCTATCGCATACACCACTCAGGGATGAAGTCATTCAACAAATCCTCAACTTATCATTCGATTCACAATTCTATTTTCTTGAATTTTTGTTCGAACGATTCCTTAAATTTTAAGCACGCTCACATATATCTCATCGACGATAACATCATCGTTCGATTGCACCCCTATCGATAATCATCCCATTTTACTCAATCAAGTTCAACTCACTCTAGTTCGAAACATTACGAATCTCGCACTCAACTTTTCCAAGATCGACGCAACTTTGGTGTATATGCCCAGTCAGTCTTAGCCAACCGTGCTTACGCGAACCATCATTTTGTTTTATCAAAAACTATTCTCCTATATTTTGTTAAATAGATAGACTTATTGTATGGATATCCGCGGGACATTAGAGAGAGCACACCAAAGATATCAACTTTACGAAAGCAACGATTCAGAGTTTGCGGAAACAACAAAGTTAAAGAATTCAATCGATAGTCCAAGGACGTAAAGCCGTGCTATGATACCATTATGTCACGTCCCGCTCCTGTAGGAGCGATCGTCCTCGCTAAGGCGTGATGCCGCATGAGCCTAGATTGCGCTCGTACAAGGCGGGTTCCATAACGGCCGATTTTAGCGGCTGCGACGGGGTTGTCGCACAGAAGTCCCATACAGAGACATTGAGGAATAGCCGCGGAAATTAGAACAAAATACAAGTCATTGCAAAACACTCTTTTATTGATATTGAAACAAAGATTGCAATGGGCGCAAGGCCAAGATTATAAGTCTCTCAAGCTCACTCATCTCACATTACAAGTCACTCAGCTCTCTCTCATCTCTCAATACAAGTCTTGAACCAGCGGACGCTTCGGAAGGCGACATCCATACATTATGTCTTGTATAAGTCTTGAATACATACGGCCGCATGCTTCGAATCGCCAAGGAACTTCGTGCCTCGACGCATCCAAGCGAGCTCCGTGCCACGAGCTTCTACCTGTGCCTGCACATGAAAACTATGTGGGTGTCAGTACTCAACTGTACTGGTGGAATGAGCTCCTCGCCCACCCATACAAAACCAACACGTTTAATTTACTTCGTGCAACATAGTCCCTTCTTATCAATTGTCTTTCTAGTCTTGCCTTAGGATCAGTTTTAGGACCGACATCTTCGCCTATTTTGTGTCTCTAGACCATTCCGTGCTTGCAACAACAATTTCGACTCAACAATGTTAACCTATCAAGTCATGCTTGCCTTTCGACCAAAATCAGAGACACAACTACGCGATAAGACTACATTTCCGTGTGACCGTGCTATAAGTCCTTGTTGAGGCCGTGCCTCGCAACTCAATGAGACTCAGTCATATTGCCGCATCGCGGCCCTTGCTACTTCGATCACCGACAGACCCAATCAAGACATGTGAACTAAGAGTCACTCGACCAACTTTGCCTTGCGGCGTTTCCTGACTTAAACTCAAGACAACTCAAATCCAAATGCACCTTATATGCCGACAACTTAAGGCTCGACGCCACGTCTCGTGCCAAAGCACGTCGCCTATGCTGCAACCAAATCTTAGGACCAATATTTTGTGTTCCAACTATACTCACACATTCAACTCAACTTTCTTGATATACTACACTCAATACTCGACTCAATCCAAAGGCATACACGCGGATTTGCCACCATGCCGACTCATCTATATGATTTGGTCACTGGCTCCCAGAGCCATTGTGGACTCCCTTTTAGCTGAGTATAGGATGGACCGGTCAAAGCGGGTAGCTAGCCCTAATGAACGTCCACCGAATACTTTGCCCCAGGCTCAGCTATTTTAGACTCCCAGAGCCATTTTTGTTTCCTTAGGACGTATCGGTCCCGTGGCCATGGGTTGCCATGCGGAGAAACTCTACCTTGTCGATAAGTTGTCCATGACCATGCAAGACTCGACTCAATTGACGTCTCACACAGTCAATCTACTTCTAGTGTTACCATCTCTTTTAGGGCTAAGTTCAACACTTCTCACATCTGAGACCTTGCATCGGCGACCCAGTCGCGAGCATTCTTCTTTCTTGCCTCGACGACCCAGTCGCGAGCATTCTTTTTTCTTACCTCAACGATCCAGTCGTGAGCATTCTTCTTTTTTGCCCTATCATTTCATTCAACTCAAGAACAACTATTGAAACACTCTCCAAACTCAATAAATCAATCGTGGCCCGTGCCTTAAAATACTAAGTCCGTGCCATCGTGTCTTGAACTAACTTGAAACTCTATGTGACACCATTTCCCAAATCATACTCCATATGACGGGCCTTATAATCATGAGACTATGTGGTTAGACCCAGCCGTAGAACTCATAGGGCCGTGCCTGCTACTACTCCTGTTAGCTTAACGTAACTCGCCCAACTTACTTTGCAACAACTTGACGAGCAAAAGCTGCGTCAAGCCTTGCATCGTAGGAACGTGCCGTGCATGCGTTTAACTTAAACAACTAAGCTATTTAGGGTGCCTAGACTTATGCCACAAGCCGTGCAATACAACTTAACCCGTCGGGCGAGAAGAGGCTATGCCACGCCTTGGGCGATGAGACCGTGCATGCTTTATGAAGCATTTATGTGGGCGACGTCTATGAATTTGGCTAACTCTTAGCTTGTGGCGAATACCAACTTTTTCTTCTCCCAAGCCACGGGACGAAGGACTAAGTATCATTTTCAAAGCACGCCGTGCACCAACTCTGAGCCGACCATTGGACCATTCCATATTCTAACTCAATTCGACCCGTCAGGATTATTCCCTTTAGCTATGTGAATTCGTCTCTTTTATTATCAAGCCTACTTGTGCAAGTTGAAAATATGCAATTTATTATGTGAAGGCTAAGATGAGGCAAGTTCACCGAAACTACCCCACCTGAGCGATGTCTTTGAGCAGCCTTTGTAAGGCTAAGTCCGAACGCCGTCGGCGTTCTGATTCCTCCGATTGACTGAGCGGGACGGGACACTACAATTAGCAACCATCGGGCTGCAATCTGTAGGGCCGTTAGCAACCACCGGGCTGCGGTTTACTTCGATTTACTTGTAGTCATGTTTATTAGCACGATTCTCCTGGCATACCATTTCTTTTATGTTTTAGTTCTAGCACTGCTCCCTTTAATCCTTCTTTTCTTATATCACTTTTCATCTATCCACGCATTTTATTACTGTTATAGCTGGCATGTATATTATGTGTCTTGTTAGTCCTCTGAGGACCTGGTGATCTCTCCAGGCTTAGTTAGAGACGAGGACTATCCGGAGGTATACGGTTCTGGAGTCGAGGCAGGTGACGTACCTTCGCAGGAGGATGAGATAGTGGCTGAAGACTTATCTTGAGACATGTCTCTTTTAGACTTGATACTTTATTTTCTTCCTTTTTCAGTGGACATGTAGTGGATTATTTATTTCTTTATACTGTGGTTTCGGGATGTCTTATCCGCACAGTTATTATTTCTATTTCATGTTGGACAGATCTTTCTCTTTAGTATTATTTTATTGGACTTGATATATCGTGTCATATTTTGTGTGTGGATGAGATTAGCTGTGACCTGTGGCTTGTATTGTATTGATGGGTTGTTACCATAATTCACAGCTTAAGTATTTCGTTAATGAACTTACTTTGAGATTTGGCCCATTGGTGAAGTGTTGCTGGCATGTATCGTATCCTGGTCATATACGTATTTTGGGACTGGGGCGTTATACGACACCCCGACTGGAGCCGTCCCGGCCGTCGAACGCCGACTGCAGATCGACGGGCACGTCCACCGCGCCTAGCGTCGAGCGTCGAGCGTCGAGCACCGAGCGCCGAGCCCGGTTCCCGCACCGCCCTCCAGCCGAGCCTCGTCAGCCTCGAGCTCGCTGCCGCGTTGTCTTCTTCCCCGTGGTGAGCTTTCTTCGTCCCACTCCTCTTCCTCCATTTGTTCTCTCTCTCTCTCACGAATTAAGTATACCACACAGCTCATAATGAGCTTGTTTTGGCTTTTATGCATTATTAAACATATTTTTATTCATTTGATGTTTGCATCTGGGAGAGTGTGCTCCTTTCCTTACAAGCATTATTGTTATTATTACTATGACTAGTATCAATACTAGCAGTAGTAAATATTTTGTGAATATGCTTAATAATTTAATTATTTTTTTATATGATTGATTAAATTATTATTTTTCAAACTATGAAATTTATATTTTGTCCTAAGAAGTTTTTTTTTAGATTTATATGTATATGTTGGAAATATTTTTGACTAATAAAATATTTGTAAATAAATCCTATTTTACCAACCTAGGAATTTTGCTTAATAACGATTTTGATCTTTTTCGTAATTACCTACAAATTATATTTATATTTTTACTAATCAGAAAATAGTTACAAAATTTATAAAGTGATTTTTATTATATGCAAATATTTTCCAAAGTATCAACAAAAACTAGTTTCAAATAAATGCAAATATTTGTAAAAGGTAAGAATGAGTATTTTCTCCGCAGACTTCCTATAAAAAGTTAATCGGGATTAATTCTTACTCCTAGCTCCTCGCGACTTCAGACCTCTGCCCATCGACCATGAAACAACATGACATGTCGGAACATTGCACCAACACCAGGCGATCCACCAGGTAAGATACCTTGCCATATTTACTGCTTATGTTTAGTCTGCATTTTTATTATTGTATATCACTGTTTACTTATTTCCAGTTCTTGTAGCTGTACCATTATTACAGTTTCTGATTTATTCCTGCTCAGTGATATTAGTTTTACTTTACTTATTATCCTTTGATTGCATATAGACCTAGAGTTAAGGGACTACCATTTGTAGTCTATAACATAAACCTTAACACAGTTATACCACGAGGTATGTGTGAGATGAGTAGCATGTAGAGGTACTTGGGTGATGGCTGATCACCTGTGCGCATGCGTTATGGCTAATTGCTAATTGATGCATGTTAGGAGACTTGGCAGTTAGTATTGGTATAAGAGTCATGGATGTGACTCTACTAGGCATTGGGTAGGAAGAATAGTTCCTTAACGTATGGGCCACGTATGCATTATCCTATTATTGCTGGTTATCTTCGCTAGAGATACGGTCCTGGATCTTGATACCTGATTTTCTGCTAGCCTCTGACATTCGATGAATGTTATGCTTTGAGGTCCCTGGTATCCTGGTGGGACCATACTTGAGCTCCTTCTCCTGTAGCCAGAGTGCCCATGTGTTGAAGGTTTGTTCTAACTGCATAAACACATTAGAATAGTCAGGTAACCCTCGTCAATGTCATATCACCCCGTCCCCTTTAGTAGCTTGGGACAATGTCGCATCGCGATATAGTGTGCTACCCCTTGTCCTTGTTTGGTTGTAGGGGTAGTCCACTGTTTCGATGATGAGGTATTGGATCTTGTTACAATTGGGACTGTTTTACTTTACTTGTGATCGATGACATATTATATATATTCAGTTATGTGGATGTTCTTTATGTATCTTGTTACGTCCCTCTAAGGACCTGGTTATCTCCCCAGGTGTCTGCTTTGTGACTTTTCGCAGGTGTTCTAGCCAAGGCCGTGATCTTCTCCAATCCTTCGAAGATGATTTCCCTTGGTTCGTCTTGTCATTTTCATCTATCCTTTCCTTGTATATTTCTCTCTTTTAAAATAGTTGGTAGTGGATTTATCTCCGCCCAACTACATGTATAAGTGACAAATTCTTGAGTTGATTTATATTATTATTCCTTTGATTTTGTGGATGAGATTTAGTTATCATGGTTTTACTACATTTTACAGCTTATGTATACATACGGGGGTTCCATACATTGGAGTATACTTCGTATGTATACAGCTGGCATGTCTACGTACTTAGTCCTAAGTATTTTGGGACTGGGGTGTTACGACCACAAAAACATGTAAGTTGGTTATGTTATATCTTATTTACTTGTTCATATTGATACTTAATGAGATACTTTTTTTTTACTTTTCCACTGCTACATGTTAATACTTTACTAAAGTAATATTGTATATTGTTTTAAGTTTGGCTTCGGTTGTACTTGCTCCAACACAGACTGGATGTGTTGAAATTTTTTAGATGACAATATTTGTCCGAAGATCTACGATGAGTACATTAACTATATGGATGTCACCAGAGTACTTGATCGATCCCATGATGCGAAGTAGCATATTCTTTTTCTTATGATTTTTTATATTACTCTTAGTTAGTAGACTTTAGCTCTTTAGTTGCATTGCTTTATTTAACCGAATTTGTTCCTAAGACCATTTCTGATTTTTAATGGATTTTTGATAATTTTATTTGATTAATTAATTAGGGCAATTAGGTATATCTTTCTCTTGCTACAGTGATATAAAATATATGTATAATCATCTTATGATTTATTATGATATCATGGTGGACATTATTATTGTTATAATTGAGGTATAGACAACGTACTACCGCCAATACTGCGACATTGGTTGGACGTATCCATGTGTCTATACCTGAGTATTCCGGGAGGCGCATGACATAGATTATTTGTGGATCATTTAGCTTGTGGGTAATTCATGGATAGCTCGTGGTTCAGTTTTGTAACGCCCCAGTCCCAAAATAGAAGGGCTAGAAACGTATCATGCCAGCTGTATACATACGAGTAAATGAAAGGCTCGTATGTATACATAAGCTGTAAAATATAGAAAGCCAAGACACTAAATCTCATCTACGAAGATAAATATTGATATAAAAGCAACTTTGAGTTTGTCATGTATACAATCGTTCGGCGGAGACAAATCCACTACCAACTAATTTAATTAGGGAAGAAACATACAAAGAAAATGATTTGGTCGAGCGAAGGGGATGACGATCCAAAAGCAATATCTCGACGGAATAGAACGCAAGCCATGGCCTTAGCTAGAGCACATTCAGGAAGTCTCAAAACACACACCTGGAGAGATCACCAGGTCCTCAGAGGGACGTAACAAGATACAGGAAGAACATGCCATTATAACTGCAAATGAAAACACTATAAAACTACAACACAACTGGGTTCCTAACCGTCTATGTGATATGAACTTTGAGGACAACATTCTACGCAGGGGCTGTAAGGATTCATGCAAGTAATAAAGAGTGGCCATCAAGTAGCGCTCAACCGAGACACTATCGGCCGGGCAGCAAGTAGCGCTCATCCGAGTCACTTTCACCCATAAATGTGTGTAAAAAGTAAATATAGCCCCTATGCTAATAGCCGTCCTCTCCCCCCAATGTTACTATACATGCATCGTAACCACGACACACCAACACATGTCACTTCCACAATACTGTTTTATACCTAATAACTATAAAGTCTTCTAACATGCATCTATTGACAGTTATTCCTACGCATGCGCATAGGGGATCAGCCAACACGCAAGTGACCTCTACATGTTACTCACCACTCACACATGACTTGTGTTACCTTCGTGACAAAGTTAATGACATGCACTCTATTGACGGAAGTCTCTTAACTCTAGGTCCACAAGCAAGAAAAAAAATAAATATCTAGAAATAAAAGTGCAGAAAATAATAACAGAATAATAAGATGCAACTAAATGTAAGCAGTAAATATGGTAAGGTATCTTGCCTGGTATGACGCCTGGTGTGCTGCGATGATCTGACAAGTCCAATTTGTCCAATGGCCATGGTCGATGTGCAACGGTCCGAGGTTGCGGGTAAATAGGAATGAACGATTAGTCATGAGTAATAGGAATAATCGAAGGAAGGTTGGTGTAAATAATACATATACTATTTTTTTTTAGAAAATATTTATAATACCCGAAAAATATATTTATTACCCCTAAAATATTTTATATAAGAAAAATTTATCACCTATTTATGATATGAAAACTATCTTTTATTAGTCAAGATATATTTTTAAATAACTATTTAAAATTCTAGAAATAATTTATAATGTATTTGACCTTATATCGTTGTGTAGTCAAGATACCTTTAGATATAAGTTTTGGAAATCGAGAAGTATTATTTCAGGCAAAAATCTAAATTTTGTCATATATATATATATATATATATATATATATATATATATATATATATATATATATATATATATTTAAGTTAAAACTTATTTATAATTGATCAAAATGCTATAGTAATATTTCTAGGTTTCTGTAGCAAAGTTTGAAATCGACGTAGGGCCCAAGACCCAACATATGGCCTTTTAGAAAATATTTATAAACTTTATAAAAATAGCCTTTAAGAAAATATTTGTAATATTTCTTGTTATAGCAACTACTGATAATAATAAAATATATGTGATAATAATAATAATAATAATAATACTAATAATAACATAATATTGTTGTTTTCCTTACTAATAGAGAAGAAATTTTAAAACACGCAACACAAGAGAACAACTGTTCTCTTCTTGAAAGAAGGAAATATAATAACAAAAAAATAAGTTTACTTAAGAAGTTGTTTTTTTGGAAGAGAGAGAGTGGGAACGAAGGAGGAAGAGGGAGAGAGGGAGCAAGGGGGATAAGTGGAGATCAGGAGAGAGAGAGGGGAGCAAACCGGAGAAGCTCCGGCGAGAAGGAGGAGGTTTTGGCGGCGCACGCTGGACAGGTGGTCGACGACGTCTCCGGATCTGGAGGCTCTACGTGGCATGGCGGTCGGGTGCGACTCCCGCGGAGGTCGACGGACCGGAGGGCGACGCACAGGGTACGTTGCTTGGGGGAGCCGCAGCGACGTCGGAGAGCTGGCCGTGCGAACGCGGACGGCGGCTCACTGAGGCTCACCGGCGCGGTCATGGCGGGTGGCTCCCGATCTGCGGTGGAGTGGTGCTCACGAGGGAAGCTCGGCTCCCCGTGGCGGTCGAGATCTCGGCACGGTATTCGCCGGACGCATGGGGGCGGAAGCGACCAGGTGATGATTTCCTTTCTTCTTATTTTCTGGGGTGTTGGATTTGGTGGCTGTGGTGGTTGGTTTGGGACCGGGGTCAGCCGGGATGATGGCGAAGAGTTTGGGTTGCGGCAATGATGATTATGGTGGTGGTGATGGTTGTCGAAAAGTGGGTGGTTGTTGTCTGAATGTGGATTGGGCCAGAGTTGGCAGCATAGTTGCCGCGGAAGAGGTGGTCGGAGATCTTGGGGAAGAGGTGTTCGGGAAGGAGAGGGAGGATGATGCTGCTGATTTGGTGGTAGTGTCGACCAGAGTTGGTCGAGGTGTTTGTGGGGAACTCGGGCGAGGGAACGGGGATGTGCTGAGGAGGAAGTCAGGGAGACAGGGTCGTAGCAGTGGTGCGGGGTGGTTGCGACGATGGCGGGATGTGGGTGAAAACGGGTGACCGGACACGAGGAGGGGGTGTGAGATGGTTGCATCGGTGATGATGGTGTCGCTGATGGAAGATGGTGATGGTGGCGCCGCAGCTTGGCGGAGAAGACAGAGTCGGGCCTTGCGGTGGACAAGATTTAGAATAGGATTAGGGTAGAAATTTTGTGCCGGGGGTGTGTCCGACATGCGAGAATTCAATGTATATGTATAATATGGAATAAAAACGATGGATACCGACACGATGCACAACACGCCTTGGATAGAGATATTGGATTTATAAATTTTTGGAAAAAGAATATGGAGCCTCCCCTTATATAGGGGGTTGTGCATATCGTACGGGGTACGATATGCACAACTCTACAACGATACCCATGCGGTTAGGTTGTAGGTCTTACATAGCGTAATACAACAATCAAAACTAACCACGGAATAATCATGCCTTGACCATAAAGTACACATGCTGCTTTTGTAAAATAAATTGAAACCTGCATGTGTCTGTATGCTAATATTCAGGATCAGCCAGTCGATTATAATAGTTCCTGATATAAACGTGTCTCATTTATTTAATTCAATAAGACGACTAGCCAGCCTCTTAGTTCCAATTAGGAACGCATGATCAATTTATTAAATCAAGATAACAATCCCTGTTTATTAATGTCAAGACAATAATTAATGTTAATAAATGCCAAGTCAATCAATCAATGGTAATAAATGTCAATCAATGTCGATCAATGTTAATTTGAAACAAGAATCAGCCAAAAGGCATTATGGCTAGCATTCATGCGGCTGGAAAATTATTGATTCATGCGACCGGGAATGAATGGGTTACATGCGGCTGGGCAAGGGTGATTCCATGCGGCCGGAACATAATAGTCTCATGCGGCCAAATTAGCAAAGCCCTATGAAGCTAGAAACAAAAGGGGTCTCATGCGGCTACGGACAACATACGCCCATGCGGCCAGAGGAAATTCCATGCGGCTGAATAGGTGCAAGCCTATATGCAACTGAGAAGTCATGCAGCGCCATGCGGCTGGGAATGATCTGCGCCATGCGACTAAAAGTTTATCTTATGCGTCTGGGAATAATTAAGGTCCATGTGACTGCGGGATAATGAGCGCCATGCGGCTCGGAATCACAAGCCTCATGCGGCTGCGGGTTCAGGCTCAGCCATGCAGCTGAATAGCGTAATACGGTCGATTAAATCCATGCGGCTGACTAAGCTCATACGGCTGACTAAGCCCATGCAGCTGAATAAGCCCATACGACTAAAATGACAGCGCTCATGCGGCCAAGGGAGACTTGCCGTATGAAAACTCATGTGGTCAAGCACTGTTCTTCTTCTCCATTTTTCTGAGAAGGAGAACCATGGGAAGCCATTGCTTTCGAGCTCCCTAATTCCTTCATTCCAAGCCCAAAACTGGACTTCCATAGGTCAAAATGGGGGTAGAACAAAATTTTCTACAACATGGAACCATCAAAACTTGAAGAATAACAAAGTTACTAGATCAAAACCTAAGAATCCGAAAATGCATTAAACTTAGATTTACAAGAAATGAGCCATGGAAATTGAAAATGCTAAGTACTAAAGTATCTAAAAATCCTGAGAGGAAGATAATGGAACAACAAAAATGGAGATCCATCAAGAAGCAGGTTGGCACTTGCCTAGGCGGCTGGTAGGTGGGGAAATGTTTATGAGGAAGAAGAAGAGTAATGGTGAAGTAATAAAGAGAGAGAAAGGGAGTGGGGCTTTTAAATGAAGAGGTGGTGGTAGGTGGGGGTTTATTTCGGTTCATGATGAACCAACATACTTAATCCAATCCAAGCCGAACCCAAAGCATAGCTAAAGCAGAGTATAAAAGCAGAAAATAAAATACAGAGATAAAATTGTAGGAAATTAATTAACATAAAATTAAAGGGGTTTAATAACAGAATAATACATGATAAATATTAAATAAATATATTAAGGCAGTACATGTATTAAGAATACGTATTCTGGGAACGGGAAGTGACATTTTCCAAAGACCTTCAAAATCAATTTTTTTTTCTATTGTATATAGATTCTCACTATCCTCTTGTATATACTACTAAAAATTCTAATATCCTTCGAAGGCGATGATATCGCTACTACCCAACTTAGAATTAACTAATTGTCACGACCCGCACCCTAGAGTAAGGGTACGAGACGTGGGTACGTCCAGCCTACGCCGTAGTATCGGCGGTAGAATGCTGTCCTAGGTCACAACATCTAACAGTTGAAGGTAATAACAGTTATACTCCCCGAATGGGGGTAACATAACAGAATATATCTCAATCACAACTAAGGTAGAACATGATAAGATAGAATGATATAAAAGATAGATAATATCCAGTAGAGAAACATCACAGAGATACAACCCATAATTCTAAGTGACTAGAATAAATACATATCTCAGAAATATCCCAGAATCTAAATACAGTAATCCAAGTAAAGTAAAGATAATCCTAATCTAAGGGAGTGTCATCTACTGCTAGTGGATCCTGCTGCTGGTCCAAGTCCAGGCACTCATCTAATGTAGCACCATAGTAGGTAGGGCAGAACGCCTCAGCCTCGTCCTCTGTAAAATTTTCAACAGGTCCAGTCAGGACAGGAGCGAGCACAGTACATCTCATCAAATCATAGCAGGTCAGGATATATAATCATGCTATAGAGTAAGATACAAGAAACTGAAAGAAATACATGATAAAAAGAGAGACTGTAAATAAATAGCTACAGTATATAGAGAACTAACAGTGCTAGTGATTCGGAGCACAAGATGGTTATGTAGACGGCACGATATTGTACACGAGTAATCTTGTCACTCTCCGATCCTGGAATACGTATTTTAATACGTAAACCGACAAATTGTATTCACCTTGTATTTATTATTAATTATTATGCTGTATTTCTTCATGCATTTCCTAAAAATATTCGACAAAATATTATTTTCTAATTTATTTTTTGCATTTGGGCCTACAGTTTTGGCTCATTTGGGTAACCTATTCTTTGTTCACCAATAGTTCATCATGAACCCATGGGTCCAAGATCTTTATATATAACTCATCTCATTCTCTCTCCTCTCATTTACTTCCTCTCATTTATTTCCTCCACCAACCAAGGCAAGTACCAACTTGCTCAAGAGATGGATCCATAATTTTGTCAATGATTTCTTACAAAACTATTTGCCAAAATATGTTCTTCTCCTCAATCTATACTAGTTTAGAACTTGGAAATTTCCATTTTGAAGCTTTGATTTTTGTAGATCTAAGTTTTAATCATTTTCGGATTTCCTTGGTCTTGATCTATTTTCGTTGGGGTTTTGTGGGTTTTGATGCTTCCATGTGGAAGAGAATTCCATTTTACCCAAGATAGAACTTTGGAAATCTGGATTTGGAGTTCGGATGGCCAAGTTGTGATGTTTTGAAGCTTTAGGTTCAACCATGGTGTTCTTGCTGTTTGGAGAAGACAGAGAGCAGTGTGCCGAGCTGCTTAGCTTACACATACTGAGCTGTGCGCGCTCTTTAGCGCTGCGTATGCAGCCTTGAGTACGCTTTCTGTTGGAAGCGTGTCTCCCCTTGAGTGAGCCTGCGTGACTTTTTACGTACGCTGCCTTGAGTGAGCCTGCGTGACTTTTTACGTACGCTGCCTTGAGTAAGCCTGCGTGAATTTTTACGTACGCTTCCTTGAGTAAGCCTGCGTGACTTTTCACGTACGCTGCCTTGAGTGAGCCTGCGTGACTTTTCACGTACGCTGCCTTGAGTAAGCCTGCGTGACTTTTCACGTACGCTGCCTTGAGTAAGCCTGCGCGACTTTTCACGTACGCTGCCTTGAGTGAGCCTGCGTGACTTTTCACGTATGCTGCCTTGAGTAAGCCTGCGTGACTTTTCACGTACGCTGCCTTGAGTGAGCCTGCGTGACTTTTTACGTACGCTGCCTTGAGTGAGCCTGCGTGACTTTTCACGTATGCTGCCTTGAGTAAGCCTGCGTGACTTTTTACGTACGCTGCCTTGAGTGAGCCTGCGTGACTTTTCACGTATGCTGCCTTGAATGAGCATGCGTGACTTTTCACGTACGCTGCCTTGAGTGAACCTGCGTGACTTTTCACGTACGCAGCTCCCCTTGAGCGTGCGTGCTTTTGTGCGTACGCTTTTGATATTTTATCAGATATTATATGCCCATTTTATATCCTTACGCCTTTTGTCCCGAGCATGATATGAGCACTAATGTGACCCCGAAGAACAAAGTGTTCCTACCCGATATATGTACCTGAATGTCCCAGTTCTTGTTCATGCTCGACAAATGACTCGTAACTCCACGTGTTGTATTTGCAATGATGCATTACACTAAGGAGGGTAGAACATGTTGACTTACTGATTGACATGGATCCTCTTTGGGGTACTCGTACTAAAGTACGACTTTAGGAGGATAATCATGCAGGCCACAGCATGTGAGTCCAAGATTTCACCTAGGGTTAAATTAGGCAACTAAACATACTAGATGCATGGGGAGGGCAAAATCTCGAGATCGTGTTACACCAGCCGCCTTGAGATATTGTCTCGACGCGCCGGCTGGTCTCCACGGATACTGTGTCATCTGCAATGAGTGGATGACTGTATCCAATTAATTCCTGCTATATATTATATGTCTTGGCAAGGTGGCCTTACGAGGGACCTGTGCTCAATGACACCTTTCTACGCGAACCCCTGGGTTGGCTAGCCTTGCTGGAAAGATACGATCTGAGGATTTTCTAAATAACATGATGCGAGGATAACCTCGTCCCACTAGAAACTCGTAGACTTGATTGGCCGTGAAAACGACTTGCTTGTGTCCTATTACCTTCCGTAAATAACCGAGGGAAGCGGACTGTCATGGCACATGATCCAACCCATGTTCTTGTTTGATTGTTGGGTTGGTTATCGTACTATGACAGGCTGTGGACCGAAGTTATGAACGGAAGACTTAATCTGGTTGTGAAGTGCTACTTCTGTGAATGACTGAGGAACATGGTCTATCATGGTACATGATCCAACCCATGTTCTTATTTGATTGTTGGGTTGGTTATTGTACTGCGATAGGCTATCGACCGAAGTCACGATCAGGAGATTTTATTATTTATACCTTTTTAACTTATGTGAAAGTTATAGAGTACGACACGTCCCGACTCCATGCGGTACCTTTTGTCCTTGTTTGGTTGTAAGGGTGCCATATGGGTTCGAGGATGTTGCGCTACCCTATAATAGTTGCATAAGTATTACTATTATCAATCATTCTATTATCTGGGTTTTTTTTATCTTAACTCTTGTGTCCCTTTGGCGGTACTTGCTATTCGGGGCTGACCCCGCTGGTTTTGTTTGGCCAGATCTCGTAGCAGAGCCAGAGGACACGATCTTCCTCCCTGACATCCATGGTGTATACTAGGAGCATGGCGGTTCGGGGACTCAAGTGGGTTTCTTCTCCACCACTCCTGCTTATATTTTGTGCGGCATTTAGCCACCGGCACCTGTTAGCCGGATTACATGATATTTTGTGTCAGTACAGAATTGTAAATAAACAGACTACAGCTGTGTATAATTTTATACTTCTGACTCTCTGAGATAGCTAAATTATAAAGCTAGTCTCTCATGATCATTTTTATGAAGCGTCGGGGATGCCTTACTGTTTTATCTTTAATGTTCATTTAATTGCTGATGTGATTTGATTGATTGAGACATAGAACTCTGTGGGACCATAGGAGACTTGATTGTAGCATGTACCCCCTAGTCTCTCGACAGCCACGATCGCCGTATGACGTTACGTATCTCATATGGAGTAGCTGGCCTAGTCCGTCTCCGTATTTCGGTACTGGGGCGTGACAAGGTTTTAGTGGTAGCCCATGCAGGTCTGTTTTTCAGACTTGTGGGGTATTGCGAATTATTAGGAGTCTCAATCAAAACTTGTTTCCGTTGAAATTCTGTTTTGAATTCTCTGTCCTTGCCTTGATCTCTAACCTGACTTGCATCCTCGAAATCTTCCTCGTTCGGACTTGATAATCTTATATCTTTCTCTATAGGGGTGCTTCATTCTCAGTAGCGGGTGAGGCCCAAGAGGAAGAGCAGCGAGAGCATAGCTCGACTGGGTACCAGCAAGGGAGAGAACCTTCCCCAGGGCGGACACGAGCAGAAATGGAACCAGAGGCAGTGCAGCCGCAGGTTATTGAAACTCCTGCAGCACCAGCAGCGACGGCAATACCAGATGCCGTAGCACTCCTGGAAATCATCCGGGGGTTTCTTGTCACTAACCAACAGCAACAGACTCGGCAGCAGGAGCAGAACGTGTTGCTGAACCAAAAGATTCAGTTAGCTGTTGAGAGGAGTGTCGGGGCTGACTCGGGAGCATCAGGAAGGTTCCGTCGCTTGAACCCGAGGTATTTTGATGGCACGGAGGATGCCATCACTGCGAATGCATGGATTCAAGACATTGAAGCCATTCTTGTGGCAGCCAAGGTTCCAGATGATGAGAAGGTTGATCAGGTCAAACTGGTACTTCAGGATCTTGCCCGCGACTGGTGGGCATCAGAAGAAGTTGGTGCAAGACGCCCTGTTCGTTGGACCACCTTCAGTGACAGATTCAAGGCCAAGTATTTTGGCGTAGTAGCTGGATATGAGCTCCAGCAGAAGTTTATCAGTCTCAAGCAAGCAGGCAAGACCGTAGATGGGTATGCAGCAGAGTTCTGCAGATTGTGCCATTTTGTACCAGCAATGGTGGCAACGGAGCCAGAGAAAGCTATGAGGTTCCAGCAGGGACTTCATTTGGAACTATTACAGCTTGTGGAAGGACACGACTACCAGACGTTTGACGCTGTTTTGACGGCCGCTCGGAGGCAAGAGCTTACCCAGCAGAGGTTGGCATCGAGGACAGGAGGTCAGAAGAGATCTCATTCCCAGGTTGGAGAAGGAGCAATGCAGCGAACGTCGGTACCAGCACCCGGTGTACGTATTCATGATACAGGAGCGTCGCGAAGGACGGCCGTGTCAACTAATACAGTGCCAGTTCGGCATCAGCAGCCGAGAAACCAACAACAGCGTCAGGGAGCACCCCAGGGCTGTACATTCTGTGGGAAGGCAGGGCACACGAGGGAGGTGTGCCGGTCAGCGAATGACTTATGCTTGAGGTGTGGTAGTTCAGACCACCGTATCTCCACTTGTCCTGTGATACAGAGGCCAGAAGGGCCAGCTCAGCAGTTTCCAGCATTGCCAGCTCCGGTGGCAACTCCGAGTGGAGGGCCAGTATTAGCAGTAAGGCCCCTAGCCCAGCGTCTACCAACGCAGGCTCAGATGTTCCGCCAGGCACAGGAAGCCGGAGGCCCTCAGAGGCAGCAACAGCATGGTCGAGGAAGGCCGCAACAAAGAGCTCAGCGGGGCCAGGGACAGGCTCTCACATTATCCTTGGGAGAGGCTCTAGCGTCTAGTGACGTGGTGGCAGGTAAAATTCTCGTCACCTCATTTCCCGCTGTAGCATTATTTGATTCAGGCGCTACTCATTCATTCATCTCTGCACAATATGCTACACGGATCAGATTAGAGTTTGAGGCATTGTCGGAGAGGATGGATATACTCACCGGCAATGGGCTCGTAGAAGTTAGCAGAGTGCGCTTTTCATGTCCGGTAGAGGTGTGTGGGCATTTACTGCCCACATCATTGATTGAATTCCCTATGGAGAATTTTGATGTTGTTCTTGGCATGGACTGGTTGAGAGACAGTCATGCGACAATTGATTGTAGAGGAGGTAAGGTTATATTCAGCGTTCCTGGGATGGAGCAGTTCATCTTTACTCGAACCTTGAAGAATCAGGCCGGAGGCGTCATCGCAGCAGCAGTGTCAGAGCCAGGACAGATTTCGAGAGTTGTTGAAGATTTTTTCGACGTCTTCCCTGATGAGCTTCCAGGGATACCCCCAGTCAGAGAGGTAGAATTTAGCATTGAGTTGAACCCTGGAACGAGGCCTATTGCAGACAGAGTTTACAGAATGTCGCCGTCAGAACAGGATAAGTTGTATCAACATGAAGAAGAGTTGAAGTCTAAGGGATTCATCCGAGACAGTAAATCGCCCTGGGCCGTGCCAGTCATTCTACTTTCCAAGAAGGATGGGTCGACGAGGATGTGCATCGACTACTGCAAGCTGAATGCAGTAACAGTGAAGAATAAGTACCCACTACCAAGGATTGATGACCTGTTTGACCAGTTGAGCAAGGCCAGCGTCTTTTCCAAGATCGATCTTCGGTCAGGATACTATCAAGTAAGAGTCCGGGAGCAAGACATACCGAAGACAGCATTCAGATCTAGATATGGGCATTATGAGTTTTTAGTAATGCCCTTTGGACTACCTAACGCCCCCGCAGTATTCATGGATTTAATGAACCGTATCTTTCTGCCGTATTTGGATAAATTTGTGGTGGTGTTCATAGATGACATTCTTGTCTATTCCAGCAGTGAAGAGGAGCATGAGAAACATCTTAGGACTGTCTTACAGACATTGAGGGAGCATCAACTTTATGCGAAGCTCGACAAGTATGAATTCTGGTTAGATCACATTTCATTCCTGGGGCATGTAATTTCTGGGGCAGGAGTATCAATGGATCCGAAGAAGATTGAGGCCGTAGAGCATTGGCCAGTCCCGAGAATGATTGCAGAAGTGCGAAGTTTCTTAGGATTAGCTGGTTACTACAGAAGGTTCGTGGCGGACTTTGCCAAGATCTCTGCGCCCTTAACGCGTTTGACGCACAAGGACGTAGAGTTTGTTTGGTCAGCTAGCTGTCAGGCATCATTTAAAGAATTGAAGAAGAGATTGATCTCAGCCCCGATCTTGACGCTTCCAGTAGGAGCGGGAGGCTTTACAGTATATTGTGACACATCTGGAAAGGGTCTTGGATGTGTATTGATGCAGCACGGAAAGGTGATAGCATATGCGTCTCGACAGCTTCGAGACCATGAGAAGAATTACCCGACTCACGATTTAGAGTTAGCAGCTGTGGTATTTTCACTCAAGTTGTAGAGGCATTATTTATACGGGGATCGGGTAGAGATCTATACTGATCATAAGAGTTTGAAATACGTATTCACACAGCGAGATTTGAACATGAGGCAAAGAAGATGGTTAGAACTACTGAAGGATTTTGACTTAGATCTTCAGTATCATCCAGGCAAGGCGAATATAGTTGCAGATGCACTGAGTAGGAGAGACAGTGCCTTTATCTTGACCTCACAGAAGCATATTTTAGAAGACCTTCAGAGTATGGGAATCGAAGTAGTTTTGCCAAGGGATATAGGAAGAATGACCAGTATGCAGATTCAGTCAACCTTAGTAGAGAGGATAAGGACAGCACAAGCTGGAGATCCACAGATTCAGAAGTTGCGGTCGGAGTGTGAATCAGGCCGTAGGAAGGAGTTAGTGATTCATGAAGATGGTACGCTCAGGTTTGGAAACAGACTCTGTGTACCGAGTGGAGACCTTCGGCAAGAAGTTATATCCGAAGCTCATAGTTCTATTTACTCTATTCATCCAGGAGGAACGAAGATGTATCGAGATATCAGGCAGTTCTTTTGGTGGAATGGCATGAAAAGAGAGATAGCGAGATTTGTATCCAAGTGTCTGGTATGTCAGCAGGTGAAAGTCGAGCAGCAGAGACCAGCAGGATTGCTACAGCCGCTTCCTATCCCAGAATGAAAATGGGAGCACATCACGATAGATTTTGTGACCGGTTTACCTAGATCCCCTGGCAAGAATGCAGTCTGGGTAATAGTAGATCGACTCACGAAGGTCGCTCATTTTCTTCCCTTCCGAGTTGGACAGACTACTGAGCAGTTAGCAGAAATGTACATGAAGCAGATAGTAAGGCAGTACGGTGTTCCAGTTAGTATAGTATCAGATCGGGATACGCGGTTTACTTCCCATTTTTGGCGGAGCTTATACCAAAGTTTGGGAACCAAGTTAAGATTCAGTACTGCTTATCATCCACAAACTGACGGGCAATCAGAAAGAACCATTCAGACGTTAGAAGATATGCTACGGGCGTGTACCTTAGATTTTGGCGGATCTTGGGAGGATCACCTTCATCTAGTGGAGTTCTCCTATAACAACAGCTATCAGGCTAGCATTCAGATGGCCCCGTTCGAAGCATTGTACGGAAGAAAGTGCAGGTCCCCTTTGGCATGGGACGACGTCGAAGAACGGAAGTTGTTGGGACCAGAGATGATCACGCAGACTGTGGAGATAGTTAAGTTGGTCAGAGAGCGCCTTCGAGTTGCACAGGACCGACATCGTCATTGGGCAGATCAGCATCGTAGACCTCTAGAGTTCAGAGTTGGCGACCAAGTGTTTCTGCGGATTTCGCCTACTCGGGGTATCATCAGATTTGGAACCCGAGGAAAGCTTAGTCCAAGATACGTTGGTCCTTTTAAGATTCTCGCTCGGGTAGGCTATGTGGCTTATCGACTTGCCCTTCCGCCTTCGTTAACTGGCATACATGATGTGTTTCATGTGTCCCAATTACGTGGGTATGTCCCGGATCCGAGTCATGTCCTCGATCATTCTGAGTTAGTCGTTGGTACCGACCTAACTTACGAGGAACAACCCGTGTCTATTTTGGACCGACGAGAGAAGGTACTTAAGAATCGAATGATAAGCCTTGTCCGTGTTTCTTGGAACCATCACTCTTCGGGAGAGTCAACCTGGGAGCGCGAGGACGAGATCAGATCTCGGTATCCGCATTTGTTTGACTAATGAGGTATACTTTTTTTATGCCTTATTGACACGATTCTATGCTTATCTGCACCTTCTTGTTTTGCACTTTGTGATGTATAATAATAACTGCTATGACAGTTAACTTGTATGTGATTGTGCCTTGCTTGTCCTGATTTCACTACCCTGTCTTGGTTGGAATTCCGAGGACGGAATTTTTCTAAGAAGGGTAGAGATGTCACTCCCCGATCCTGGAATTCGTATTTTAATACATAAACTGACAAATTGTATTCATCTTGTATTTATTATTAATTATTATGCTGTATTTCTTCATGCATTTCCCAAAAATATTCGACAAAATATTATTTTCTAATTTATTTTCTGCATTTGGGCCTACAGTTTTGGTTCATTTGGGTAACCTAGTCTTGGTTCACCAATGGTTCATCATGAACCCTTTGGTTCATCATGAACCCATGGGTCCAAGATCTTTATATATAACTCATCTCATTCTCTCTCCTCTCATTTATTTCCTCCACCAACCAAGGCAAGTACCAACTTGCTCAAGAGATGGATCCATAATTTTGTCAATGATTTCTTACAAAACTATTTGCCAAAACATGTTCTTCTCCTCAATCTATACTAGTTTAGAACTTGGAAATTTCCATTTTGAAGCTTTGGTTTTTGTAGATCTAAGTTTTAATCATTTTCGGATTTCCTTGGTCTTGATTTATTTTCGTTGGGGTTTTGTAGGTTTTGATGCTTCCGTGTGGAAGAGAATTCCATTTAACCCAAGATGGAAATTTGGAAATCCGGATTTGGAGTTCGAATGGCCAAGTTGTGATATTTTGAAGCTTTGGGTTCAACCATGGTGTTCTTGCTGTTTGGAGAAGACAGAGAGCAGTGTGCCGAGCTGCTTAGCTTACGCACACTGAGCTGTGCGCACTCTTTAGCGCTGCGTACGCAGCCTTGAGTACGCTTCCTGTTGGAAGCGTGTCTCCCCTTGAGTGAGCCTGCGTGACTTTTCACGTACGCTTCCTTGAGTGAGCCTGCGTGACTTTTCACGTACGCTGCCTTGAGTAAGCCTGCATGACTTTTCACGTATGCTGCCTTGAGTAAGCCTGCGTGACTTTTTACGTACGCTGCCTTGAGTGAGCCTGCGTGACTTTTCACGTACGCTGCCTTGAGTAAGCCTGCGTGACTTTTCACGTACGCTGCCTTGAGTAAGCCTGCGTAACTTTTCACGTACGCTGCCTTGAGTAAGCCTACGTGACTTTTCACGTACGCTGCCTTGAGTGAGCCTGCGTGACTTTTCACGTACGCTGCCTTGAGTAAGCCTGCGTGACTTTTCACGTACGCTGCCTTGAGTGAGCCTGCGTGACTTTTCACGTACGCTGTCTTGAGTAAGCCTGCGTGACTTTTCACGTACGCTGCCTTGAGTGAGCCTGCGTGACTTTTCACGTACGCTGCCTTGAATGAGCCTGCGTGACTTTTCACGTACGCTGCCTTGAGTGAACCTGCGTGACTTTTCACGTACGCAGCTCCCCTTGAGCGTGCGTGCTTTTGTGTGTACGCTTTTGATATTTTATCAGATATTATATGCCCATTTTATATCCTTACGCCTTTTGTTCCGAGCATGATATGAGCACTAATATGACCCCGGAGAACAAAGTGTTCCTACCCGATACATGTACCTGAATGTCCCATTTCTTGTTCATGCTCGACAAATGACTCGTAACTCCACGTGGCGTATTTGCAATGATGCATTACACTAAGGAGGGTAGAACATGTTGACATACTGATTGACATGGATCCTCTTTGGGGTACTCGTACTAAAGTACGACTTTAGGAGGATAATCATGCAGGCCACAGCATGTGAGTCCAAGATTTCACCTAGGGTTAAATTAGGCAACTAAACATACTAGATGCATGGGGAGGGCAAAATCCCGAGATCGTGTTACACCAGCCGCCTTGAGATATTGTCTCGACGCGCCGGCTGGTCTCCATGGATACTGTGTCATCTGCAACGAGTGGATGACTGTATCCGATTAATTCCTGCTATATATTATATGTCTTGGCAAGGTGGCCTTACGAGGGACCTGTGCTCAATGACACCTGTCTACGCGAACCCCTGGGTTGGCTAGCCTTGCTGGAAAGATACGATCTGAGGATTTTCTAAATAACATGATGCGAGGATAACCTCGTCCCACTAGAAACTCGTAGACTTGATTGGCCGTGAAAACGACTTGCTTGTGTCCTATTACCTTCCGTGAATAACCGAGGGAAGCGGACTGTCATGGCACGTGATCCAACCCATGTTCTTGTTTGATTGTTGGGTTGGTTATCGTACTATGACAGGCTGTGGACCGAAGTTATGAACGGAAGACTTAATCTGGTTGTGAAGTGCTACTTCTGTGAATGACTGAGGAACATGGTCTATCATGGTACATGATCCAACCCATGTTCTTGTTTGATTGTTGGGTTGGTTATTGTGCTGCGATAGGCTATCGACCGAAGTCACGATCAGGAGATTTTATTGTTTATACCTTTTTAACTTATGTGAAAGTTATAGAGTACGACACGTCCCGACTCCATGCGGCACCTTTTGTCCTTGTTTGGTTGTAAGGGTGCCATATGGGTTCGAGGATGTTGCGCTATCCTATAATAGTTGCATAAGTATTACTATTATCAATCATTCTATTATCTGGGTTTTTTATCTTAACTCTTGTGCCCCTTTGGCGGTACTTGCTATTCGGGGCTGACCCCGCTGGTTTTGTTTAGCCAGATCTCGTAGCAGAGCCAGAGGACACGACCTTCCTCCCTGACATCCATGGTGCATACTAGGAGTATGGCGGTTCGGGGACTCGAGTGGGTTTCTTCTCTACCACTCCTGCTTATATTTTGTGCGGCATTTAGCCACCGGCACCTGTTAGCCGGATTACATGATATTTTGTGTCAGTACAGAATTGTAAATAAACAGACTGCAGCTGTGTATAATTTTGTACTCCTGACTCTCTGAGATAGCTAAATTATAAAGCTAGTCTCTCATGATCATTTTGATGAAGCGCCGGGGACGCCTTACTGCTTTATCTTTAATGTTTATTTAATTGCTGATGTGATTTGATTGATTGAGACATAGAACTCTGTGGGACCATAGGAGACTTGATTGTAGCATGTACCCCCTAGTCTCTCGACAGCCACGATCGCCGTATGACGTTACGTACCTCATATGGAGTAGCTGGCCTAGTCCGTCTCCGTATTTCGGTACTGGGGCGTAACAAATCTACAGAGGTTGTACACGAGTAATCTACTGGATTGAATACATAACCACTTCAACTCCCCCGCCCCAATCAATACACAAGGATCTAGTTAAGTTATGTTATTGTACACGAAGGTTATGTGAATACATGATTATACACGATTTCACACGTTTCGTACACGAATGTCACAAATACAAGGAGTACACGATGTTCACGATAAAGTACACTAACACGAAATATCCGATGTATCCGCTAAGGGGATAACATCGCCCAACAAGATCCATATAGTACTAATTCGTGTTTCCAACGTGTCAGCATCATGTAAAGTAATCTAAAGCAGGAAATATACTCCTAATGCAGGATATGAAATGATCAGAGAATGTACTCGCCTGTATCCGGTGAATCTGGAGAAAATATACTGTCCGAGGAGTGGTGTATGTCTCCTATAGAACAGTACAAGTCACTATGAGTCTACAATGATAATAAGATGCAAATCAATGCATTCTTCATGAATCTAGGTCAATCTAGACCAAAGTCAACTCTTGGTCAACTCTGGTCAACCCTAGAAGTCAAACTAGGTCAACCAAGTCAAACCTAAGTTAAACTATGGTCAACTAGGTCTAACCAAGTCTTTCTAGGTCAAACAAGCTATTCTAGGTCCTATCAAGGCTAAGCAGTCTATTCTAGACTCCATACTAGGCATACCAAATACACCCATAGGCTAAGAGCCTAGGCTATAGGCTATACCATGCCTATGAACCATACCATACTCACATAATACATATACATCTAATATATAACACACATAGATATAATTATATACTCTAATATAGGGATACACATATACATTTAAATAATATAACTTAGAATATACCCTACAGGCTAATATGTGTATACAATACAACATTATGTGTCAATACATATATATACATATGTATAGAGAGGGGGCTCATAAATATGTGTCCAAGTGTATGTGTGTGTGTGTGTTAGTGAATATAAGAGTGTGTGTGTATTAAGCTAGAGTGTCAAGAAATTAGGAATAAAGAGTGATAATGTGTGTGTCTATGGTAGGGAAAACAGTGAAGCAACCCTGTGGTGTGTGTGTGTTCAAAAATTTGGGACACAATGTGGCAAATAGGAGAAAACAGTGAGGAAAATAAAGAAACAGTGCCAGTGTAATAGCCTGGAACAGTGTTCAGTCCTGAATTCCAGTGAAGAACACATCACAGTTACAGTTTTTAAACCTGTGTTCAGTGTCACAAGAGTGTGTGAATACAATAGGAAAATTTATAATCAAACATAGGAAACAGTTCAGGACATTAGAGACTCAGTTCACATAGTAATAACTAGCAGTTCAATACATTCAAACCCAGAAATTGAACTCTAAACAAGATCAAATCAACCAAAAGCCCCAAAACTCATTCTCAGGTTATATTAGAAAATCTGGGAATGAACTCAGGTTATTAGATAACCTTTCTCAGTTTTCTATTCTCAGGAATTAAGGGAAACAAACAGTGAAATGGAAATCAGTGATTCAAAATCACTCACTCACATATATAAAACCAATCTCAGGCATTGACAGTTCCTGGAAAAAAATGATTACACTGTGTGGTGATTAGCAATATACAAATCTAGAAATAAACTCAGTTTAGCTAGAAGGCAATCTCAGTTAAAAGAATGAGGAAACTCTTATATCTATCAGTTGACAAGAACATTGAATCAAACAACTGTCAACTTCCCATACCCTCAACAAAACCAATTTCGAATGGAAGGGAAAAACAGTCTCAGTTAACAGTTAAGCTAAAACCAAACCTCAATTGCATTCAACCATGTACATACACAACTAATACAAGTATGGGGATTAATATTGAATGATCATTTAAAATCAATTTAACATGGGAAAAACCCAAGCTCTGTGAACAGGTTTCGAAATCCAATATAAATGCCAAGTTCTCATTTACAACCCAAAATCAAATTCAAATGTAACATGAAACTAACAAGAATAATAACATGTGGGATATATAACAGTGAAAAACATGAATAAAAATGAATGAAATGGTTAGGGAAAAGCTGGAAGTACATGTATCAGGACAGGTTTCAGAAAATATAAAACAACCCCAATTGGAACCAATTATTCCATCAAAATTTATTCTATTATGAAAACCTAAGCTAACATAGATTATACAACACATATAGGATCTAATTAATCAATTAAAACACAATTTAAAACTATTTAAATGAATTAATAGAGAACACAAAATACTGTGCACAGAACCGCACAGTTATAACACGTGCACATACAAATACGTGTCCGACACGACACGAGGACTCGTACAACTCGAGGAACCTCGTGTCAGTCATGGACACAATGCGTGTGTCGAATCTCGTGGGCCCAAACGCCGTGTGCACAGAGCAGTTCTGCCCGAGTAGCAGGGCAAGAAAGCCTGCGCGCACGCGCGTGTGGGCACAGCGTGTGCGTATCCAGAATCCGACACGACACAACACGAAAACGTGTTCAGAACACAAGAAATGCATAAGCGAGGTCAAGATCTATTTTCCTATTCAAACACAATCCCGAAATTAGGTCGAAATGCCCTTTGAGGCATTTCGTCGAACACGTTCCTATACACGTTGATACGTGTCCGATACAGACACGTAATGGGCTCAAAATCTAGGGTTAGCCTATCCTACTATTAGGTTAGGTCTAGGGCATCCTAGAAATTCAATAAAATAGTAAATTTATGGATTAGAATAGATTATACCTATTGATG
The DNA here is from genome assembly GCA_029216955.1 of Iris pallida. Taxonomy (NCBI): domain Eukaryota; kingdom Viridiplantae; phylum Streptophyta; class Magnoliopsida; order Asparagales; family Iridaceae; genus Iris; species Iris pallida. The sequence continues at coordinate 2,016,319 of JANAVB010009800.1, forward strand.
TGCAGAGCTCACAAAAACCCCAAATGGAATGGTTCCTCAATCCACCAAAACTTCCCCAAATTGATTCCTTCCTGAAAATATTCAATACCAACAGCAAGTAGACTAAAATTAGGTCCTAATGCAATTGGTTTGGGAAAAAAATGAATTAAAATAGATTTTCTATGGATTAGGGAAAGATGGAGACTCACCTCTTCCAAAATAGCAAATAATTCCTAAGGAGGCTAGCCCTAATTTCTAGGAGGGGATTAAATAGGGGGAAAGGATCAATGGTGGCTGCCATGGGCTGATTAGGGTTAGGGTTGGTTCATGGTGTGGGCCTATGGGCTATTAAGCCTTAAGTCACAAGTCATGACTTGTGAAATCACAAGCCATTCCTTAAACAATTCAAATCCTATTTTCCCAAAATAAATTCTAATGGGTTAATTATCACTAACTTAAGTCAACCTAGGTTTCCATATCCTAATCACATAGTCATGACCTAGGTTAGTCTCCAAAGTCAACATAAGTCAAAGTCAACTAAAACACCAAAATCAATTATACTAAAAATCTCTAAAAATCACATTAATTCCAATAAATCTAAATAATACATAATAATTCCAAATAATTCTCAAAATTTTAAAAATGACCAAAATGACCAAAATATCCTCAAGCTAGAAAAGTGGTAGTGACAAATCTACCCTCCTTAAAATAATTTCGTCCTCGAAATTAAAGGCGAAACTAAACCGCTGAGAAGGATAGAAAAGTATACCTCAAGGTCCAAAAAGATAGGGGTACCGCTCGCGCATTTCATCCTCCCGCTCCCAGGTAGACTCTCCTGGAGAATGATGCCTCCATGAGACGCATACCAAGGGTATCACCTGGTTCCTCAATACCTTTTCTCGGCGATCTAGAATCTCCACAGGCTGCTCTGGATAACTGAGAGTAGGTCCAACCTCAATCTCTGAATGATCGAGCACATGGCTAGGGTCAGCCACGTACCGTCTCAACTGTGATACGTGGAATACGTTGTGAACTCCCACTAGTGCAGGTGGCAAGTCTAGCCTGTATGCCACATCACCGACTCTCCCGCTGATAACGAAAGGGCCGATGAAGCACGGGCTAAGCTTCCCACCTCCACCAAAACGTATTGTACCACGAGTCGGAGATATCTGCAGAAAAACCATGTCTCCAACCTAATCACAAGCAAGGTCTCAAGTTAATAAAAATCAAACACGATCAAACAAACAAAAATACAACCTACTTCTAATCCTATCTCTAAATCTGTACCTCAAACTCCAACGGCCTCCGGTGGCTATCGGCCCAGTGCCGATGTCTGTCCTGCGCCATGCGAAGTCTGTCCCTGATGAGCTTCACCTTCTCGGCTGCGTCAACAACCATCTCTGGTCCCAGTAAAGCTCGCTCTCCAACATCATCCCAAGATAAGGGTGTACGACACCTACGCCCGTACATAGCCTCAAACGGTGACATCTCAATGCTGGCCTGATAACTGTTGTTGTAAGTAAACTCCACCAAATGTAGGTGATCCTTCCAGGAACCTCCAAAATCCAGGACGCACGTCCGCAGCATATCCTCAAGTGTCTAAATAGTCCTCTGTGACTGTTCGTCCGTCTGGGGGTGGTATGCAGTACTAAACTTGAGCTGAGTGCCCAAGCTAGTCTGCAGATTCCTCCAGAAATAGGAAGTAAAGCGACTATCCCGATCTGAGACTATACTGACGGGAACTCCGTGAATCCTGACTATCTGCCTCATATACAGCTCCGTAAGCCTCTCTGTAGACGTACCCACCTTGAATGGCAAGAAGTGGGCCGATTTGGTCAACCTGTCAACGATGACCCAAATCGCGTCTTTCCCTCCTGGTGTACGCGGCAACCCAGATACGAAATCCATGGTGATATGTTCCCAGTTCTACTCTGGAATGGGCAACAGCTGCAACAATCCTCCGGGCCTCTGCCTCTCTGTCTTGACATGCTGACAGACCAAGCATCTAGCTATGAAGTGGGACACCTCCCGCTTCATCCCGTACCACCAGACATGCTCTCTCAGATCCCTGTACATCTTGTTGGCACCAGGATGTATAGAGTACTGCGATCTGTGAGCCTCCTGCATGATCTGCTCTCTGAGCTCCCCGCTAGGGACACATAACCGGGAATCGTGCCTCAGGGCACCATCCTCTGCAAGTGAAAGCTCGCCATCCACCAACCCTGCACGAACCTGCTCTCGGATACACCGCAGAGCCACATCCTCGAACTGTGTCGCCTTGATCCTTTCTATCAAGTCCGACTGTATCTGAAGGCCCCATAACTGCATCTGAACTCCGGGCACAATCACCTCAATCCTAAGGCTCTCCAAGTCTACAAGCAAGTGCCGATCCATAGTCAAACACATGGCTGTCGAGTACCTACTCAAGGCATCGGCAACCACGTTGGCCTTCCCTGGGTGATACTGAAGTGAGATGTCAAAGTCCTTCATCAACTCTAGCCATCTGCGCTGCCTCATGTTGAGCTCTTTCTGTGTAAACACATACTTCAAGCTCTTGTGATCTGTGAAAATCTCTACCCTCTCGCCATACATATAGTGCTTCCACAACTTCAAAGCAAAAATCACCACCGCCAGCTCCAGGTCATGGGTAGGGTAGTTCTTCTCATGGGGACGTAATTGTCTGGAAGCATAGGCAATCACCTTTCCATGCTGCTGTAAGACACAACCCAGCCCCTTTCCTGAAGCATCACTATAAATAGTGAAACCACCTGATCCTGAAGGCAATGTCAGAATCGGAGCTGTCGTAAGCCGCTTCTTCAACTCATCAAAAGCTGCCTGACACTCCTCTGACCAAACATACTCAGCATCCTTCCGGGTCAACTGAGTCAACGGCTCTGCAACCCGGGAGAAATCCTGTACAAATCTCCTATAGTATCCTGCCAGCCCCAGGAAACTCCTGATCTCTGCCACTGAAGTCGGCGCTGTCCAAGCCTCAACTGCTACAATCTTCTTGGGGTCAACTGAGATACCATCTCCAGTCACCACATGCCCCAAGAAGTCCACCCGGTCCAAGAAAAACTCACACTTGGAGAGTTTTCCATAAAACTGCTCCCTCCTGAGAGTCTCTAGCACTATCCGTAGATGCTCCTCGTGCTCCTCCTCTGTCTTGGAATATACCAAGATATCATCAATGAACACCACCACGAACTTGTCCAAGTACTGGTGGAACACCTTGTTCATTAGATTCATAAACACTGCTGGTGCATTGGTTAGCCCAAACGGCATAACCAAAAACTCAAAATGCTCGTACCGTATCCTGAAAGCGGTCTTGGGAATATCCTCCCTCTTCACCTTCACCTGGTGATAACCTGACCTCAAATCAATCTTCGAGAACACCCGAGCTCCGCTCAACTGATCAAAGAGATCATCGATCCGCGGCAGTGGATATCTGTTCTTGATCGTCAGGTTGTTAAGTGCCCTGTAGTCGATACACATCCGTACCGACCCATCCTTCTTGGGTACAAAAAGTACCGGTGCACCCCAAGGTGAAGAACTCGAACGGATGAAGCCCTTGTCCTACAGCTCATCCACCTGCTTCTTCAGCTCCACCAGTTCACTGTTGTTAACTCGATAGACATGCTGGGAAATCGGTTCCGCGCCGGGAACCAAGTCTATCGAGAACTCTACATCTCTGTCCGGTGGAAGCCCTGGCAACTCCTCTGGGAAAACGTCCATAAACTCTGCGATCAAGGGATGTGGAGCCACCTGCTCCTCAACTGAAGCTCCACAGAAGACTCCGCCGTCCTGCTCTGCCTACCGTCGGGTGTACTCAAACTCTGGCTCTCCTGGCGCCCCGAATAAAACTCTACCCCCTCGACAATCAATGCGGGCGTGGTGTCTACTCAGCTAGTACATACCTAATACTATATCGTAGTTCGATAATGGCATGACGAGTAAACTCACTCCCAACTCTCGGCCTCCCAATAAGACGCTCCACCCTCTGCAAACATCACTCACGAGGATGACCCCACCCCTAATCATGATCTTGCAGGTCCTAGGCAATGGTTCAGAAACCAAACTGTGTCTAATAGCATACGATACTGACACAAAGCTGTGGGAAGCCCCGGAATCAAAGAGTGCAAATGCTGGAAGGGAGTCGAGAAGAACCGAACCTGCTATCAGCTCTCCTATGGCCTCGGCATCCTCAGCTGCCATGGCAAAAGCTCGCCCCTGCTGTCCACCTCATGCCTGCTGCTGGTGCTGCTGGAACCTCTGCTGCTGGGTCTGCAGGGCTGGTCCCCTCTGCTGGCCTGCTGGAGCTTTGGCTGCCCCAGCTCCTCCTGGTATCGGACGCATCGACGCAACTGGACACTCTCGCATCTGATGGTCCGCTGACCCACACATCAAGCATCTGCCAAGTCTCTTCCTGTACTCGTCCCACTTATTCCTAAGCTTCTTGCAGAAAGTACAACTAATAGCCTACTGCCTGGATGCCTGCTGCCCTCTCTGCTGCTGGTGCTGCACCTGCTGAAAAGGTGTACGACCCTGATGCTGGTGCTGCTGAACTGGCCTCTGCTGCTGAAAGTGCTGCTGGAAGTGAGGCCTCTTGGCCTGCCCGTGACTGCTACTGCCACCCTGGAAGTCGCGACCCCTCTTCTGCTTCAGCCCTAGGTCGTCTTCCGCCACCATGGCTCCAGAAAATATCTCAGCAAATGTAGCGTTCCGGTCGCTCTTAGTCAGCGACCGAACCTCTCTAATCAAACCTCGACGAAACTTCCTCGCCTTCGTCTTCTCTGTCAAGTCATCAATAAAATAGGCCAGTCTACAAAACTCCACAGCAATCTCAGCTACCGTCTGGTTTCCCTGAACCAGAGCCTCGAACTGTGCCTCGATACCTCCCAAGGCCACATCAGGAAAGAACTGCTCCTTAAACAGCTCCTTAAAATGGGCCCAAGTCTGGCCCTCAACTTCCACCCTGGGATCTGTCTGATACCACGCACGGGCTAAGTCCTGCATCTGACTGCCCGCCGCCTCGATCTGGAGTCGATCTGGTATCTCTGCCAGTCGGAAAATCTCCTCAATATGCTCTATCCAGTCGTCGGCATAGTGGATGCCCTCTGTGCCGAAGAACTCCCGAGGATGCATCTTCTGGAAGTCCTGTATGTCCTTCTCCCTCTGACGGGGCTGCAGCTGGATCCCCTGAGCTGTAATCATCTCGACTGTAGTGCGAACCAGCTGGTGCACCTCATCGATCCCCTGCCTGAAATCTGCAGTCTGCCTCATCTGCTGCTGATGGGACTCAAGAATCCTCTCCACGAAGGAGAAGAGATGTGCAGCATCTACCATCCCCGCAGGCGGAGGCTGCTACGGTGGAAGGATCTCAGGAATCACAACTGGCCTCCTGACTGGTGGAGGTGCTCCTCCAAAAGTGGCAGAAACACCGACTCCTGAGGGCTGCACTGGCCCTGTGGCACCGGGAGCTGGCTGCTGCTGAGGTCGAGAGGTGCTAGACCCCTCTCCAGCGTCTCCCAGTCCAGGGCGATGCGATCGCGTCTCAACCATCCTGGAGACACAGATTAAACAAGAAACAATTACTGAGAATGAATCGAAATATCAAAAGAGGACAGTTAAAATTCAAAGGAAGACAATAAGCAGCAAAATAGATATACGAAATTTGATAAGGAGTTTTCCTAGTGTGATTGAGTACCTTCAAAATATACTAATTTCTACTGCAGGCTGTAGCGATATTCTAGTTCGAATACTACTACATTTCCAACCTAGACCTGCATGGGCCACCACTAAAAATGTGTCACGACCCGCACCCTAGAGTAAGGGCACGAGACGTGGGTACGTCCAGCCTACGCCGCAGTGTCGGCGGTAGAACGCTGTCCTAGGTCACAACATCTAACAGTTGAAGGTAATAACAGTTATACTCCCCGAATGGGGGTGACATAACATAATATATCTCAATCACAACTAAGGTAGAACAGGATAAGATAGAATGATATAAAAGATAGATAATATCCAGGAGAGAAACATCACAGAGATACAACCCAGAATTCTAAGTTTCTAGAATAAATACATATCTCAGAAATATCCCAGAATCTAAATACAGTAATCCAAGTAAAGTAAAGACAATCCTAATCTAAGAGAGTGTCATCTACTGCTAGTGGATCATGCTGCTGGTCCAAGTCCAGACATTCATCTAATGTAGCACCGTAGTAGGTAGGGCATAACGCCTCAGCCTCATCCTTTGTAAAATTTTCAACAGGTCCGGTCAGGACAGGAGCGAGCACAGTACATCTCATCAAATCATAGCAGGTCAGGATATATAATCATGCTATAGAGTAAGATACAAGAAACTGAAAGAAATACATGATAAAAAGAGAGACTGTAAATAAATAGCTACAGTATATAGAGAACTAACAGTGCTAGTGATTCAGAGCACAAGATGGTTATGTAGACGGCACGATATTGAATACGAGTAATCTACAGAGGTTGTACACGAGTAATCTACTAGATTGAATACATAACCACTTCTACTCCCCCGTCCCAATCAATACACAAGGATCTAGTTAAGTTATGTTATTGTACACGAAGGTCATGTGAATACATGATTATACACGATTTCACACGTTTCGTACATGAATGTCACAAATACAAGGAGTACACGATGTTCACGATAAAGTACACGAACACGAAATACCCGATGTATCCGCTAAGGGGATAACATCGCCCAACAAGATCCATATAGTACTAATCCGTGTTTCCAACGTGTCCGCATCATGTAAAGTAATCTAAAGCAGGAAATATACTCCTAATGCAGGATATGAAATGATCAGAGAATGTACTCGCCTGTATCCGGTGAATCTGGAGAAAATATACTGTCCGAGGAGTGGTGTCTGTCTCCTATAGAACAGTACAAGTCACTATGAGTCTACAATGATAATAAGATGCAAATCAATGCATTCTTCATGAATCTAGGTCAATCTCGACCAAAGTCAACTCTTGGTCAACTCTGGTCAACCCTATAAGTCAAACTAGGTCAACCAAGTCAAACCTAAGTTAAACTATGGTCAACTAGGTCTAACCAAGTCTTTCTAGGTCAAACAAGCTATTCTAGGTCCTATCAAGGCTAAGCAGTCTATTCTAGACTCCATACTAGGCATACCAAATACACCCATAGGCTAAAAGCCTAGGCTATAGGCTATACCATGCCTATGAACCATACCATACTCACATAATACATGTACATCTAATATATAATACTCATAGATATAATTATATACTCTAATATATGGATACACATATACATTTAAATAATATAACTTAGAATATACCCTACAGGCTAATATGTGTATACAATACAACATTATGTGTCAATACATATATATATATATACATATGTATAGAGAGGGGGCTCATAAATATGTGTCCAAGTGTATGTGTGTGTGTGTGTTAGTGAATATAAGAGTGTGTGTGTATTAAGCTAGAGTGTCAAGAAATTAGGAATAAAGTGTGATACATGTATGTGTCTATGGTAGGGAAAACAGTGAAGCAACCATGTGGTGTGTGTGTGTGTGTTCAGAAATTTGGGAAAACAGTGTGACCTACACAATGTGGCAAATAGGAGAAAACAGTGAGGAAAATGAAGAAACAGTGGCAGTGTAATAGCCTGGAACAGTGTTCAGTCCTGAATTCCCGTGAAGAACACATCACAGTTATAATTTTTAAACCTGTGTTCAGTGTCACAAGAGTGTGTGAATACAATAGGAAAATTTGTAATCAAACATAGGAAACAGTTCAGGACATTAGAGACTCAGTTCACATAGTAATAACTAGCAGTTCAATACATTCAAACCCAGAAATTGAACTCTAAACAAGATCAAATCAACCCAAAGACCCAAAACTCATTCTCAGGTTATATTAGAAAATCTGGGAATGAACTCAGGTTATTAGATAACCTTTCTCAGTTTTCTATTCTCAGGAATTAAGGGAAACAAACAGTGAAATGGAAATCAGTGACTCAAAATCACTCACTCACATATATAAAACCAATCTCAGGCATTGACAGTTCCTGGAAAAAAATGATTACACTGTGTGGTGATTAGCAATATACAAATCTGGAAATAAACTCAGTTTAGCTAGAAGGCAATCTCAGTTAAAAGAATGAGGAAACTCTTATATCTATCAGTTGACAAGAACATTGAATCAAACAACTGTCAACTTCCTATACCTTCAACAAAACCAATTTCGAATGGAAGGGAAAAACAGTCTCAGTTAACAGTTAAGCTAAAACCAAACCTCATTTGCATTCAACCATGTACATACACAACTAATACAAGTATGGGGATTAATATTGAATGATCATTTAAAATCAGTTTAACATAGGAAAAACCCAAGCTCTGTGAACAGGTTTCGAAATCCAATATAAATGCCAAGTTCTCATTTACAACCCAAAATCAAATTCAAATGTAACATGAAACTAACAAGAATAATAACATGTGGGGATATATAACAGTGAAAAACATGAATAAAAATTAATGCAATGGTTAGGGAAAAGCTGGAAGTACATGTATCAGGACAGGTTTCAGAAAATATAAAACAACCCCAATTCGAACCAATTATTCTATCAAAACTTATTCTATTGTGAAAACCTAAGCTAACATAGATTATACAACACATATAGGATCTAATTAATCAATTAAAACATAATTGAAAACTATTTAAACGAATTAATAGAGAACACAAAACACTGTGCACAGAACCGTACAGTTACAACACGTGCACACGAAAATACGTATCCGACACGACACGAGGACTCGTGCAACTCGAGGAACCTCGTGTCAGTTATGGACACAATGCGTGTGTCGAATCTCGTGGGCCCAAACGTTGTGTGCACAGAGCAGTTCCGCCCGAGTAGCAGGGCAAGGAAGCCTGCACGCGCGCGCGTATGGGCACAGCGTGTGCGTGTCCAAAATCCGACACGACACAATACGAAAACGTGTTCAGAACACAAGAAATGCATAAGCGAGGTCAAGATCTATTTTCCTATTCAAACACAATCCCGAAATTAGGTCAAAATACCCTTTGAGGCATTTCGTCGAACACGTTCCTATATACGATGATACGTGTCCGATACGGACACGTAATGGGCTCAAAATCTAGGGTTAGCCTATCCTACTGTTAGGTTAGGGCTAGGGCATCCTAGCAACGCAATAAAACAGTAAATTCATAGATTAGAATAGATTATACCTATTGATGTGCAAAGCTCACAAAAACCCCAAATGGAATGGTTCCTCAATCCACCAAAACTTCCCCAAATTGATTCCTTCCTGAAAATATTCAATACCAACAGCAAGTAGACTAAAATTAGGTCCTAATGCAATTGGTTTGGGAAAAAAAACGAATTAAAATGGATTTTCTATGGATTAGGGAAAGATGGAGACTCACCTCTTCCAAAATAGCAAATAATTCCTAAGGAGGATAGCCCTAATTTTTAGGAGGGGATTAAATAGGGGGAAAGGATCAATGGTGGCTGCCATGGGCTGATTAGGGTTAGGGTTGGTTCATGGTGTGGGCCTATGGGCTATTAAGCCTTAAGTCACAAGTCATGACTTGTGAAATCACAAGCCATTCCTTAAACAATTCAAATCCTATTTTCCCAAAATAAATTCTAATGGGTTAATTATCACTAACTTAAGTCAACCTAGGTTTCCATATCCTAATCACATAGTCTTGACCTAGGTTAGCCACTAGGTTAGTCTCCAAAGTCAACATAAGTTAAAGTCAACTAAAACACCAAAATCAATTATACTAAAAATCTCTAAAAATCACATTAATTCCAATAAATCTAAATAATACATAATAATTCCAAATAATTCTCAAAATTTCAAAAATAACCAAAATGACCAAAATATCCTCAAGCTAGAAAAGTGGTAGTGACACTAATCCTTAATATCATACAAAAATGCCTTTATAGCTCAAATATGACTTTGTCAATATAATCCTTCTAGCCATGTGTTTGACCTATGAGCATATACTAGTGTAGTCATCTTCCTAGCTGCTAATAAGCACAAAATAAAAGGTAAGGTTACAGTAGAAAAGAATCAAGCAAGATGCAATTCAAGGAAGGTGTACGAGAGTTCAAAATTTGAAGTCAAGAAAGGATGTCAAGTATGTGGATGAGATTCTAAACTCTAATCCTATATGCTGGCTCACATCGGTACAGTAACGTAGCCGAAGTGATAAACTTGACCTGCATGGGCCACCACAAAAATATGTAACATCCCAGTCCCAAAATAGGACTAAAAATATATCATGCCAGCTGTATACATACGAGTAAATGAAAGGCTCGTATGTATACATAAGCTATAAAATTTAGAAAGCCAAGACAATAAATCTCATCCACGAAGATAAATAATGATATAAAAACAACTTTGAGTTTGTCATGTATACAATTGTTGGGCGGAGACAAATCCACTACCAACTAAATTAATTAGGGAATAAATATACAAATAAAATAATTTGGTCGAGTGAAGGGGATGACGATCCAAAAGCAACATCTCGACGGAATAGAGCACAAGCCATGGCCTTAGCTAAAGCACCTACAGGAAGTCACAAAATACACACCTGGAGAGATCATCGGGTCCTCAGAGGGACGTAACAAGATACAGGAAGAACATGCCATTATAACTGCAAATGAAAACACTATAAAACCACAACACAACTGGATTCCTAACCATCTATGTGATATGAACTTTGAGGACAATATTCTACGCAGGGGCTGTAAGGATTCACGCAAGTAATAAAGAGTGGCCGTCAAGTAGCGCTCATCGGAGACACTATCGGCCGGGCAGCAAGTAGCGCTCATCCGAGTCACTGTCACCCATAAATGTGTGTAAAAAGTAAATATAGCCCCTACGCTAATAGCTGTCCTCTCCCTCCAATGTTACTATACATGCATCGTAACCACGACATACCAACACATGTCACTTCCACAATACTGTTTTATACCTAATAACTGTCAAGTCTTCTAACATACTTCTATTGACAGTTATTCCTACGCATGCGCACAGGGGATCAGCCAACACGCAAGTGACCTCTACATGTTACTCACCACTCACATATAACTCGTGTTACCTTCGTGACAAAGTTAATGACATACACTCTATTGACGGAAGTCTCTTAACTCTAGGTCCACAAGCAAGAAGAAAAATAAATAACTGGAAATAAAAGTGCAAAAAATAATAACAGAATAATAAGATGCAACTAAATATAAGCAGTAAATATGGCAAGGTATCTTGCCTGGTATGACGCCTGGTGTGCTGCGAAGATCTGACAAGTCCAGTTTGTCCAATGGTCATGGTCGATGTGCAACGGTCCGAGGTCACGGGTAAATAGGAATGAACGATTAGTCATGAGTAATGGGGATAATCGAAGGAAGGTTGGTGTAAATAATACATATACTATTTTTTTTAGGAAATATTTATAATACCCGAAAACTATATTTATTACCCCTAAAATATTTTATATAAGAAAAATTTATCACCTATTTATGTTATGAAAACTATCTTTTGTTAGTCAAGATATATTTTTAAATAACTATTTAAAATTCTAGAAATAATTTATAATGTATTTAACCCTATATCATTGTGTAGTCAAGATACCTTTAGATATAAGCTTTGGAAATCTAGAAGTATTATTTCAGGCAAAAATCTAAATTTTGTCATATAAATATATATGTATATATTTAAGTTAAAACTCATTTATAATAGATCAAAATGCTTTAGTAATATTTCTAGGTTTCCATAGCAAAGTTTGAAATCGACGTAGGGCCCAAGACCCAACATATGGCCTTTTAGGAAATATTTGTAATATTTCTTGTTATAGCAACTACTACTAATAATAAAATAGATGTGATAGTAATAATAATAATAATAATAATAATAATAATAATACAATACTGTTGTTTTCCTTACTAATAGAGAAGAAATTTTAAAACACGCAACACAAGAGAACAACTGTTCTCTTCTTGAAAGAAGGAAATATAATAACAAAAAAATAAGTTTACTTAAGAAGTTATTTTTTTGGAAGAGAGAGAGTGGGAACGACGGAGGAAGAGGGAGAGAGGGAGCAAGGGGATAAGTGAAGATCGGGAGGGAGAGAGGGGAGCAAACCGGAGAAGCTCCGGCAAGGCGGAGGAGGTTCTGGTGGCGCACGCTGGACAGGTGGTCGACGACTTCTCCGGATCTGGAGGCTCTATGCGGCACGGCGGTCGGGTGCGACTCCCACGGAGGTTGACGGACCAGAGGGAGATGCACGGGGTGCGTTGCTTGGGGGAATCGCAGCGACGTCGGAGAGCTGGCCGCGCGGACGCAGACTGTGGCTCGCTGAGGCTCAACGGCGCGGTCATGGCGGGTAGCTCCCGATCTACGGTGGAGGGGTGCTCACGAGGAAAGCTCGGCTCCCCGTGGCGGTTGAGATCTCGGTACGGTATTCGCCGGACGCATAGGTGCGGAAGCGACCATGTGATGATTTTTTTTCTTCTTATTTTCTGGGGTGTTGGATTTGGTGGCTGTGGTGGTTGGTTTGGGACCGGGGTTAGCCGGGATGATGGCGGAGAGTTTGGGTTGCGGCAATGATGATGATGGTGGTGGTAATGGTTGTCGAAAAGTGGGTGGTTGTGGTCTGAAGGTGGATTTAGCTGGAGTTGGCAGCGTAGTTGTCGCGGAATAGGTGGTCGGAGATCTTGGGGAAGAGGGGTTCGGGAAGGAGAAGGAGGATGTGGCTACGAATTTGGTGGTGGTGTCGAACAGAGTTGGTCGAGGTGTTGGCGGAGAACTCGGGCGAGGGAACAAGGATGTGCTGAGGAGGAAGTCGGGAAGACAGGGTCGTAGCAGTGGTGCGGGGTGGATGCGACGATGGCGGAATGTGTGTGAGAATGAGTGACAGGACACGGGGAGGGGGTGTGAGATGGTTGCGTCGGTGATGATGGTGTCGCTGATGGAAGATGGTGATGGTGGCGCCGTAGCTTGGCGGAGAAGACAGAGTCGGGCCTTGCGGTGGAAAAGATTTATAATAGGATTAGGGTAGAAATTTTGTGTCAGGGGTGTGCCCTACACGCTAGAATTCGATGTATATATATAATATGGAATAAGAACGATAGATACCGACACGATGCACAACACGCCTTGGGTGGAGAAATTGGATTTGTAAATTTTTAGAAAAAGAATATGGAGCCTCCCCTTATATAGGGGGTTGTGCTCTAGTTGGATATGCATTAGGATGGTTTAAACTCCAACAAGATAAATCATCTATTATTTCAATCAATTTAAAATTACTCCAATCAAATCCAAATCGAATTCAAATTTAGATAAATCTAATCTAAATTGATATAGATAAATTCCATCTTCAATTTAAAATAAAGTCAATAAAATCTTCTCAAATTTTAATCACTATAATTAAATTTTAACCAAACGATATTTTTCAAATACATTTTCAAATAATAAAATATTAATATTAATTAATTTCGAAATAGCATTATATATATGAAATTTAAATTTATGTACCTCATATGCAATAAGTATTTGCATAAAACATAGTTTTCAAAATTATTAATTATATAACCTTTCATGACATAAAATAAAGTTTTGGAAATTCCAATGTGACACATTTTTACTACTTCAAGCAATTGAAAATATTTATTATTTATTACTTGACAAACCATGCTTCTAAAATAAAATATTTTTGCAAAAATATGTACCTCGTACATATTCGCATTCGATGAGCCATACGAAAATGCGAATTCATACGCGACGTTCAATACGACAAATTCGTACGCGACGTATACATATGAAATACAAAATCAGTAACAAATTATTAAAAAAATCATAGTAGAAATTTAAGGGGTTTTACAAGTTTGTTCCTCTGTTCAATTGCGATCAATAGGTAAGTAAAATACTTAAACAACTCTAGTTGTAGTTTTTCTTATATATTGTCATTTGATTCATAAGTACTGTTATCATGTTTACCATATCCTTACTACCATATTGATTCTTGTTTGCACACACATAAGATAGGATTTTAATATTATAGTCATGTTCTGTTGATCGTGTAGTGAGTGGGGTAAGGGGGAACAATATAGACATGTGGGCAATCTAATAAAGTACCGACGTATGAAACCACGTATTGTCTCACCTAAAGAGAATGTTAATATAAATATATAATCTTTAACCCTATTATAATCCAAGAATTTGACATAAATTTTAGCATGACATGAGAGCAATCTGTTAGGAAAAACAAGATATTTTCCGTCTTTGTGATGGATGAGAATAAAATAAAAAAGTAATTGAAGAGAAGAGAAAATAAGAGATTGCACACACAAAATTTACCGAGCTTCAACTCAATTTGAGCCTCTGGCCTCATCTGTCCTTCTTCTTCGTTTTGACTATAATCAAATGAAAGACTACAAAGGGCTCTTCGCTCAAGTTGATACAACTTAACTTGATGATCACTTTCTCTCACAAACTAACTTGAGCTGGATTACAAGTGTGAGGATTTTGAGAGCTTTTATTGTGTGTTGTTGTTCTTGTTCCAACCTTCATCAGCTCTCCAATATTTATGGGAAGGATGTGCCTCTTAGGTACACCACATTCTATGGATGGAGAAGTCCAAAAAGCAGCCCTTCGATCTCCCAAGATCAGTCCTTCCATCTCCCAATGTACGGAGAAAGACAAAGCCTCAATATTGCATGCATGCTGAATACATGCATAATATGAATAGGTAGGCTACTTCAAATAGTTAATAACTTCTTTCATACACTTTCTAATGCCCTGATTCAATGCCCGGATTAAAGAGACAACTTTCCCTACAACTTTCATATTAAAGATCGAGCCTAAAAATGATTGCAACACATCTAAACCAGCCTCTCAAAACTGATCTTGTCATAAAAACTACAACCAGAAAAATGGCTAAGTAATAGCCGAACCCAACCATGGGTGAGCGATCTCCATGGATCAAATCTATATTAATTCATCATGCGGATGGACCACATTCCCATCAATCTCCCCCTCCGTCCTCATGAGCAAAAAGTTTTCGAACAATAGTCATACCTGCCATCCTTCGGCAGAAGTCATGCTTCACTTTTGGTAGAGACTTCGTCATCATATCTAATAGATTTTGGATTTTATCGCTCTTCTTAATATGAATAAGATGATTCTCTAAAGCATCTCGCATCCAATGATGACATACATCGATATGCTTTGTCCATGAGTGATAAGTAGCATTTTTACTTAAGTCGATGACACTCTTACTGTCACAATATAGAGTGTACTTCTCTTGCTTAAGAGATAACTCCTTTAGGAAATTCTTCATCCGCATGAGCTCCTTGCTAACTTATATAGCAGTTATATATTCAACTTCCATGGTTGATAGAGTGATACACTTTTGCATCTTTGATTGCCATGATACGACTTCCCGTGTAAAGGTAAATAAGTATCCCGATATTGACTTTCTCTTATCCAAGTCACCATGCAAGAATGATGTCTTTACATCTAGCTGCTCAACTTCAAGATCTTGTTTCTGACTGAAACATTTTACCACGAGGCTAACTTTGTGCTTGACTTGTCCATTTCTTTTATTCTTGATTTTGAACACCAATTTGTTCTTCAAGGTTTTTCTGTTCTTAGTTAGCTCCACCGGATCATAAGTATGGTTCTTATGCAAAAAAAATCTATCTCCTTTTGCGTATTTTTCTTCTACTTGGCATGATCTTCATGAACTTGTGCTTCATGGAAACTTTCTGGTTCACCTGCATCTGTCACCACAGTATACTCTGAAGCATGATATCTAGTTGAGGATTGTCAATCTCTTTTCGACCGTCTCAACTGAGGTGCTTGTGGCTGATCCATATGTAGTCCTCTACATGTGTTATGCTCTCCCTGCTCAAAATTTGAGGAACCTATAATTTATTGTTCTTCTTCCTGTAATCTAGAAAATTATTATTTTCTAGCATAGGAGAAGGAAAAATAATAGGTGCAAACATTGGATCTGGGAGGATGTGAATATTTTGTGGCTCATCTTCTTTTTTAAAGCCAGCAAGTGTTTTATCTTCAAAAAATACAACATCTATGCTCCTCATAATTTTCTTTTTTTTAGAATCCCACAACCTATATTATCCATCATTTTTATATCCCAAGAAGATGCATGGGATGACTTTATCATCAAGTTTTGTTCTATTCTCCTTAGGTATATGCACAAATGCATTGTACCCGAACACCTGCAAGTGGAAATATGAAATATCCTTTCCACTCCAATCGTTTTCAAGAATATCTCCATCCAAAGGAATTGAGGATGATAAGTTTATCAAGTAGCAGACAGTTCGTACTGCTTCTTCCCAAAATATTTTAGCTAATTTAGCTAAGGATAACATACTCCTTATCTTTTCTACAATTATGCGGTTCATTCCTTTTGCAACCCCATTGTGTTGTGCTGTGCATGGGACAGACTTTGGTGTCTAATGCCATTTTAGGGCAATAATCTTCAAACATCCTTGAAGTATACCCGCCACCATTATCCATGTGAATACACTTAAAGTGCTTTCCAATTTCTCTTTCAACTTTGGTATGAAAGTCTTTAAAAACTTCAAAAGACTTGATCTTTGGCTTTTAGGACATATACCGAAACCTTTCTAGATGCATCATCTATGAAGGTCACAAAGTAGGAGGCGTCATTAAAGGTTTAAACATTTATGAGTCTGCATACATTCGAATAGACTAAGTCTAATATGTCGGTTTCTTTTTTGTTATATTTTTTAACAAAAGCTACCCGATGTTGTTTTCTAATCAAGCAATGATCACAGTAGGATAAAGTTATATCTTGCATGGATGGAAATAGTTGTCGCCTTGCAAGAGTTTGTAGCCCTTTCTTGCTCATGTGGCAAAGCCATTTGTGCCACAAATCCATATAGATGCCTTTTACTGTTCCAATTTCACCATTCTTCAAGTGTAACTGAGTCTTGTAGAGAATGCAACACTTCTTTCGTTTCACCAGTACAAGCCCTTTTGGTAAGCTCCAGCATCCTTTACCAAAGTTGCTTGTGCATCCTTCTTCATCAAGCTTGCCGGTGGAGAGAAGATTGAGACGAAGATTGGGCACAAATCTAAAATACTTTAGCATCATCTTTGTTCAAAGGTTAGTGGTAACACAAATATTTCAAATGCCAAGAATTTGAGAAGATTTTTGGTTACCCATTTTTTTTATCGTTCCAAGGTTATCTTCATGAAATGAAGTGAAATAGTCCATTCGGGGAGTAGCATGGTAGTAGGCACCAAAATCAATCACCCATTTCAAGTCTTCGCATGTGAGATTTGCACAGTCTTCTTCATATATCGAAAAAAGCATAATTTTATTGCCACTGACAGCGACTACACTTTCATTCTTTTCATTCTCTTCATTGGTTCTCCATTCCTTTTGTTCTCGCTTGAGCCTGCAACATTTTCGTTTTATGTGTTCACTCTTAGCACACCGATAACAACTGATGTCCTTCCAAGCCTTTTGTCACGACCCGCTCCCGAATTATCGGACACGAGTCAGACACGCCCAGCCTTCGTCAATGAACATGACGAAGTAAGCTGTACAATACTAAGAAAAACTTCAAGTCTGTAATGTAAACAATCAGAGAATCTATAAATGTTCCAGAAAGATCACCAATATCCATCAAGTCATTATACAATGTTATCCGGAGACAAATCCGATCAAATAAAATATACAATGAAGAAATCAAATACAATCTCCAGAAAAACAAATAAAATAAAATCCTACAATCTCCATGATACCACCATGCTCCATATGGCCTCAAGCACCATCAACGTGTCCTGTCAGGAAAGAACAAAGTACAACCCCGACAAGAATAATATACAATGTAATCTGAACTACAGAGTACAAGGTAAAACTAGAGTACGAGAACTGAAAATGAACTATAGTACCAACAATAATATGCAAACTAAAGACAATAGACACGACAATCAATATGCGAAGACAATGAACACGACAATCAATGAACAATATGATGAACACGACAATCAATACAAGTGTGACCTTTTTGAAATATTAACCTAATGTGTGACCGGCTAAGGACCACAATCCACAATCAATCAATTCTACAAGGTGCGGCTTAATCATACGTGAGGTGTACGATTAGGCTATCCACAATACCTATGTTGGGTGTGGTCACACAAAAGTTAATATTTCCCCTAATTCCCGCAATAATAATGATTCACAATACAATGAACAAGGTACAAGACAATCGTGTGTATCACGTGTCCAATATGAGAACATGGCACATGAATGTAAGACAGAAATACAAAGTACAAGATCGAGTCGGTGTACTTGCCTCGCCTTGGAAGCACGGGAGTAATACTGCATGGATGTATGTCACCTGTTATATATTTGGGTACAAGTTGTTAGGGTTTTAAAATAAAGGTCATTAGCTAACTATTGCTAACTAGATAACTAACTATCTCTAGTAATAACAATATTTTAAAAAATATATATAACTTTATCCAAATATATTAAATATTACTAACTAATTACTTGCCATTTATACTAAATAAGAAAGGAGTTTAGATTTTTATAGCAAACTATGCAATATACACTTTATAGCAAAATTAGATGACAATATTATTATATTTAGAAAAAATATACTGCTTTAAGAATAATGACTAGTAACATACTTTTAAACTTTATTGTAGCTACAAAATTATTTATTAGAAAATAATTGCTATCTTACACATACTTTTTGGAAATAATTATAGACAACATTTAGATGAAATATCTTATTATTTAAAAATATTAACAAGAGTTCAAATATTTGCTAATTAAAATATTTGCTAAAAGATACTATTTATATTAACAAATCTAAACATTAAATCTAGTTAATATCATAGAACAATGTATAACTAAATACTAATTAGAATTTACTAATAAAATATATACACTAATTAGGATAAAATAAATTGATAATACATTAACTATCACTAATAATTTGATAACAACTATTTAGATTTTACTAACAAATTTATTAATTTTAAAAGTATATATTACATTAGTCAAAACAGTTTTAGCAACATGTAACAAGAAAATCAATAACAGAATATGACAAAATACTAACAGTTCCTTTAATAGTTTCTCCTCAGTCCATATCCCTGGCCCAGACACTAACATCAACGTTAAATTTTCTCCTTAATTCATAAGCCCATGATAGATCATTCAACTCAGCCCAATAGTTATTTCTCTATTTTATTTATAATCTTGCAAGGATCCAAGCCCAACAATCAAACCCCGGCCTGGCTCAAACTATTCAAACCAGCTCATGCCTAATTATGACTAATCCTTCTGACCTATCCCTCATAGCCTGAACAGGACTATAAAGCCCATCTGCTGCTTCCAAAATCTAATTCAAATAACACAAACTAATATCATTCCCGTTATTAAGCTTGGAAGCCCAAACCCAGCCCACCTCTTCATCTGCACCCTACCCACCCTTAAACCTAGCCTAATACAAAACCTCACTCATCACTCTTTCTTCACACGTTTCCTTCTACACTCAGCCGACACCTTCTCCATCTCCTCTACAGTGTCTTTTTCCCCAAACCCATCGGAAAACCCTAACCCATACATCGATCTCTCCTCCATTACTCCATAACTTCATCTTCTTCCTTTAGTCAGCACAAGAGAATCGAAACCCTAATTCTAAATCTAGGTCATCTTCTCCATGTAGCCACCACAAACCCTAACCTTAGATGTTTTCTTCTTCATCCCGTTGTAGTCCCAAACACTAACTCTAATGTCTACCATTGCCTATTCCCTAAATCCAAGCTCCTCTTCATCTTCTTCTTGCAGTTCCCAACCGGAACCCTAAATCCCCAACTCTTCTTCTTCCCATCTTCTTCCTCCCGTTCGAAGCCCTAACATTACTTCAATGGCCGCAACCACGAAACCCTAGATACACCCCAAACCCTAGATCTAAACACTAGAAAAAAGAAAAGAGGGGTTTGAGTGGATTGATGAGGAGACTTACCGGCCTGGCGGGGACGTCGATCCACGACGGCGAGACGTCGAACTCCGATCTGATGTCAACGGCGGTGGACGTCTCGTAGCTCCTCGATCTGGCGAAGAGGCGGTGCGAAACCCGAAGACGCGCGCACTGAACTCGAAACGGCTCCTCGGTTCCCGAAGGGGCAGCACGGGGACCGATGGGGCACGTACAGTCTTCGAGAATGGCGCGAGCTTCGAACTGGCGACGAGGTCTTCGAGACTGGCATGATCTGCGATGCGGCACGTGCGTCGAGGAAACTCTGCAGTCGAGATTGGCCGATCTTCGAGGTGGCGGCGGTAATCTGGAGTTGGCGAGAGCGGTGGCGCGGTCGAGAGATCCAGTCGACGAGAGCAGTGGCTTGGTTGAGATCGGCGGCCCTTGGTGCTTCGCTGCTATTAGTGGCCTCTGAAAAACGACGGCAAGGCTGTCATTCGTCGACGATGACTCCAACGTAGATGGTGGTGCTCGGCCGAGGTCGGTGGTGGTCGACCGGGGTTCTCCACCAGAGAGAGGAGAGAGAAAGAGTGATGTGTGTGTGAGAGAGAGAGAGAAACTGTAGAGAGAGAAAGACTAGTGTCAGAAATGTGTCAATGGTTTCAGAAAAGTAATAATAAAATATTAAGGATTTGTACAGTATTTATAATAAAATATTGAGTAGCACAGTTGTAATTAGATGTAGATCTGGAGGCAATGATTAAAATGTTGGGCAGTGGCAAAACTGTGATTATGGACAGATCTGGGGGTTTTAAGAAAATAACTTGTAACAGATTTTCAAATTTTAAACATTAACAGATTTCAAACTGCTAACAGAAATTAGTTAATAATTATACCAGCCTAATAACAAAATTAGTTATTAAATAACTACTTAATAACCACTTATACCTATCAATTAATTTACAAAAGTTAGTCAATAAAATCATAGCTACCCCACATTTTATTTAATTACAAAAATAATTAATTAGCAAATCCTCTCTTAACAATTCAAAAGATTACTTTTCTCTTTGAACTTAATATCACAGTAAGAAAACAATAATAATTTCTAAAATCAAATTATTTAGAACTTCAAAAGGATTAGTATACAAAATACTTTTCAAATGGAAAAAATTCATTAACAGTAAAAATTCATATTACTCAACTTATTCAATCGAAATTAGGTTTTCGTAAGAAAACAATATTAAATCCAAAGAAAATTAGAAAAATCTCAAAATTTACCAAATATGATTCAGGGAGTTACAAATCTACCCTCCTTACAAAAATTTCGTCCTCAAAATTTCAAGGGTTGTAGATATGCACGAAATCAAACAAAGTTTATCAAAAAAACAACAAAAGACAAAATGGTTTTATTTAGGTAGTAAGAAATATCAAGGACCAACAAAGTGATCACTAGGCACTATGAAAGACAGTGGATGCAGGAAAACTCAGAGACAAGCCTCAAAATAGGTACTACAAAGAAATTTAGCTACTACAAGCAAGTAAGGAAGATAAAGGTCCATCCGGCTGCGCTCCCTGCTGTTACTGATCCTCAAAGGGTGGATCCTCCTGCTGCAGCTCTGGTGCTGGTCCCTGACGAGTAAAAGCTGCTGGGCAATCTCTCACTTGGTGAGTGGCAGATCCACAAACCAAGCACTGCCCTAACTTCTTGCGGCATTCCTCAACATGGTGTCTCGGCCTCTTGCAGTACATGCAAGATAAGTATGTCGGGGTCTGGATCTGTCTCTGCTGCCTCGGCGATGTCGGAGCTCGAACATGATGCTGATGCTGATGCTGATGCTGAGGTGCTGGCCTCTGCTGAGTGTCGGTCCGCTTCGGTGGACCCTGGGAACTGCTGGCGCCAATGTCTCGGTCCCGCTTGAGCTTCGGGTCCACCTCCTTCTCCATTCCTTGAGCAACTTTAAGGATGCTCGTATAGGTAGTGGCCTGGCTGATAGCCACTGCATGCCGCAACTCTCTGGTGAGGCCCTTCTTGAACTTCCAAGCCCTCTCATGTGGTGTGCTAACTAGGTTCTCCGCGAACCTGCTGAGTCGGGTGAACTCCGATGTGTACTGAGCCACAGTCATAGTCCCATGCTGCAATGCCTCGAACTGCATCTGAAGCTCGTCCCGCTCCACATCCGGGAAGAACTTCTCCTGGAACAACAGTTTGAAATCCTTCCAGAGAACTTGGGGTTCGGCCAACTGAGGCTCCTCTCTATACCAAGCTCAAGCAATATCGAAAAGTCGCATGCTCGCAACCTCGACCTTCAGATCATCTGAAATTCTCGCCATCTTCAATGTTCGCTCGGCATTTTCTAGCCACTCATCTGCATAGACTATCCCCATATGGCCCCAAAAATCTATCGGGCAGAGGTTCTGATAATCTCTGGCGGTCCCTGGCTTCGGCGCTACTGGTGCTGGTGGTGCCGACGGAGTTGGTGGAGCTGGCTCCCTGACTTGGAGCACGTCCATGATTGTCGCCCGAAACTGCGTGTCCTGGTGGTTCTGCGCCTCCATGAACTGCTGGAACATGGCTATCATCTGGGTACCGTCGAATGTCATCGCTATAGGAAGCGGCTGAGGCGGTGGAAGCTGCTCTTGCGTATCGGGTGCAGACTGCTCGCTAGTCCCAGCTTTCGTCGTGGCGACCATCCTGTAATAGAAAATAAATCATTGATTGCTATATACTAGAAAAATCATAAACTAAACCTAAAAAATCATAAGTAAATCAAATTTCAAATTTAAATATCAATAACCATAACCATAACCATAACCATAACCATTTTACCACGGTTCCTATGCTGTGATGAGTTTTTCTTAGCTTCGCTGGTCCCCCAATAATACTTTATAGCCTAAGTGCCATTAGGATAGACCTGCATGGGCCACCACTAAAAATATGTCACGACCCGCTCCCGAATAATCGAACACGAGTCGGACACGCCCAGCCTTCGTCGATGGACACGACGAAGTAAGCTGTACAATACTAAAAAAAACTCCAAGTCACAATGTAATGTAAATAATCAGAGAATCTATAAACGTTCCAGAAAGATCACCAATATCCATCAAGTCATTATACAATGTTATCCGGAGACAAATCCGGTCAAATAAAATATATACTGAAGGAATCAAATACAATCTCCAGAAAAACAAATAAAATAAAATCCTGCAATCTCCATGATACCACCATGCTCCATATGGCCTCAAGCACCTGCAACGTGTCCTATTAGGAAAGAGCAAAGTATAACCCCGACAAGAACAATATACAATGTAATCTAAACTACAGAGTACAAGGTGAAACTAGAGTACGAGAACTGAAAATAAACTATGGTACCAGAAATAAAATGCAAACTGAAGACAATGGACACGACAATCAATATGCGAAGACAATGAACACGGCAATCAATTAATAATACGATGAACACGACAATCAATGCAAGTGTGATCTTTTTAAAATATTAACCTAATGTGTGACCGGCTAAGGAAATCAATCCACAATCAATCAATTCTACAAGGTGCGGCTTAATCGTACGTGAGGTGTACGATTAGGCTATCCACAATACCTATGTTGGGTGTGGTCACACAAAAGTTAATATTTCTTCCAATCTCCGCAATAACAATGACTCACAATACAATGAACAAGGTACAAGACAATCGTGTGTATCACGTGTCCAATATGAGAACATGGCACATGAATGTAAGACAGAAATACAAAGTACAAGATCGAGTCGGTGTACTTGCCTCGCCTTGAAAGCACGGGAGTAATACTGCATGGATGTATGTCACCTGTTATATATTTGAGTACAAGTTGTTAGGGTTTTAAAATAAAGATCATTAGCTAACTATTGCTAACTAGATAACTAACTATCTCTAGTACTAACAATATTTTAAAAACTATATATATAACTTTATCCAAATATTTTAAATATTACTAACTAGCTACTTGCCATTTATACTAAATAAGAAAGGAGTTTAGATTTTTATAGCAAAATATGCAATATATACTTTATAGCAAAATTAGATGACAATATTATTATATTTAGAAAATATATACTAGCTTTAAGAATAATGACTAGTAACATACTTTTAAACTATATTGTAGCTACAAAATCATTTATTAGAAAATAATTGCTATCTTACACATACTTTTTGGAAATAATTATAGACAACATTTAGATGAAATATCTTATTATTTAAAAATATTAACTAGAGTTCAATTATTTGCTAATTAAAATATTAGCTAAAAGATACTATTTATATTAACAAATCTAAACAATAAATCTAGTTAATATCTCAGAACAATGTATAACTAAATACTAATTAAAATTTACTAATAAAATATATACACTAATTAGAATAAAATAAATTGATAATACATTAACTATAACTAATAATTTGATAACAACTATTTATATTTTACTAACAAATTTATTAAATTTAGAAGTATATATTACATTAGTCAAAACAGTTTTAGCAACATGTAACAAGAAAATCAATAACATAATATGACAAAATACTAACAGTTCCTTTAATAATTTCCCCTCAATCCATATCCCTGGCCCAGACTCTAACATCAACGTTAAATTTTCTCCTTAATTCATAAGCCCATGATAGATCATTCAACTCAGCCCAATAGTTATTTCTCTATTTTATTTATAATCTTGCAAGGATCCAAGCCCAACAATCAAACCCCGGCCTGGCTCAAACTATTCAACCCAGCTCATGCCTAATTGCTACTGATCCTTCTGACCTATCCCTCATAGCTTGAACAGGGCTACAAAGCCCATCTGCTGCTTCCAAACTCTAATTCAAATAACACAGACTAATATCATTCCCGCTATTGAGCTTGGAAGCCCAAACCCAGCCCACCTCTTCATCTGCACCCGACCCACCCTTAAACCTAGCCTAATACAAAACCTCACTCATCACACTTTCTCCACACATTTCCTTCTACACTCAGCCGACACCTTCTCCCTCTCCTCTACAGTGTCTTATTCCCCAAACCCATCGAAAAACCCTAACCCATACATCGATCTCTCCTCCATTACTCCACAAATTCATCTTCTTCCTTTAGTCAGCACAAGATAATCGAAACCCTAATTCTAAATCTAGGTCATCTTCTCCATGTAGCCACCACAAACCCTAACCTTAGATTTTTTTTCCTCCCGCAGTAGTCCCAAACCCTAACTCTAATGTCTACCAGTGCCTATACCCTAAATCTAAGCTCGTCTTCATCTTCTTCCTGAAGTTCCCAACCGGAACCCTAAATCCCCAACTCTTCTTCTTCCCATCTTCTTCCTCCCGCTCGAAGCCCTAATATTACTTCCATGGCCACAGCCACGAAACCCTAGATACACCACAAACCCCAGATCTAAACACCAGAAAGAAGGAAAGAGGGGTTTGAGTGGATCGATGAGGAGACTTATCGGCCTGGCGGGGACGTCGATCCACGACGGCGTGGCGTCGAACTCCGATCTGATGTCAATGGCGGTGGACGTCTCGTGGCTCCTCGATCTGGCGAAGAGGCGGCGTAAAACCCGAAGAGGTGCGTACTGAACTCGAAACGGCTCCTCGGTTCTCGATGGGCAGCACGGGGACCGATGGGGCACGCACAGTCTTCGAGAATGGCACGGGCTTCGAACTGGCGGTGAGGTCTTCGAGACTGGCGCGATCTGCGATGCGGCACGTGCGTCGAGGAAACTCTGCAGTCAAGGTTGGTCGATCTTCGAGGTGGCGGCGGTGATCTGTAGTCGGTGAGAGCGGTGGCGCGGTCGAGAGATCCAGTCGACGAAAGCGGTGGCTTCGGTTGAGATCGGCGGCCCTTGGTGCTCCGCTGCTATTAGTGGCCTCTGGAACACGACGGCAAGGCTGTCGTTCGTCGACGACGACTCCGACGTAGATGGTGGTGCTCGGGCGGGGACGGTGGTGGTCGACCGGGGTTCTCCACCAGAGAAAGGAGAGAGAAAAAGTGATGTATGTGTGAGAAAGAGAGAGAGAGAGATAGAGAATCTGTAGAGAGAGAAAGACTAGTGTCAGAAATGTGTTAGTGGTGTCAGAAAAAGTAATAATAAAATATTAAGAATTTGTACAGTATTTATAATAAAATATTGAGTGGCACAGTTGTAATTAGGTGTAGATCTGGGGGCAATGATTAAAATGTTGGGCAGTGGCAAAACTGTGATTATGGACAGATCTGGGGGTTTTAAGAAAATAACTTGTAACAGATTTTTAAATTTCAAACATTAACAGATTTCAAACTGCTAACAGAAATTAGTTAATAATTATACCAGCCTAATAACAGAATTAGTTATTAAATAACTACTTAATAACCACTTATAACTATCAATTAATTTACAAAAGTTAGTCAATAAAATCATAGTTGTCCCACATTTTATTTAATTACGAAAATAATTAATTAGCAAATCCTCTCTTAACAATTCAAAAGATTACTTTTCTCTTTAAACTTAATATCACAGTAAGAAAACAATAATAATTTCTAAAATTAAATTATTTAGAACTTCAAAAGGATTAGTATACAAAATACTTTTCAAATGGAAAAAATTCATTAACAGTAAAAATTCATATTACTCAACTTATTCAATCGAAATTAGGTTTTCGTATGAAAACTATATTAAATCCAAAGAAAATTAGAAAAATTTCAAAATTCACCAAATATGATTAAGGGAGTTACACCTTTGATTTTTCTTTTTGACTTGTCTCAGTTATGAGGTTGTCGGCTTTTGCTTCTTCCATATTCTCGATAACAAGGGCCTGAGAATGGGAGGATCTGGATGATTTTTTTCGGATTTCTTCATTCAAAAGACTGCTTGCAACCTGGTTCATGGATACAATTCCGTCAAGTGAGGAGTTACTAAGAGACACCACCATAGTCTCCCAACTATCCAGCAACGAGCTAAGCAAAAGAAAGGCTTGAAGCTCGTCGTCTAACACCATTTTCATGAATGCAAGTTGACTCATAATACTTTGAATTTCATTTAGATGTTCAGATACTGAGTGACATTCATTGTCCATCTCTCAATGCATGGAGAAAGACAGCATCTATATTGCATGCATGCTAAATACATGCAAAATATGGACATGTAGACTATTTAGATAGTCATAACTTCTTCAATACACCTTCAAATGCCCTAATTCAAAGCCCGGATTAAAGAGAAAACTTTTCTCTATAACTTTCGTGTTGAAGATCGAGCCTAAAAATGACTGCAACACATCCAAATCAGCCTTCAAAAACTGAATCTTGTCACAAAAATTGTACCGAAAAAAATGGCTAAGTACATAGCCGAACCTAGCCATGGATGTCCGATCTCCATGGATTAAATCTATATTAATTCATCATGGGATGAACCTCGTTCCATCATAATCAAGTTTAATTATTCTTTTACACATCTTAAATGATCTTTTACAAAAAAGAATTATACTTGGAGCATAAATCTGAATCTTTTCCAAAATGAACATTTTGGACTCGACGAAATATATTAGAAAAAATATATAAGCCAGATCCGTTGGGGATTAAACCGAGTTGGGGGTCCCAATCAACTTTGATTAATGGATACGAGCACCACCACAAAACTTTAGTTTTTTTTTTTCTCTCAGAAAGAGGAAGCTATGGGAAGCACTGCTCTGCTCCTCCACACGCATCTCACAGTCGGCAGCACTCGCTGCAGTCTCGATACTCCTTTGAAGCAAAGGAGCACCAAGCCCTGGTTGCGGTGGAAGTCGCAGAACCGAACACGACTTCTTTGCTGCGCGTTAGACAACCGCAAAGACCAGCAGCAGCAGTTGGGTGGAATTGGAGCAACCATCGAAGAAG
Source organism: Iris pallida (assembly GCA_029216955.1). NCBI lineage: Eukaryota > Viridiplantae > Streptophyta > Magnoliopsida > Asparagales > Iridaceae > Iris > Iris pallida. The sequence continues at coordinate 2,044,197 of JANAVB010009800.1, forward strand.
AAAGACCTAGTAAGAATTAATCATTTAACCCCTCTTCCCATTCCAAATTTCGTTATTCTTCTTTTTGATGTTTGGAACTGTATAGTTGAACTGGATTGGAGAGGGACTGACTTCTCCACAGTATATATATATATATATATATATATATATATATATATATATATATATATATATATATATGGAAAAAAGGGCAAAAGGGCAAATTTTATTCCAAAATCAGCTCAAACAATCATACAATCAAGGGTGGCCGCCCACCCTTCACGTTGCCATAGCAGTTACATCGAATTCTATATTATGTAGAATTCCTATAGGAGAGGTGGTTAGTCCCTCAAAAATGTGCCGGTTCCGTTTCCTCCAGACATGCCAGACAAAAGCTGCAAGTCGTACTCTGGCGGTTTTGAACCAAACCTGCCCTCTCCTTCTGCGATTTCGGATCCCAGTGATGATATCTCCAATCCTCCTGCCTGTGTCGCATTCTCCCAGCGCTCTGTGGCATTGCTCAGCCCAGATAGACCATAACACCTCGCACTCAAAGAACAAGTGTCGCATAGACTCATTGGCCACATCACAGAGCACACACTTCGGGTTGGGTACCTGGATCCCAAAGGAGATGAGTCTGTCCCTCGTCAGCAGCCGACCAAGAAGCAACCGGTAGACACACAGCTGCATCTTATGGGCCAGACCGTTGCACCAGATGAATTCATAGTCTGCGCTCAGAGGGAAAGTACGGCGCACAAGGTTGTAGCAGCTATGGAACTTAAACTCCCCAGTGCCCCCAGTAACCCTCGACGGATCACAGGTCCAACAATCTGCTGGCTGAGTCGGGTCTATCTCCACCTCGTGAATGGCATCTCCAAGCTCCACCGTATGTCGGTATACCTCTGGTCGCCACTCTCCATTTCTGATAATATGCTGGCAGGTCAACCCCCTGCCAGCCTCCCTGTGGGTACGATCGTCCAGTATCTCAATCAGAGATTGGCGCTCTAACCATCGATCCCGCCAGAGGTCAGTCCCAGCTCCATCACTCATAGTCCTCCGGATTGCTGATTTGAGTACAGTTCTGTGACAAAAAATCTGCTTGAAAGTGACAGAGTGGTTGTTGTTGAGAGAGCAGGTCCAGAAGTTGTCCCTCTTCACATACCGACTGTATATCCAATCAGCCCATAATGATCCACCTTTGATGAACCTTCAGGCCAGCTTCACAGCAGAGGCTTCCCTAACAGACAGCATGGGTCGAAGCCCTACTCCTCCCTCCTCCCAAGTTCGGCAAAGCTGCTCCTAAGAGATTGCTTGCATGCCCCCCTCCAGATGAAGTTGGCACAGATGTTCTCCACCTTCCGGATGGTAGCGACAGGAACCAGAATAGACTGGAGTCAGAAAAGTGCCAGTGTCGAGATGACCGATCTAACTAGCTCAATGTGCCCACCAAACGACATGCCAGCAGCCTACCTCCCTTCAACTCTCCTCTGAGCATACTCCACCAGACTGTGACAATCTATGTCCTAAGCATAATTGATTGTCAGAGGTACTCCTAGATATTTCACCGGGAGATTGCTTCTCTCAACTCCCAAAGCTTCCGCTCGTTCCTCCTTCAGAGAGCATAGGGAGCTGAAATAGACACGGCTCTTCTCTCGGTTCATTTGGAGCCCAGTAAGAGCCTCTATTTCTCCCATAATCTCAGAGATCATGGTCATTCCTCCCATAGAGGGGTGGAGGAAGACCAGGAGGTCGTCAACATAGATAAGATGAGTAACATGGGGCTCAATCCTCCTGAACAACGGGACCAACCTCCCACTATGAATCATCTTATTCATCAGGCAGGTGAAGTACTCCATGACAAGTGTGAACAAGTAAGGAGACAAGGGGTCCTCTTGTCGGAGTCCTCGGTTGCTGCGAAAGAACCCATACGGAGTACCTTGGATGAGTACAGAGAAGGTAGGGGTCGAGATGCACTCCCTAATCCTCGCAACCCATCGCTCGTCGAATTCTATGGCTAGCATCAGGTGGCACAGGAAGTCCCTATTGACCATGTCATAGGCCTTCCTCAAGTTCAGCTTCATACACGCCTTCTTTCCTCCTGGTTTATTGAACCCTCTCACTATCTCATGCGCCAGAAGACTGTGCTTAGCAATCGATCTCCCCTTTATGAAGGCCATCTGGTTCGGAAAGACCAAGTCCTGCATAATCTGTTCCATGCGTCGGCACATAAGGTGCGTAATTATTTTGTAAAGATAATTACAGCACGCTATAGGCCGAAAGTCCGCCAGCGAGGTCGCTCCTTCTTTCTTCGGCACGAGGGTCAAGAAGGTATGATTAAGCTCCTTCAGCAACTTTTCCTCAGAGAAGAACACCTGGACCGCCTCTAGCACCGGTACCTTCAGGACATCCCAGTGGCATTTGTAGAACCCACTACTGAAGCCATCCGGCCCTGGAGCCTAGTTGGGATCCGCCTTCTTGATGATAGCCTCCACCTCCTCCATAGTAACCAGCGCAAGTAACTGGCTATTCCCATAGAGCATTACCAGCTTCTTTGTAATAATATTCGGAAACACTGGAATTCTAACTCCGCCCACAAGGTCCACGTGCCTCCACACTAACCACTTGGACTTGCGGTCATTGGCATATTATATATATATATATATATATATATATATATATATATATATTCAGTCCCTAAGGCACTAGCCTAGTGGCAGTGCGGTGGGTCACCCAAGCACAGGTCTTGGGTTCGAATCCCCCTCGGACGGCTGGGTGGCTTATATAGCCATGGCCCGACTTGGAGAAAGGACACCTCAATATATATATATATATATATATATATATATATATATATATGCGTTAGGGTTAGGGGTGGCTCCAGGCGACAGGAGCGGTCGTGACTTCCAGGGCGGCCGTGGTGGCTGCGATCCCACCGCCGATATGGGGCGACCCCTCCCCTCACCATAGGACCCTGGGTCCTCTTTCGGAGGCGGTGGAGAGGGGTTGTCTGTGGTGGAGGAAGCCCTAGGACAGTAGGCAGATGGTGGATGGAGTACGGTGGTGCGACGACGGCGACGACGACAGAAAAAAGGGAAGGCTCCGGCAGTGCAAGGGAGGAGCGGATATGGTAGTGGGGGTGGGTGGTGGAATTCCTACCACCACGTGACCGGCGACAACGAAGAGGGTCCTTTCGTGTGCAAACACATTTGGCGACGACACAAAAATTGTCGGAGATTGGGCAACCTTTGCTGGGACGGGGACATGCGGCAGTTTGAGTGTCTCCACTGATGTCGAGGGTGGATAGGGCGGGTGTGTCGGTTCCATAAGCAAAGAATTGTTCCAAATGTGTCTGTATCGATTACTGATGGGTCGACTACTGACGCGGGATCGTCTTTCCCGTTTTGTCATCTAGATAGGGGACCAAAGATGTGTGATGTGTGGGCGGGACAATGGGACCTTGGCGGACCTGTTCTTCCTTTGCCAGTCAACGTTCCCAACATGGAGAGTACAGGAGGAGACGTTGTAGTTGCATGCCAGTGGCCACATGGATATGGGTACAATGGTTCAGGGGATAATGTCTTTGAAGGGAGCAGCCATGTGGTATCGAGAAGCTCGCATCAGACTAGCAGCCGCAGTTTGGCACGTGTAGAGAGAGCAGAACAACCGCATTTTTAAGGGCCCGACAAATATCCAAAATGAGATTATTCTTTCTATTAAAGCTGATGTAAAATGTTTGAGGTTTTGTAGGGGAAACAGGCTTAAGGCTTATGGCATGACCCTTGCTTCAAGCACGTTAGCTTAATTGAGAGGGATAACTGGTATGTATGAGCTGATGGGTTCTTCCGACAAGGTGAGTAGCCTTATCCAGGAAGGGGAGTGGACTCTGCATGGCTGTTTGATCGAGGATGCTCATATGGAAGACATACGTGCGGTGGAGATTGATCCGCAGGGATGGAAGATTAATGGGTCTGGGAAGATATGGAGAGAGGCACCTTCAAATTCAGTACGACTTTGAACCAAATCATGACCTAACATGAGGAGGTAGACTGGACAGAGGTGATATGGACCAAAGAGGTGGCAGTCAAGTATTCAGTATGCTTTTACAAAATGATCAGGAACGGACTCCTTACACGGGATAGACTTACCATGTTTGGCATCCCCTGTGAGGATACTAGGTACTACTTATGTAGAAAAAAAGGAGATTCTAGGAATCATCTGTTTTTTGTTTGCGATATTGCTTGGAAAAGTTGGACTGGCTAGAGGACTAAAATTGACCTTCTCACCCAGCATGATAGAGTTCTCTCCGTTTTGAATGATGTTAAAGCACAGAAGGGTAATGAAGCTAGAGGATAACGGCAGCTCAGAATAATGTTTGGGGCGGTGGTCTGGCATATGTGGAGGAATCGAAATTGGCGTATATTTGAGGGGATCTCCCTTAGTATTTTTTGTTGTACAAAGAAATATAGATATTGACATAGATATTCTAGACCCTAGATGACCTATTTTGTAATATGGGTTGGATCATAGCTGTAATCATCGTGTTTATTTATCTATAATATTTACTTTTTTCAATTATATATATATATATATATATATATATATATATATATATGATTTAGAACTTCTTGTTCGAACATTTTTTGGCAACAGCTAGAAGAGTGTTTGACACATCTGACTGACGAACTGATTATTATTTGATGTAGTTGAATGTTATGATTTGAGTCGGTGTCGCAACTTCGGTTGGATTCAAAATTTAGGGAACATCTTGCATAATATGGGATTACTGAGTTTCAAGCGGGGTTTTTTATTTTTTTTGAGTTTTAAGAGTTCAATTCTACGACAAACAATATTTCCAGTTAAACTAGACCACAATAATCTGAAATAGAAAAGAAAGACAATTCTTAGTTAATAATTCATTTCTTCCGTTACAATGTATTGTATTGCTAGAAATAATATTATCCACTAAAAATGCATCAAACCAATCCTTTCTATCAGAATATTAAAATAAAAATAAAAACATAAGAATCAGAATAACCTAATATACAAAAATATAATATGTGTCTAGTAAATAATTACAACTGATAGCCAGTGAATTCTAGGAAGTTAGGGTATACTCTTAAGTCGAACGTCCCAAGAAACTCTTCTTGTGTCATCATTCGCTAATAATAGTCATATGTAATTTTGAATGAGTACAAAACTCTTTTCAAATGACCTGAAATATTCTTATTTTACTTCAATATCTTAGGTTATATATATTTATATATATATATATATATATAACCTAAAATATATATATATATATATATATATATATATATAACCTAAAATATATATATATATATATATATTTTAGGTTATATATATATATATTAAAAAAAATAAAAAAAAAATATATATATATATATATATATATATATATATATATATATATATATATATATATATATATATATATTTTAGGTTATATATATATATATATAACCATGATTAATATAAAATCATGATTATGATGATTTTCCCACGCGGCAAGAAAGCATATATCTAATGCAACCTTTAACATTATGACACCCTTTATTTATGTAGGATTTTTTAAAAAAAACGAAAAGTGGCATTAAAAATGTTCATGGTTTAGCCCCTTTTTTTTGGTCATCGCTCACGTAATTATAATTTCATGTGTTGGTATTCAACAATGATACTAATAAAATCATTGATGTATATATGTGGAAAATGACACCGATTCTAGATTTATTTCCTATATGTGGTTCTGGCATATATAGGATGATATGTCAAGTTGAACCCAATATGTTGATTGACATCCAACTTTTTCCAGGTTGAATGACATGTGACAAAATCATTGATTTTCAGTTAAAAACGAGTGAGACTGTTGATAACAACCCACCTGTTAACCCGTACTTAAATCTAACCACATTGGAGCTTAACTCTCTCCGTCTCCCCTATTTTCTTGATCTTCCCTCTCTCACTGTCTTTCCAATGTGACTCCAACAACCTTCATTCCACTTAAGTGCCACCTTAAGCAACCATCATGCCACTGGAGCTCAGTCATACAAGAAAACTAGAGCCTCTCCCTCCGGAGCTCCCACCTTCAGAGTTCCCTTTGTTGCACCCTTACATTTCAGGAGCCACCCAACACCAAACCTGTTAGCACCACTTTCTTAATGTAAAAAATTAATTTTAACATTTTTTATTATCCATATTTTTTATTAAGAGTGTTGAAAGTAAAGACTACATTAGAAATAAATGGAATAATTTCATTACCCCAGCTCAAAGCTTAGATGACAATCAACTCCAACTTGGAGGTTGAATGTAGAACCAACCAAAAAGTCTGAGATGCGATCATCTTGGATGCGAGAGAGATTCTGAGTTGCGTCCATCTAGGAAACTCGAGAGAAAGAGTGAGTTGTAGCCATTTGGGACATGCGAGAGGGTCTAAGTTGCGGCCATCTCGGATGCTCGCAAGAGGGTCTGAGTTGCGACAATTTGGAGCATGCTAGAAAGAGTCTGAGTTGTCGGTGAGGGAAGAAAGCCGGCAAGTGTAAGTTGTCGGCGTCAAGGAGTAGCTCGTGCTCAAGGTGGAGGGCAGCAATCAGTTGTTAGCCAGGCAGAGGAGCTACAATATCAGTAGACTGATCTAGATTGATGAAGTCTACAACAGAGATTGGTCGACGATTGTTAGAGGTTGAGTTGTATAGAGTAGTTAGGGATGGACAGGAGGTTTAATAGTAAAGAGGAGGAAAAGAAGAATAGCAATAGACGGATTGGAATTCGTTAAGTCACCAATGGAGACTGGTGTCGGCAGTAGTCGGAACTCGAGGTGTATGGGAGTAGTTAGGGATCTACAGGGGGTTTGACAGTAGAGAGGACGAAAAGAAGAAGTGGGTAAGGTTTCTTTTTGGCAAGTGAAGAAGCAGCAGCTGGAGAAGAACAAAATTTTCTTTCCTTGAGAGTTGTAGATGTGATGTTTAATCAATTGAAGAGGAGGGGGAGGAAGGATGGTTGGAGATGGAATGAATCTAGCATTTCCTAAAGGAGATGAGCAATGGAGGCTATGGTTGATGTAGAAGAAAATAGGGTTTCTTATCATTTGATTGGATGGACGATTAGAAATTTATTTTGGAAAGAGCAAGGGGTCAGGAATACCCTTGTTCTGATACCATGTACAAAGTAAAGACTTGTTGAGACTTGAAGTTATTTTATTGTGAATGGAATAACAACATATATATAGGAGAGGCTAGCCTCCTCTCCTATCATTCTAGCCAATGTGGGACTAAAGCCCAATAACACTATATATATCAACACTCCCCCTCAAGGTGGGCGAAAGATATTCACTAAGCCCATCTTGTCACATCCTCTCATCATGTTGATAGAACTAAGCCCCTTTGTCAGTCCGTCTGCTACCTGATCTTTGGTTGGAACATAGCCCAGCTCTAGTTCTCCTTTATCCAGTTTTTCTTTGATGAAGAATCTGTCAATCTCAATATGTTTGGTCCTGTCATGCTGCACTGGATTGTTGGCAATATTAATAGCTGACTGGTTGTCACACCATAGCTTCATCTTTGCTCCCTGGTCCAGCTTTAGCTCCGTCAGCATATTCTTCAACCACAACAGTTCTGTGACTCCCAAGGCCATAGCTCTATACTCTGCTTCAGCTGTTGATCTGGCCACTACTGACTGCTTCTTACTCCTCCAAGAGACCAAGTTGCCTCCTACAAATATGCAGTATCCCGATGTGGATCTCCTGTCGTCAGCACAGCTAGCCCAGTCAGAATCACAATAGCCCTCAATGCCTACATGATTATTTCTTCTGAAGATCAGTCCCTTCCCGGGGGCTCCCTTCAAGTACCTCAGAATCTGGTACACTGCGTCCATGTGACCCTTCCGGGGGTCATGCATGTAGCGGCTTACTACACTTACCGCAAAGCTGATATCAGGTCGAGTGTGGCTTAAGTAGATTAACTTGCCCACCAATCTCTGATATCTATCCCGGTCAACTGGTTCTCCAGCTTCAGCATCCAGTTTAAACTTCTGGTCTATCGGTGTCGTAGCTGGTTTACATCCCATCATCCCTGTTTCCGTAAGCAGGTCCAGTGCGTACTTCCTTTGAGAAAGAACGATTCCCTCATTATCTCGAGCAATCTCAATCCCAAGGAAGTACCGAAGAGGGCCAAGATCTTTCACCTCGAACTCCTTGCCAAGTTTTACTTTGAGTTGGGCGATCTCCTGCTCATCATTGCCTGTGATAATCATATCATCTACATATACTGCAAGCATGGTGATATGGCCTCCACTCTGTCTGAAGAAGACAGTGTGATCAGCATTGATCTGCTGATATCCCATCCCTATCATTGCTCTCCTGAACCTGTCAAACCATGCCCGAGGAGACTGCTTCAGTCCATAGAGAGACTTCTTCAGTCTGCAGACCTTGCCTTCTGTCTGTTTTGTGCCGAATCCTGGTGGTATCTCCATGTACACCTCCTCTACTAGATCTCCATGAAGAAATGCATTCTTCACATCCAGTTGGTGTAGCTTCCACCCTCCATTGGCTGCCAGGGAGATCAAGGTCCTGACAGTGCTCATCTTTGCCACTGGTGCAAAGGTCTCGTCATAGTCGATGCCGTACGTCTGACTGTATCCTTTTGCCACCAGTCGAGCTTTATAGCGCTCAACCTGTCCATCTGGGTTCTGTTTCACAGTAAAAACCCATTTACATCCAACTGCTCTTTTCCCTTCTGGCAGTCTCACCAGCTCCCAAGTGTGATTCTTCTCAAGAGCTTCCAACTCCTCGTGCATTGCCGCTTTCCACTTTGGATCGTTCTTGGCAACCTGCCAATTGTTAGGTACAGTAATACTATCCAAAGATGCTATAAATGCTCCATGAGAAGAAGATATATGATCATAAGAAACAAACTTAGCAAGATCCCAACCATATCTGTCCGGAGGATTTCCCGCATTGCTGCGAGTAGTCCTTCGTGTAGGTAGTGGTATGGGAGACATCGGAGGAACGATATCACCTGAGGAGGGTGGTGGTGTAGATGAGGAGGGTGGTGGTGTAGATGAGGAGGATGGTGGTATAGGTGTCTCAGGAGTTGGGACAGGCGCAGGCAAGGGACTTGGCACTGACACTGTAGGTACTGGTCCTGTAGTCTGCTTGTTGTTTCTCCTGTTGTAGGTCAGTAACTCCCCCTGAGCCGTAGGTGTAACACTTCTCGTCTCCTCCCTCTGTTCCGCTTCACCTTCATGTTCCTCCTCAACCGTGTCTCTATGCCAAACTTCTAAATCGGTTACCACCAGATTCTCCAAGTTCTCTATCTCCCCCTCTCGCCTTATACTTGTAGTATGAGGCGTGTTATACGAAGTTCCATCCTGGCGGTAATATGGCTCATGCTCCCGGAAGTGGACGTCCATACTAACAAATTTCTTCTTCTCTACTGGACTCCAGCATACATACCCCTTCTGAGTTGCTGAGTAGCCCACGAAGATGCACTTGACTGCTCTAGGGTCAAGTTTTCCAACGAATGGTCTGTTGTCCTTCACAAAACACACACATCCAAACACCTTTAGTGGAAGTATTCCACTATTATTACCTTGTAATACTTCACATGGAGACTTCCATCCCAGGACTTTTGAAGGCATCCTGTTTATAAGTTGAGCTGCTGTCAACACCGCATATCCCCATAGGTGTTGTGGGACATTCATGTCGATCATCATACTTCTTGCGGTCTCCAGAAGATGTCGGTTCTTCCTTTCTGCTACTCCATTTTGTGCTGGTGTATATGCACAAGAGGTCTGATGCTGTATTCCATGTGCTGACAAGTACTCTGCAAGTGTCCTATTGGTATACTCCGTCCCATTGTCAGATCTCAGTATCTTCACCACTGCATTATACTGAGTCTGGACATATTTATGAAAGTCCCGAAAATAAGCAAATACATCACTTTTGTTCTTCATCAAATACAGCCAGGTGACACGAGATGCACAATCGATAAACGAAACAAAATACTTATACCCATTCATAGTGTTAGTAGCACATGGGCCCCAAACATCAGAATGAACTACCTCAAAGACTGAAGAACTCTTATGACCATTTCCAACATATGAACTCCTAGTAAGTTTTCCTAACTCACATGCATCACATACTAATTTTCTTTTATTTGATTTTGCATACATATCTGGATACAACTTATTTAGAGTATCAAAGGAAGAATGCCCCATCCTCCTATGATGAAGTATCAAAGTGTCTTCAGTCCTCTGCTGCAGCTCCTCCATTCCAGCCTTCTCTGCCATAGACACCAATGCTGAGTCCAGTCCGTCTTGATCTAGGTACCACAGTCTATCATGCCAAGTGCCAGTCCCAAGTCTTCGTCCCGTCCCTTTCTCCTGGAAGATCACCTTAGGAATATCAAAAGAAACAATGCATTTTAGTTGGAGAATTATAGAACTAATAGACAAGAGACTGACTGGGAAGGATGGAGCATGCAAAACATTGGATAACCTTACTGAACCCGTACAATTAACAGTACCCTTACCGACCACTGGTTGGAAAGTACCATCCGCAGTCTGAATGGTGTCTGTCGATGCTAGGTGAGTGTACGAGGAAAACTTACTAGCATTTCCGGTCACATGCCGAGATGCTCCTGAGTCGATAATCCAGTCTGACATTTTAAGGGAAGACATAGATGCAAGAGCGTGAGACTCGTCAGTACCTTCTGATGGATGGGCATACATAGCGGCGTTGCCTCTGAAGAATGGAGTGGATGCCTCCTCTGCTCCGCTTCTCCTGTCTCCTTCGATTGACGCTTTTTGCTTTCTCTCCAGCAGGTCCAGTAGCGCCTGATCCTCCTCAGTAAAGGCGCCGCCAGCTCCTCCATTCCCATCTGCCACCAGCAGGTTTGCCCGATAGCCTCCTCGACCACCTCGTCGGCCTCCTCGACCACGTCCACGTCCAGCATATCCTCGTCCACGTCCACCACCTGAGTCTCCCTCCTTAGGTGGTTTGGTACAAGCATATCGATGGTGGCCTATCTCCCCACAGTTGTAGCACTGCCGATTCTGTTGCCAGAGCTCTCCCTTGGATCCTGTATCCCCCGAACCGGTAGCTGCTAGTGCTGACTTCACTTCGGGTAAAGCACCTGTCGATGATGCGCCTGTCCCTGTCTGTAATCTGATCCGCGTCTCCTCCTGAATCATGGCTGAGATAGCCTCCTCGAGACTAGGGATCTCTGGCTGGGCGAGGAGTAAGGCTGTCCTCTGTGTGAATGCTGCAGTCAGTCCCTTAAGGAATTTCATCGTCCTCTCCTGCAGACACACCTGTCTCTCCTTGCACTTTGGGTCCCCGCAGCTTGCCCGTTTGGAATGGTGATCATAATCCAGCCAGAGACGTTCCAACTCCGTAGCGTACTCCTGCACCGTCTTCTCGCCTTGTACGGTGTCGTCGATCTCCCCTTTTATCTGGAAGATCCGTAGATTGTTACCTATGCCATCATAGGTTCTTCTCAATTTCTCCCATACGTCTTTCACCATCTCAATGCCATCTACTGTGGAAGCAATAGACTGGACTAAGGAGTTGAGAAGCCAGATATAAATCACCATATGAGTGGATTTCCACTCGTCGCGTCCTGTCGAGCCCTCTTCCGGCTCTGTCTTCTCGCCTGTCAAGAATCCCTCCAGGTTCTTACCTGTAAGGGTTCTTCTCACCCGCCGTGACCAACTCAAATAGGTGGCTGGTCCATCCAATTTCAGATCGATGGAGGGCAGTTCCAACTTTGGCGGTGCTCGTGTCGTGCTTTCACCAGCCGACACCTTTATCAACTTCAGCAATGTCGCCACATCGTCAGCATCCAGCTTCTTGAGAATCTCCTCCATCGATGCTTCTTCTCGATCACTTCACACTTGCTCCACGACTCACGCTCGTCCTCGCCGTCCTCTCCTAAATCCGAATATGTCTGATTTCATCGGATCTAGGGATTATAGGCATCTCCTTGAGATTGATCTCAAGAACGAGCGTGAATCTTGTACCCGCAATAGCGGTACAATGAATCTTGCAGCCGCAAAAGCGGTACAGCAACTTTCAGGATGACCTACAGCGTAGGTGCCCTAATTCAGGCTGACCTACAGCGTAGGTGCCCTAAAAGTGGTGTGCTCGGAGGCAACCACGGCAGCAGCAGCAGCAGTTGCAGCCGCAACAGCGGCACAGCAACGGCAGCAGCGCGGCAGCGGCGGCGGCGGCACGGCAGCTGCAGCAGCAGCAGCAGCGGGGCGGCGCTGCAGCTGTGGTGGCAGCGGCAGCAGCTGCAGCGGCAGCGGGCGGCAGCGGCGGCGTGGAAGAAGGGAAAGAGGATGAGATTAGGGTTAGGGTTTGTGTGGAGGAGGGGTCCCTGACGGTATTCTAAGCAATTTTAGGCTCTGATACCATGTTGAGACTTGAAGTTATTTTATTGTGAATGGAATAACAACATATATATAGGAGAGGCTAGCCTCCTCTCCTATCATTCTAGCCAATGTGGGACTAAAGCCCAATAACACTATATATATCAACAAGACTACTGAGTTTTTTTTTTCGTTAGGACCCTTAGGCCAAGCATATATAAGAAATACAAAATGATAAAGACAAAATAGACACTGGAACTATCAAATCTGTCGATCAGAGCAAGTGTCAGGTTATGCTGGGTGATATTTTCTCCAATATACTTTAGTTATTTGTTCATTGTACAAAATTGTCATGGTAAAAATTGTCGTGAAATATCAAAGCAAGAAAGATTGATCAGGTAGTATTCTTATATGGAAATAGAGTCGAAATAGACTTCTTTCATGTCTGCAAATTATCCACATCTTTTGTCAATTTACCAAGTCACTGGACAATTCTCCATGTGATGAATTTGCTCTTCATACATCTTAATATCTTCCATAGTATGAGTTCTTTAAGGCTGTAGTTATTACTTGAATGAGTTTCTGATGTTCTGGAATTAATTGTTTTTTGTGGTAGTATAGCTTTTGAGGTGCAATATTTTAGAATATTTTTCTGCCATGTAAACTTGTGATTAAAATGAGTGGTAGTTTCTACTTCCAGCCATCATCTAACTTTCTATTAATGATTTTTTGTTTAGCTGATAACTTACAAGATACATCACAAAGTGGTCAGCAGGATGATGGTGGTAGCTCCCTTTATAATTTTCTTTATCCCAGCAAAGAGCTGCTTCCTGATGACAAAGAGATGACCATATTTGATCATTTAGAGGAGCTCCGGCAGAGAGTATTTGTATCAGTGTTGGCAGTGGGAGCTGCTATATTGAGTTGTTTTGCCTTCTCCAAGGATTTAATCATACTCCTTGAAGCACCTGTTAGTGCTCAAGGTGTCCGTTTTCTCCAACTTTCTCCCGGGGAGTTTTTCTTCACAACTCTGAAGGTAAATTTGCATTACATGGTCCACTCTATATCCAACCTCATTATCACAAACTGATAGATACTATGTGGTTAGTTAGTATTAACACAAGGCCCCTCCCAGTAACCTATCAAGATTTGACTTGTTCCTAGTGAAGGTCAAAATAAGCTAGAGGGACTTCTTATATAAGTTAATTGGAGAAATAACACAAAGTGAGAAAATGGCTTTAGTCCTATGGATCTTGTTGATAGAATTTATCTAATTTTCTTCGACAACCGGATATCCCTGACCTTTATCTGGTGATGGATGGGTAATTAAGGTTTCTTAAATAGGAACTCTATCTTTTTGGAGACAAAAGTAAGTATCAATCCAGGAACACCTGAATGAGATACCAACCTTGCTTCATTACTAGATAAGAAATACATCTCAGATTACACATATTCGTTTGCCAAAATAATAACCATCATACTCCAGCACACATATAAAACTCCATCACATTAAACTCCAGTACATACTACCAGACAGACTATTAGAAAAACTTATTTAAAAACTGCTCAAACCTAATAATATTAATAACATACTAAACTCTAGCACATTTCTTCACAGAATTCATTAAAATATTAAATAGGAACTCTGTTAAGATCCATGCTGATCTGCACAGTGAACACCTAGAATCTTGTTAGTCCCGAAGTGATCTAAGGATAGGAGAGATCCAAGGAAGGCGAAGAGTTTTCGCAAGACAAAGTCTGCACTCTTGCCAACACCAAGAGAGGCGTAGAGTTTTCGCGATATACAAATTCTGCACTATAGCCAACTCAAATGAAGCACTACGAACGGTTACAAACTGACTTCAAGAAAATGCAAAATACAACAAGAAAGTGAAAAGTGTTCTTCTCTTTACGTTCGCAGACGCTACAATGAGATAGAACAAAAACAACGAAAGAAAACACAAAAAGAAACTTCTTGCTGGGGTGAACAAGTCACCGGTGCTCAGAACAAGATTCGGTCTACACCCGACCTGCTCCTAGGAACCAGCAAGTTCAAGTATGAACCTTTGGAACACTCTTCGTCACCCTTAAATTGACTTCGAAACTCAAAAGGAGAAGGAAAAATCATATGTGCGCATAGGGTTCTGTTGTTGTTGCTGCTGCCGCTGTAGGCACATAGACTTTCTGGAGTAGGATTTGTGGCCGTCGGTTTCTCTCCCTCTCCTCAACTCTGAAGAGTGGTGCTCTTTATATAGAGTAGGCTGGCAACTATGCGTATAAGAATGCTTATGCGCGCATACGTACTGGCCAACCAAATCCCAACAAATCCGAGTCTAGCAGACGACACAGCCGCCAACACAGCAGCGTGTCTCACGCCGACAGTACCGTCCATGCCACCAGCTGACAGCGCCGAAAGCAACCACGCTGACAGCGCCGAAAGCTATTACGCTTATGCGCCTAGCGCATAGGCGCATAGGCACGTAGGCGTATAGATGCATAGCCGCATAGCCGCATAGCCTCATAGCTCTAGACGCATAGCACCAAGACGCATAGTTCCTAGAGGCATAGCCGCCAAGACGCATAGCCTCCTAGACGTGTAGCCGCCATTGTAGAAGCATGAAAAATCACAGCTGATGCAAGGCGTAGAAGGGTGCTCTCGTCACCCACCCATTTCTTACAATAGTCCAGATGATATATGGCACAGGTTAGTGTCCTCACTACCAACCTAACATCACAGAGGCGCAGGTAGTCAGATGCACAGACCAACCAAGGATGAAGACATTCTCAGGATAAAATTCAGAAAACACTCTTCTTATTAATCGTGGCTACAAGGGTCTATTACACAGACTTATCACAAGTACATAAGAAAGAAGTTTCCTGAATCTCATTTACAGGGATCGACTACAAGGTCTTTGTTATATAAGTGAGAATAGAAATTCCTATGAATATAAAAGAAGGTTCGTCTTCTACGGACAGCCTTCACAGTGTGATCGTCATGGACAGAAGGACCAGAAGAGTGATATACAACCTCCATCAAAGTCTCCTCTACACCGATTCACAGCATCATCAGAGCCAACCCTCTTATCACCAAGAGAAACTAGAGCTCCAATATATACTGAAGCAGTGGAAGACTCATAACCACAACACGACGAAGCCCCACTGCTCCCAATGATCAGGGCAGAGCACGGCCGGCTATTCATCGGATGAGAAACCAATCTCGAACCCGTGGCTTGGATTTTCCAGATCCCCCAGACGTCACCCAGAGTTGAACTTCCTAAGGAGGACATTTACATACTTATTAAGGGCAGCAATGGCTCCTACACAGAGTTCTTCTATAAAAAATGGCTCCTATGAACGAGAAAAGCCTCAACCAGCAGCCAACTTATACAAGGTCGATCGCCGCTCGAAGTTAAGTTTGGATCTTGTATGGTAGTGAAGGATGCCAAAAAGAAGACAACGACTCTTCAGAGGAAAACTTTCCCTTTTGTAGGACCGAGAATGGCCCAGAGTGCACGCCACATGGCCGACGGTCAGAATTCCTACATTAATGGGAAGAACCTAAGACTCAGCACGATGAGTGTCAGTCTTAGACCCTTGGAATTCCCCATATTATGGTGGCAATTAAGAGGAAAGTCCTTAAAGAGCGGATATTTATCGCTCTTTACTTCAGAAGCCAAAGCCTTCAAGCCAGAGGCGGAGCTACTCGTCTGCGCCAACCTCAGAAGCAAGATGGTGGTAGGCCCCGCCCTTTCCTTTACTTCAGAAACTAGTGTCTTCACTCCAGAGATGCAGCTACCTGTCTGCGCCAACCCCAGACACACAAGGGTGTTATACCCTTTCCTCCAAAGCCAACGCCTTCAAAGTTCAGAGGCGCAGCTACTTACATGCGTCCACATGAGGCATAGGATGGTGATATGTTCACACCATCTCCATTCCCACGGCGCAGTCATCTGCTCCGATCCAGAAGCTTAAGTCACCTCTCTACAAGAGAGTTGGGAACTCCCACTGCAACCAATGCAAGTCTGCCTGTCGTTCCAAAAGTACAGTAACCTCGCCAACCTGAAGCACAAGCCTACTCGTCGCCTACAGCACAGTGACTCTGTTACTTCGAAACACAGCTTCATCGTTGCTCTAAATGCACAGAAGTCTCGTCGTCATTCAAAGCCAAGTCCACTTGTCGACTAAAAGTACAGAGGCTCCGTCGTCTCCAGAAGCACGGTCTACTCGTCGTTCCAGAAGCACAGCAGTACTTAGTCCTCACCAGAGGCGCAGGAAGCATGGGTCTACCCCAATTGGTTTGTTTAAACCGTCTCTTGCAGAAAAGATTGGGATTAAATCATGATTGATATCATATCAGATTGATTTAAATCTTAGACGAGGATCAATTAGACACCAAATCTAGGATGAAATTCCAAGATTTACTCGACTGTATCCGAGCAAGCAAATCGGCACGCGGCACGTGTCACCTCCTTCGGTTATGTTAATAACCACCAGAGATCTCGATTGAGGGAAATCTCGATGTCCGCCACGTGTCAGCGCCGCAGAAGTCCCCACCGTACAATGACGACATATTCTTTCATATCTCAGGAACCCTAATGCACATCGCATATGTGCTCAGTTCTCTATAAATCGAAGGAGTTCTCCTTCAACTAAAGAGATCGACAACCTTCATCTAAGAAGGAACAATCCACCAACCAACCAACAGAAGAATAGTCCCCTCCAAGGGATCTTCTCCTCCAGACAGTCCCTTGATCGGTGACCCCAGAGTTCCATCAAAGGCGCCAGAGAGCCAGAGCAAGGTTGATTCTTCGTCAGATCGTCAACGGAGTAAAGGAGCCGCTGCAGTGCTCGATCTCCACCGTCACACTTTTCCAGAAATCTCTTCTCCTTGTACTTAGAATATCCTGTTTAGGACTTCCTTCTTTGTACACAGATACCTTATGCATTCAATAAAGCAAAAAGTTCGTTCAACCTTTTGTTATGTCGAACAGCCATGACGTATAGCGCCTAACGTATGCGCCTTAGCAAGCAACCGTGCATGCAACTCACGTATAAAAGGAGCGCACGAGCACCATGTGATGATGCTGACGTGCTAAGTGCGCCATTAAACCACCACTTTGTGCCCTTCGTCCGAGTTCGAGTCTGAGTCGTCTTAGCTCCTATGGAACCCAAAGATAGTGACAAAACAAAGGTTTGTTCTTTGTGATTTAAACTTAACCCTCTAGGAAAATGAACCCACATGGGCCACCACACCCCATGTTCATACTCCAACACAAGCATAGCTTCATTTTGAGATATACACTTTGGCAGTTTTCCAATGTGGGATTAAAAGTTCCCAAAGGAAAGTGGAAAACACCAACAAATCTAACCCAAAATCTATATGTGGACCTTGTAGAGCACCAGTTCATGGTCTTGGGTTACATGCCTAAGCTAGAAACAGGGTTAATTGATGTTCTCAAAATGTTTTCATGAATAGTCTGATTTTTTACCTATTAGCAAAGGATGACATGACAGAACCTCTGGCACCATTTCCCATTTAATAGTGTGCTCCTCCTTTTTCCGTAGGTGACCTATTTTTAAGTTGAAAATTTAGCAAATATAAAGTGATCGGCTCCAAAAGGAGACTGTTCTCATATATTGTAATGTCGATGTTGATGCAGGTATCTGGATACTGTGGGCTTCTCCTGGGGAGTCCCATAATCCTTTATGAGATTATCGCTTTTGTTCTCCCTGGTCTAACAAGGGATGAACGGCGGTTTCTTGGGCCTATTGTGTTGGGATCTTCGGTGCTCTTTTATGCTGGCATTGCGTTCTCCTATGCTGTTCTGACTCCTGCAGCCTTGACCTTCTTTGTCAACTATGCTGAAGGGGCAGTTGAGTCGTTATGGTCTATTGATCAGTACTTTGAGTTTGTTCTGATTCTCATGTTCAGCACTGGTTTGTCCTTTCAGGTAACTGCGTTGCTCTTGCTTAATAATTTCTTGATTGCACACCAAACCCCCATCTGAAATTAAATTTTAAAACTTCACTACTTTCATTGAGACGACAAAATATTAACTCTAGATGTTTAATATGTACCAACCATTCCCTGTTGTTTAATGTTATTATGAAGGCTTCATGTATATATTCACCACTTTCTCGAGCATAATGTGCATAATATTTAAGACGATTGAAAGAATACAGTAGAAAATGAATAATGGATGATTTTATTGATGGGCTACTACTTGCTACTATAGAGGTTCCAAATCCTCTTCGTACTACATTTTCCATTGTGGGACTAAAGTCCCTTATTGATTCTCAACACTCCCTCTCAAGATGGGCGATAGATATTAATCATCTCCATCTTGTTACATAGCTTTGACAGACTCAATGAACTAAGACTTTTAGTCAGACAGTCTGCAACTTGTTCTTCTGAGCGAACATGGTCAATCTTCAGTATCCCTTGTTCCAGCTTCTCCTTGATGAAGAATCGATCGATCTCGATGTGCTTCGTTCTGTCGTGCTGAACTGGATTGTTGGCTATACTTATTGCAGCTTGACTATCGCTCAGAAGATGTAACGGTGCTCCCTTATCCAGCTTCAACTCTGTCAGCAGTGCTTTCACCCACAGTAATTCTGACACTCCCAGAGCCATTGCTCTGTATTCTGCTTCAGCTGACGACCGTGCTACCACTGACTGTTTCTTGCTTCTCCATGAGACCAGGTTTCCTCCTACAAAGACACAGTACCCCGTGGTAGACCTTCTGTCGTCTATGCAACTCGTCCCGTCTGCATCGCAGTATCCCTCAACTTCTATGCGTCCATTCTTTCCCTTTTTCCGGCGTCCCTTTCAGATATCTCAAGATCTGAAACACTGCTTCCGTATGACCCGTTCTTGGATCATGCATGTAGCGACTCACTACACTCACCGCAAATGAGATATCAGGATGAGTGTGCCCCAGATAAATCAATCTTCCTACAAGTCTTTGATACCTTTCACGATCAACTGGCTCTCCTGCTTCTGCTCCCAACTTGCACTTCTGGTCAATCGAAGTGACTGCTGCTTTGCATCCCAGCATCCATGTCTCCTTTAGCAGATCTAGTACGTATTTTCTTTGTGAGAGAACAATTCCTTGTTCGCCGTCACACACCTCGATACCCAGAAAGTATCTCATCGCTCCTAAATCCTTCACCTCAAACTCCTTCGCGAGTTTTGATTTCAGCTTAGTGATCTCGACCTCATCACATGTAATTACTATATCATCCACATATACAGCAAGTATAGTAATGTGGTCTCTTGCATGCTGAAAAAAGACTGTATGATCTGCATTTGTTTGATGGTATCCCATGCCAGTAACAGCCTTTCTGAATATGTCGAACCAGGCTCGAGGAGATTGCTTGAGCTCGTATAGCGACTTCTTTAGTTTACACACTTTTCCACGCGACGTCCCTCCGTCTGATTCTGTCGCGTAGCATCCTGGCGGGAGCTCTATGTACACTTCTTCTTGCAGGTCCCCGTGGAGAAAGGCATTCTTAACATCTAATTGGTATAGCTTCCACCCATAGTTTGCTGCAACGGAGACCAGAGTTCTTACCGTGCTCATTTTCGCTAGTGGGGCAAACGTCTCATCATAGTCGATGCCATATAATTGTGTGTATCCTTTTGCAACCAACCTCGCCTTGTACCGCTCTACTTTTTCTTCTGGTGTCTCCTTTACTGTATACACCCATTTGCATCCCACAGTTTTCTTTCCTTTGGGTAATGGAACCAGCTCCCATGTCTTATTTTTCTCTAGTGTCCCAAGTTCTTCCATCATTGTAACTTTCTACCTTGGATCTTTCTTTGCTTCCTGTCAACACTTAGGCAAAGAAGTAGAGTCTAACGATGCAATGAAGGCTCGATAATTCGGAGAAATGTTAGAATAAGACAAGAAATTGGCAATATCATGTTCATAATCATCATAACGACTAGGAGCCTTACCCGCATTGATGTGAGAAGATCTCCTTAAGGGAGCAATAGGTGGTGGAGAGATCATACCTTCCAAGTCAGAGAGATCCGCATCAGAATCAGAGTGATTCAGTGCCGGGACAACATCTTCAAGAGTTGGGGCAGGAGTAGACGAGGGACTTGGTACAGTAGGCAATGGACACGGCACAGTAGGCAATGGGCACGGCACAATACTGGGCTTCTGTTGTCTCCTTCTGTAGACTTGTAGTTCCTTTTCCCTTGTCTCCCCCTGCGTAACATATGTATCTTCTTATTCATTCTCCGTATCAAAGTCACTGCTATCTCCCCCTTTCGTCTAATTTTTCACGACCGGACACGGGACCAATCCGACTACCACGTTTGGACTTATTATCTCCTCCTCACATCTAACACCCTCTGTGTTAGGTGTGTCACCAAACGCTGAACCTGCATCCGAACCATAGTATGGTTCCAGTTCTCTGAATGTAACGTCCATGCCAACAAACGTCTTCCGCTCAACTGGGCTCAAACATGCGTATCCCTTCTGAGTCGTTGTGTACCTGACAAATACACACTTAACTGCTCTTGGATCCAGTTTGCTAACTCCTAGCCTATTATCTTGGACAAAACACACACACCCAAATACTTTTGGGGGAACAGTGTATGTAGTTGCACCAGTAAGCATCTCAAACGGTGTCTTCCAGTCCAATATCTGAGACGATATTCTGTTGATGAGATAAGAGGCCGTCAATACAGCTTGCCCCCATAAGTGTTTCGGGACATTCATAGCCAGCAGCATCGTCCGTGCGACCTCCAGCAGGTGCATGTTCTTCCGTTCGGCCACACCATTTTGTGCCGGTGTATAGGCACATGAAGTTTGATGTAGTATTCCATGAGTAGATAAATACTCAGCAACCCTCTTATTAGTATACTCCGCCCCATTGTCAGACCGGAAATACTTAATTTTAACGTTATATTGTGTTTCCACCCGTCGATGAAAATCCTGAAAAGTCTCAAGGACGTCACTTTTATTCTTCATAAGGTAGACCCAGGTCACACGGGTATAACAGTCAATAAAAGTGACGAACCATCTAAAACCGTTAATACCGGTTGTAGGACAAGGGCCCATACGTCCGAATGTATCATATCAAATGCAGCGGAACTTCTATTCCCTGAGCTCGCATATGAGCTCCTGGTATGTTTTTCCAACTCACATGCATTACAAAATAGCTTCTCTTTATTATCCCTTTGATATAAGGACGGATACATTCGACTAATAACTTGAAAGAAAGAATGTCCGACACGCTGGTGGTGGAGTAGTAATTTGTCTTCTACACTGCGACGTGAAGCGTCCAGTTGTGCGTCTGCTACTAGAGATGCCAATGCTTCGTCCAGTCCGGTCCTGTCCAAGTACCACAGCCCCTTATGCCATGTGCCTGTCCCTAGTCGTCATCCTGTCCCCTTCTCCTGAAAAGTCACCGTAGGAATGTCAAAGGAAACAGTACAGTTTAGGTCAAGGATAATGGCACTAATAGATATAAGATTGACAGGAAAAGATGGAGCATATAAGACATTGGTGAGAGTGAGGGAAGGGGTGCATGCGACAGTGCCTTTACCTATTACAGGTCTGGAGGTACCATCAGCAGTCTGAATGCTCTCTGGCATTGGTAGGTGAGTATAGTCCTGGAACTCACCGCAGGACCCCGTGACATGGCGAGATGTCCCAGAGTCCATAATCCAACCTGGCTGATGGACAGATGCAAGAGCACGCGCAGCTATACCTGTGCTGGTTTGGGCAAAGCAAGTGATAGATGACGCCCCAGGAGTAACTTGACTGTCGTCCGAAACCAGCTTCGTGTCTCGTAACCTCGCGATGAACTCCCTCTCAAGAGGGGTTATTTCAGCCAATTGAATGTCTCCCCCTTCTTCTGCCAGATTTGTTTTGTGTCCTCCAAAATAATTTTTCCTTCTACCAGCATATCCTCCTCTACCACCACGACGTCCTCCACTGTCCCGTCCGCGATCATTTGACTGACCTCGCAGAGATTTTGGACAAAATCTAATGTAATGTTCCGAGTCACCACAGTTGTGGCAAACACCGCCCGCAGAGGGAGGCTGATTGAAGACGACAAGGGCAAACTTTTCAACAACAGCTTGCTCCCCCTGGAAGTAGTCTTTGTTGGGCATTAACTTCAATCGAGCTTATTCTTGTGCCATGACAGCTATGGGTTCTTCTAAGGTTGGAAGCGTGGGTTGTGCGAGTAGTACATTCCTTCTCTGCTCAAACACAGGGTTGAGCCCCTTCAAGAACTTCATCATCCGTTGCTACGCCAGGAACGTCTAAAAATGCTTCGCAAACGCCGGTTCGACTTGTGCATCTTCTATCCCAAGAGGATCATAGTGATCCAGATCAGACCAGTACTTCTTCAACAGGACTGCGTACTCAGAGATGGTACGTTCGTCTTGTGCCACCCTATCGAGTTCATCATGTAGTTGGAAGACCCGCATAGGGTTGTCCGAGCCTGAGTACATATCCTTCAAAGTCTGCCAGATATCAGCAGCACCCTCCATTGCCTCTACATTGCCGGACACCTGGTCGGTCAAGGAGGCTGTCAACCACCCAGCCACTACGTTGTTGACAATCTCCCAAATAGTAAACTCCTTTGAGGAGGTATTAGCGGGCGCCTTGATTTGGCCATTGACATATCCAACCAAGCCACGTCCCTTCAACGTCCGTATCACCTGCCGCGACCATTTCAAGTAGTTGGACGTTCCTTCTAACTTCGTCTCCAGCTTTTCCAACTTTTTCATTTTGTAGGGTGACGGATTCACATAAGTATAGGTCACACTAGGGGTCGTCTCGGTCAATATCTTCGACAAGATATCATCAACCAAGGCCTTCATCTCTTGTGTTGTCAGTTTTCCAGCGATCGAATCCATGGCCTCTTCAACTGTAGCTCTAGTCATCGGCGGCGGCGGCTGCTAACTGATAGTCGTCGTCTTCGACGGCAGCTTCGTCGTCTTCTACTCTACGAATGTGCTATAAAGGTGGCCAACACCGGCGTGCGCATGTAAAGTGAACACGTCAGGACACAGGAGAAAACACGATCATTCTCTGTGTAGATCCCGATGTGAAGATCGGAGAACAAATAAAGTATTTGTTCATTCCAGACGGTGTAATTTAGGAACAGAGGGGGGGGGGGGGGGGAGGGGGGCAAATAAAGCATTTGATGTCCCTTTGTCTTCGAAATACACCGTCTCTTTTTTTCTTTCCCTTTTTTTTACAAAACAAAAAGAACAAAATTACATGTGAAGATCAGGAGTATATGAATAAAATACAAAAAATGACATGTGAAGAACATGGAGGGTCGCCGCTGGAGCCGGAGGGGGCGACGCTGGAGCCGGGGGGCGGGTGGGGCGCCGCTGGAGCCGGGTGGGGGGGGGGGGGGGGGGCGACGCTGGAGCCGGGGTGGGGGGGGGATATATATATTTTTTTGGAGTAGAGAGAGGGGTGGATGGTTATGGCTCTGATACCAAGTAGAAAATGAATAATGGATGATTTTATTGATGGGCTACTACTTGCTACTTATAGAGGTTCCAACTCCTCTTCGTACTACATTTTCCAATGTGAGACTAAAGTCCATTATTGATTCTCAACAAATACCATTTTATTTGACTATTTAATCAGGTTTTCCCCTTATTTCATTTCATGACCAGAAATAGGTATTGTATCGCCATTGATATAGTTATTTTATCTTCCATAAGGAGGAAGTTGCTAAGTTATTCAAGTCAAAGTTGAGCAGGCTTCATGATATCATTAACCGAAGGTCATTGTCAACCTTATATCAAGCATCTGCTATCCAGTGCCAACTTCCCGACTTTATCATTCGATCACTATAATAAACTGGATAGCCGAGACATGCATAGCTAGGCATTGGCAGGTTGAAGCATGCTGCTATGAGGATGCAACTCGGGAGCTGTATGTCCTATCTAATCTGTAGTTCCTGATGGAAAATTCCAACCTATCCTATCTCAAATTTGTTGGGAACAAAGTTCAGAATTCAGCGGAATAATACAATTCCCGACCCAAAGGAAACCTGCAAGGACCGAACTGAAACGTAAAAAACTGCAAATCTACAATACCACAACATAATACCACAAACGTAAACACAACAATTTTTACGTGGACACCCAATACGGGAGAAACCACGAGACTATCGGAGTCAAATCCGGAAAAGCCTCCACTACTGGAATAGAAAAAATACACCGACTTCTATAGACTTCTCCCACCAATCCAAAAGCAGATCACCACAACTTCAGACCAAATGGAAATGAATAAACTGTGAGTACAATGAAATTACCGAAGCTGAGAACTCGAAGACGAACAGATGTGGTCTTCCCAAACAATGATCTCCGGAACAAATCACTGACTCTTTCGAGATCCTTCTTCCTCTTCTCGTAAGTTACAAAGCCTCATTTTGTGAAATCTCATGCCAATGTTCTCTCTCAATGAAAAAACATATACCCCTTTCCTATACAGAGACAATCCGGACCGTCAGGACTGTCAGATTATGATCAAAATACTGATTCCTGACCCATTTTTTGCTCAGCTATATGGACTCTTTTACTGGGGATATGTTGTCGGTAGACCAGTTCCAATAACGCTCTAAATCCGCGCTCTAAATCTGCCTGCTTTTGGAAAAATCAAAACTAAAACAGCCTCTAGAGCGGTATAATGGCTGGTATGCCACCAATATATCGGTTGATGTGATACACCCTAAAATCAACGTCCTTTTGGTTCAGATACGAGCCTCCACTTTGTCACCTTCGACTTCCCGAACTTCTTCGACACACAAATGACGGTCGTCACATGTTTTCCAGATATGAAGGGAACCAAACCCAACAAAATTGCACTCCAACTTAATCGAGTGATAGAATAATCCTACCTATCATGTATGTGACATTCAACTTCGACAATGTTGCACGGACTTGAAAGTAGCACCACACGCTTCGAACACGTCGATGCGGATTTGACACCTATTTTGGTGTGTCCTAGTGTATTTTGAAATGTTCATGTAGTATCTAAATACATCTTTGACACAATGTGAGATAGACACTTCATGTATATTGGAGTTTGGGTGCTTCCTGTCCTGGGTCTTGGAATGAAATTAGGAACCTGTAAGTCAGTGAATATCATTTCATATATATATATATATATATATATATATATATTGTTGGGTTTTGGCCTCTTTAGTTTAGAACTTTAGTCCCACATCGGCTACGCCAAAACAAATGTATCTCTATATAATAGCCTTCCTATTTTAGAGATGCACATGTGGTGTGGAGGTGCACATGGGTGTGCCATGTGGGATTATTTTTCTAATGGAAAAAAGGCTAAATCAACAATAAAAAGCATTCATGCTTTTTGCTCTTGGAAAATTCATTTCCATGGGAGCTAAGCCCCGTAGGGGCTTAGCGACTCGGACTCGGACTCGGGCTCATGGGCTCATGAGGCGTAATATGGCATTTTGTTGGCGCACTTTGCACTTGCGCTGGGTTGCGCGGGTTGCGCTGGGTTGCGCTGGGTTGCGCTGGTTGCTCGGGTTGCGCTGGGTTGCGCTGATTGCGCTGCGTGCGCAGTGCGCGCAGTGTGCGCAGCTCAGTGTCGCGCGGAGTGCAAGGAGCGCAGGGTGCGCGCAGTTGGCGCAACTTGCAGCAGAACGTGCGTTTGCATGTTCTGGGTGGTTTTTACCACGTCCCTAACTTTGTGGCAACCGAACAGTTGCTGCAGGGCCTATATAAGGCATCCTCTCTCTCTCTCAAGGTTAATTACAGAATAGAAAGAGAAGCCACCACAGAAAGTTTACAAAGTGTTTTTTAACACAAGTAAACAGAGAATTCAGAAGTGTTCTTTAACACAGTTCTGATCTTCCAGTAGCCTTCAAGAGAGAGAGAGGAAGGGCGCTGCACCAGCGTTGCTTTTGCACGAGAGTTCGTGTCCATCCGAGGAGTCAGAAGAGCAGGAGTGTTCCAAGTTCTCCGACGAACTTGCTGGTTCCTGGAAGCTGTTCGTGTAGGGTGAATAAAGCTTTGAGCAACGGTGATTATTCACCCCAGCAGGAGTTCTTCCATCTTTCGCCAGTCACCTTCTTCGTTGCTGCCAGTAATTCTGATTGTATCTTCTTTTTAGAAGTACTACGATCGATTACTGTTGATTACGAAATTTTTTTAGATTCTCATAATTCAGAATCACCTTCCTTGAAGTGTTGATTTGAAACATTGTTTTTACAATTGTTTCATTTTCTCAGTTTTCCATCGAAAAATTGTGCCCCGGCACTAACAATCTCAAAGCTTTATTGCTACGATGGAAAACGTTAATGCTTCACTCCTCAATACTGACTTTTGTAAGTTAGAAAAGTTTGATGGAGAGCATTATCAAGTCTGGAAGAGGAAGGTTTATCTCACTCTTCAACACAGAGACGTTGATCACGTGCTTCTTGAAGAGGAACCTACCATTCCAGATACTGGGTCTGCTGCCGCAATCACTGCGGCTACTAAACTTCAGGCCAAGTGGAGAAGAGAAAATAGCATTTGCAGGCTGCTTATCCTGAATGCTATGGAGGATTCCCTAGCAGAATCCTATTCTAAGAAGACTATCGCTAGAGACATATGGGAGTCTCTAGAAAAGCTCTACGAAGAAGACAAGAACCGCAGTAAAATCTTTGTGGTTGAAAAATATCACAAGTGGTTCTTTAGGACGAAAAGTCTATGCTGCCGCAGGTGAAGGAGTTCCTGAAACTGCGACAGAAGCTGGAAGACGAGGCGATGCCCCTCCCCGACAAGTTTGTTGTTGGAGGGATTGTCTCAAAGCTCCCCGCTGGGTGGAGCAGGTTCTATGCAAACATGCATAGGAAGAAGCTTGAGATCAGCCTTGAAGATCTCTTGCAGGAAATCTATGTTGAGGACCAGATGTGGGCTCAACTGAAGGTGGACACACTGTCCAAGCAATTGGCTAACGCCAATCTGGTTCATACCAAGGAACCAAGGGAAAAGCAGGCGGCTTCCTACAGCAAGAAGAAGGACCCTGACAATCTAAAAGTCAAGGGAACTTCTATCAAGAAAAAGAAGCCAAAGTCTCAAATGCCTTGCTTCAAGTGTGGCAAGAAGGGCCACTTTAAGAATGAGTGCAAAGCAAAGACCAAGCAATCAGAGCAAGGAGAGCCTAGTAAGGTATCTATGATCACTGACATTGTTGCTATGATTGCGCAGGTTGATGCGGTAAGGACTGACTCTGACTGGTGGGTAGACACTGGAGCCTCCTGCCATGTCTGCTTCAGTAAGGAGTGGTTCACCACCTATACACCTACTTCTGAAGTGGTTATGATGGCGAACCAGGCACAAGCTGAAGTGCTCGGGATCGGGACGGTGCTGTTGAAGCTGACTTCGTGGAAGTCTCTGACGCTTCAAGGCGTGAAGCACGTACCTGCTACGCCAAGAACCTGGTCTCAGGAGGCCTACTCTGCAAAGCAGGCCTCAGGATGGACATCAATGCTGGCCAGATGGTGATGTCTATCAAGGGAACATATTTCGAAAAAGCTTTTTATACCGAAGGAATGTTCAAAATTCAGCTTGTAAATCA
The DNA here is from genome assembly GCA_029216955.1 of Iris pallida. Classification (NCBI taxonomy): domain Eukaryota; kingdom Viridiplantae; phylum Streptophyta; class Magnoliopsida; order Asparagales; family Iridaceae; genus Iris; species Iris pallida. The sequence goes on from JANAVB010009800.1 coordinate 2,072,144, forward strand.
GTCCAATGTAATTAATGTGATTAATGAAATCACTCCTTCTGCTTATACTCTTGAGTTGTGGCATAATAGGCTAGGACATGTTCATTGTAAACGAATAAACAGAATGTCTAGTCTAGGACTTATCTACAAGTGTGGGGGTAAGGTAGAGAAATGTGAAGTTTGTGCTCAAACAAAGATCACAAGGAAACCCTTTCCTCGGGTTAATCGAAGTACAGATCTTCTGGAGTTGGTACACTTCGATATCTGTGACTTCAAACAGTTCTCTACAAAGGCCGGGATGAAGTATTTTATAACCTTCATCGATGACTTCTCAAAGTATGCGTTCGTCTACTTGCTAAAGGCTAAAGACGAAGCATTTGAGAAGTTCAAGGAGTTCAGAGCCGAAGCTGAGCGGCAGACTGGACAATAACTCAAAAGGATAAGAAGTGATCGAGGTGGGGAGTACAGGTCTCATGAATTCGCATCGTTCTGCAAAGAACATGGAATTGTCAATGAGACTACGGCTCCGTACTCTCCTCAATCAAACGGAGTAGCAGAGAGGAAGAATAGAACGTTAACAGAAATGATTAACTCAATGTTGTTGACTGCTGGTCTTCCTAAGTGCTACTGGGGAGAAGCTGCATTGACAGCCACTTTTATTCTAAATAGAGTGCCTCATGCAACTTCAGACGTTACTCCTCATGAACTCTGGTTCAAGGTCAGACCTAACTTGAATGTCATTCGAGTGTGGGGGTGTCTGGCATATGTCAAGCTTCCAGATCTGAAGATTCAGAAGCTTGGGACAAGGACTACTAAGACGATCTTCTTGGGGTATGCCGAGAAGAGTGATGCTCGAAAATTTCTTGATATTGAGTCAAATCATATCATTGAATCTCGCGACGCAGAATATTTTGAAGACAAATTTGCAAGACACAAGAATATTGTTCTTGCGGATGTTCCGAAGAACAATGAGGGTGCGCAGGTCTTCAATGAAGATGTGGTCCAAGAAGATGTTGTTGTTGAAACAACGGTTGAACCAGATCTCGCTGAGCCGTCAACGAAGCGAGTGAGGAGGCCGAAGGACTTCGGAAGTGACTTTGTCACCTATCATGTGGAAGCAGATCCGCTTACCTATGATGAGACGATAAAGACCAGAGACGCGGTTTTCTGGAAGGAGGGGATTGACAATGAATTTGATTCTATCGCCTCAAATAACACTTGGGTGTTGGTTGATCTTCCTGAAGGAGCGAAACCCATCGGATGCAAATGGATCTTCAAGAAGAAGATGAAAGCAGACGTAACTATTGACAAGTTCAAGGCTAGGTTGGTAGCCAAGGGATTTTTTCAGAAGCAGGGGATTGACTATTTTGACACGTATGCTCCAGTAGCCCGGATGACCACCATCAGAATGTTGATTGCTCTCGCAGCAATACATAAGATGGTGATACATCAGATGGATGTGAATACGGCTTTCCTAAATGGCGAGCTGACCGAAGAGATTTACATACAACAGCCAGAGAGATTTGTCATCAGGGGTCTTGAAGACAAAGTCTGCAAGTTGGTGAAATCCTTGTACGGTCTTAAACAGGCTCCCAAGATGTGGCATGAGAAATTTGACAAAGTTATAAGGTCAAATGGCTACATGGTCAGCGATACAGACAAGCGTGTTTATACGAAGTTCGCTGATGGAAGAGGTGTGATCGTTTGTCTGTACATGGACGACATGCTTATCCTGGGTACGGATATTAGCTGTGTCACGGAAAAGAAATTCATCTCAAGCAAGTTCAGTATGAAGGACTTGGGGGAAGCTGATGTGATCTTAGGGATCAAGATCATCCGGACAGACACTGGACTAGCGCTGTCACAGTCTCATTATATTGAGAAAATGATCACTCGTTATGGGTGTTGGGATCTTCCAGGGATCGATACGCCGTGCAGGTGTGATCTGAAGCTGAAGCCTAATTCAGGAGAAAGCGTCAGGCAGCTGGAGTATTCAAGCGTAATCGGAAGTTTGATGTATGCTACTACTGCCACAAGGCCTGACATAGCTTTCGCCGTGGGAATGCTGAGTCATTTCACGAGCAACCCAGGTGCTGAACACTGGAAAGCTGTGAAACGGGTTATGAGATGTCTCAAGAAGACTCAGACATATGCACTGTACTACAGCGGAGATCCGCCGGTAGTGGAAGGCTTCAGTGATGCCAGCTGGTGCTCAGAGGTGGAGAGCGAGAGGTCCACAGGTGGATTCATTTTCACAATGGGTGGAGCTGCTATATCGTGAAAATCGAAGAAGCAGACTATGCTCTCGCGGTCATCCATGGAATCTGAGTTCTTTGCACTTGATACCGCAGCCGAGGAAGCAGAATGGCTTCGGGAGCTCATGTATAATCTTCCAATGGTTGGGACGCAAATACCGGCGATACTGATATACTGCGACAACTAGGCGACTGCGGCGGTGGCATCAAATGACCTCTTCAACGGGAAGAAGAGGACTGTGCGGTTGAAGCACAGGGCAGTACACGATCTTATCAAGAGAGGTGTTATTGCAGTAATTGATGTTCGGAGTCAGGAGAACCTGGCGGATCCCTTCACCAAGGGCCTCAAGCGCCAGCTGGTCGATGACACAGCTTGTAAAATGGGCTTGAAGGCATTCTGATATTGTATTATTGTATTCCTACCATAAAGTTTTATGCTATTAGTTCAAAGATTTATCTACTAGGCATCTAGCTTTTGGTTCAAGGGAGGACCACTAATCGGAAGAATACCAGGAACGGTGGGTACATGTTCTATTGGGCATGGAGAGGTTACGGACCTATAACCACTGTTGTCTATTGTTGTTTTCTGCGGAAAACGGTTCCTGTGGGAAGGTTGGCTTAATTGCCTTAATGAGTTCTCAGGCAGAGTGAATGCCTGGTGTGCTTTACAGGAGGCACGGTAGAGCAGCACTACAAGGAGTGAAACTCCATGCTACAGTAGGGTGCCTCCACAATAAGGTTCCTATATGTGGGGTGCTGCCCAGTAATAGGATAAAGCCTCGGTTTTGCAGGCCAAGTCATAGCGGCGTAGCACCACAAATAGGCAGTTAGCCTAATGCTGTATGTTAAAAATAAAGAGGGGTGTAGTCAGCACTACAAAGAGGAGGAGTTCCTCATGTTACAGTGGCACGACACCACGATGAGGTACCCGGTTAGGGATAAAGCCTCGGCCTTGCAAGCCATGTCGTTGCGGCGTAACACCGCAATGGAGCCTAAGGCTTCATGCTGGGTAGTTTGGCACTATAAAGAGGCGGTTGACTCATGCTACAGTAGTATGACACTACGATGAGGTTTCCGGTACGGGGTAAGGCCTCGGCTTTAAGCCATGTCATGGCGGCGTAGCACCGCAAGGGAAGCGCAAAGCGCTTCATCCCATGTCTCTTTATAATGAACTCACCTATAGTGTATGGACAAAGAGATATCATGCCGTCTCTTGAGGGTAAACTTGTAGACGTCCAAAATTATATACTGAAATCAGGCTGGCACAGGACCTTTAATGTGTAGCCAGAAGCACATGTAACTACATTATGTGAGTGGGAAGAATTTCAGCTATGATGCAGAATTCAAGGCTTAGTCCATTCTTGTATTATAGTAAGTTGTTTGACCCATGCGGGAAGATTCAAGTCGTCAACGACATCTCTCCTAATGCATGATGGACAGTTGCTGTGGGGAACACTTATACCCATATATATAGAGATATGTGGGGGATTGTTGGGTTTTGGCCTCTTTAGTTTAGAACTTTAGTCCCACATCGGCTAGGCCAAAACAAATGTATCTCTATATAATAGCTTTCCTATTTTAGAGATGCACATGTGGTGTGGAGGTGCACATGGGTGTGCCATGTGGGGTTATTTTTCTAATGGGAAAAAGGCTAAATCAACAATAAAAGCATTCATGCTTTTTGCTCTTGGAAAATTCATTTCCATGGGAGCTAAGCCCCGTAGGGGCTTAGAGACTCGGACTCGGACTCGGACTCGGACTCATGGGCTCATGAGGCGTAATGTGGCGTTTTGTTGGCGCACTTTGCACTTAGCACGTCAGCATCGTCGCTAGGCGCATAGTGCGCTTTAGTTGCGCTCGTTGCGCGAGTCAGTTGCGCAAGCCCAGTTGCGCAAGTCCAGTTGCGCTGTCCAGGTGCGCGCCCAGTTGCGCAAGCCCAGTTGCGCTGCCCAGGTGCGCGCCCAGGTTGCGCTTGGTTGCGCTGGGTTGCGCGGGTTGCTCGGGTTGCGCTGGGTTGCGCTGGGTTGCGCGGGTTGCGCTGGGTTGCGCTGATTGCGCAGTGTGCGCAATGCGTGCAGTGCGCGCAGCTCAGTGTCGTGCGGAGTGCAAGGAGCGCAGGGTGCGCGCAGTTGTCGCAACTTGCAGCAGAACGTCCGTTTGCATGTTCTGGGCGGTTGTTACATGTTCGGGGTGGTTTTTACCACGTCCCTAACTTTGTGGCAACCGAACAGTTGCTGCAGGGCCTATATGAGGCATCTCTCTCTCTCTCAAGGTTAATTACAGAATAGAAAGAGAAGCCACCACAGAAAGTTTACAAAGTGTTTTTTAACACAAGTAAACAGAGAATTCATAAGTGTTCTTTAACACAGTTCTGATCATCCAGTAGCCTTCAAGAGAGAGAGAGGAAAGGCGCCGCACCAGCATTGCTTTTGCACGAGAGTTTGTGTCCATCCGAGGAGTCAGAAGAGCAGGAGCGTTCCAAGTTCTCCGACGAAATTGCTGGTTCCTGGAAGCTGTTCGTGTAGGGCGAATAAAGGTTTGAGCAACGGTGATTATTCACCCCAGTAGGAGTTCTTCCATCTTTCGCCAGTCACATTTTTCGTTGCTGCCAGTAATTCTGATTGTATCTTCTTTTTAGAAGTACTACGATCGATTACTGTTGATTACGAAATCTTTTTACATTCTCGTAATTCAGAATCACCTTCCTTGAAGTGTTGATTTGAAACATTGTTTTTACAATTGTTTCATTTTTTCAGTTTTCCATCGAAAAATTGTGCCCCGACACTAACATATATTAGATGATTTTCTCGCTAATTTATACATGTTATCCAAATTCTGTTCAGGTACCAGTCATACAGCTATTATTAGGACAGGTTGGTCTCGTTTCGGGAGACCAGATGCTCTCGATATGGAGATACGTCCTCGTTGGCTCTGTCGTTGCTGCTGCGGTGCTAACACCGTCTACAGATCCGCTTACCCAGATGTTGTTGGCAGGGCCATTGTTGGGTCTTTACTTGGGTGGGGCGTGGATGGTGAAGCTCATTGGACGATAAATGTTTTCATTCGAAGGCATGGTTTACCCTAAAAAAAAAATAGCTCTTAGTTATACAGCAGTGCATGAATGTATATATTCCTTTTACACGAGTGAGAGGAGCTAATGATATTTGTTCCTTTTTACATTGAAACTACTGCACCCGAGTATGTATATTAAATGGATGGTAGGCCTTTGGTTCCTCTAATTCACAGGAAGTATCTATCATGCATGTAAGCTTCTTCCCAGTGCGGTTACCTCTCTTGATTTTCTTTTTGATTATTTATTTTATCTGAAAAGAAACAAGGGTTTGAATGCCTTCAGATGTTCAACGGATGCAATACAAAAAGCTGGAACAATCTTTACAAGGGGTTCGAGAACTAACAAGTGGAGATGTGAAAGCAGAGGGAAGCTGGACGAGGACTAAAGGGGACACCAATGTAGTTTTATTTCCAAATAAAACTAGGATGTACCATGGATCACATTCTAGTGTAGTGGTTATTATGTTATACTTGCACATTAGAAGTCCATAGTTCAATTTTTGCTGGCAACAATTTTTTTTATTTGTTTACTTTTATACATTATGCATGGAAGTCCATTTCCACGAGATCAAGACTGGCCCTGTGGAAGCCATCCTGAATATAGGCGATTCCTATCCATACACTATTCCAATTTTAAAATTTAATTGGGAAATAGCAAATCAGTTGTCAATCTCAAGGATATACTATTGTTGGAGTCCAGTCTGAATTTGGTAACAACATATTTGTGGAATCCAAATATAGTTGAATATTTGATTTAATTATATTTGGATATCCATAATTGGTGTTGTGCTATTTTAGATATAATATGATTCCTATTTTAGGAAATTCTATTATGATCTAAAAGATGATGTTGATGGAATATTTTAGGCATAATAGAATTTCTATTTTATTCATATTTAGGAAATTCTATTATGACTAGAATATGATTTTTCTCATCATATGTATATGGGGCGAGAGTGGAGGCACAAAGCACAACACAAAGTGGAGATTCGGGGTGCTCGTCCATAAGGAAATCTAAGAGAAAGTCCGTACTTTGCTCTTAGGACTACGTCATCCAAGATAGAAGGAAGAAGAATATCTAATCGAGGGGTCGTCAACTTCGGTTAGGGAGATTGCTATTGGTGAGTGATCTCAATTATAATCTTCTGTTTTTCTTCTTGAGAATGGTGAGGGGGTTGAACCTATTAGGGCAAAGGGTTCAACGTGAGTTTTGTCAATCTTGTAATTTCATCTGAGTTATTAAAGGATGAAATTTGTCCAGGTGACGTATGTCACCGTCATATACTTGTCTTCATCTTGTGCTTGGTGTCCGTTAGACGGAGGTTGGTTTTGATAATGTGGGTTGGCAAACGCTTCCGCACGTGCCCAACAATTGGTATTAGAGCTTTGGGGCTTCTGGCAACCATGTCTGCGGAGCAGATGAACACTTATATGATCACCCTCACAGGGAGAAACTGAATGATTTGGAAACTAAGGTTAGAGGATCTACTCTGGTGCAAGGACTTGCATGTTCTGTTGGAGGACGACAGCGCAAAGCCATCGGACAAAGCTGCTGAAGACTGGAAACGACTGGATCAGAAGGCCGTTAGATTCATCCGCCAATGGCTGGACGACTCGGCGTTTCACCACGTGTCTATGGAGAGTTCGGCAAAAGCATTGTAGGAGAAGCTGCATTCGCTGTACGAAAGAAAGACGGGTGGCAACAAGGCGTTTCTTATTCGCTAACTCATCAACTCGAAGTACACAGAGGGTGCCTCGGTGGCACAACATCTGAACGAGGTTTAGGGTATAATCAATCAGCTGTCTGCGATGAAGATGGTGATTGATGATGAGCTTCAGTCCCTTTTGCTTTTGAGTTCTCTGTTGGAAAGCTAGGAGACGTTGGTGGTATCGGTGAGCAACTCCACGCCTGATGGAATTGTCATAATGGAGGCAGTCAAAAGTAGCTTGTTGAATGAGAAGATCTAGCGCAAGCAAGTTGAATCGTCGCAGGAGTCCGCTCTGGTGACTTCCTACGGAAAAGAAAGACCCAAGTCACAAGCGAGGACATGGGGGAGTTCTCGAAATCTTGCGATTGTGGACCTCAAGGAGGGATGCTATCACTGTGGTGAAAGGGGTCATACCAAGAGGAACTGTATGAAGCTCAAAGTTGAGAAGGCCAAAGGCAAGGACGATCAGGAGGATCTTACAGCGTTTGGAGATATCATCATCGCAGCGACCGGCGCAGAGGAAACTTGTGGCATGTGTAATGATGGCGACTAGGTCATGGACACGGGGGCGTCGTACCACGCCACTCCACATAGGAGGATCTTCACGTCATACCGCAGCGGCAGGTTTGGATATGTGAGGATGGGTGGCAAGGGAACGACTGTAGTTGTAGGCATCGGTGATGTGCACTTAACGATGAAGTATGGTGAGAAGCTTGTCCTCAGGGGTGTGCGACATGTACCGAGTTTGTGCTACAACTTGATTTCGGTAGGAAAGCTGGAAGATGATGGCTGTCGCAATCTATTTGGGAGCAAAGATTGGATGCTTGCGAAGGGTTCCTAACAGATGGCTCGGGCGATTTGTGTTATGGCATGTATAGGCTCAAGCCGCTGAGCTATACAGGCAGACCACAAATACCGGATGAAGGCTCGAGGGATGTTCAATATGAAGTGGACCGTCGAGAACTTGCTGATAAGGGGCTTCTAGATGCTTTGAGGGATACGGAGGATTCGGTTCGTCGAGACAAAGTGACGGATGGTGATGAGTCAAAGATTGAGGGTCAGTCTGTCAGTCCCATGACAACTGGTCAGCCTCCAGGTGGGGATTGCTCTACGGATCCAATTTTGACGACAGGTGGTTTGCCAAAGCTTCACGGAGTGACATCGATTTCAGCAGTTCAAAGCCAGTAAAACGATTAAAGGTTTGCAGCAAACTCATTCTGAGACGGGAGCAACATCATTCACATAGTTCACGGGGAGCTATGGGTCATCGACGGCATGTACCGTGTGTAATGTCTTGCTCGAGGACGCATGTGTATGAGGGAGCTTCAAGTTCGGACACGAAGGTGGGCAGGTTCAGGAGTTCGAATCTCGGGAGAACCGTACCGTCCGCTTGGTTGGTCCAGCCAAGGGTGAAAAAGCTCGTCGAAAAGTTAATACTTTCTGGTGGAAGACGGAAGTCGGGGACAGGTAGCCAAGACTTACGGTGAGGCTGATCGTCAGGGACTTCGGTCTTGGTTGTATCATTGATGTCAACAGGATCCCAGTAGTGTAGGAGGTGCTACGCATGGCAGCTAGTGTCGACATGACAATCGAGGAGCTAGAGACAAAGGAAGATGCAAAGTAGCTAAGGGGATCGGAGATCAGTGACATGGGGGAGCAGAAACTCTGTCACGGGACGACATGCATGGAGTCCAGTTGGGGACCCATGGGGTCAATACCCTATCATCAGATTGGAGGGGGGATTGTTGGAGTCCAGTCTGGATTTGATAACAACATATTTGTGGAATCCAAATCTAGTTAAATATTTGATTTGATTTGATTTGAATGTCCATAATTGGTGTTGTGCTATTTTAGATATAATAGGATTCTTATTTTAGAAAATCCTATTATGATCTAAAATAGGATATTGATGGAATATTTTAGGCATAACATGATTCCTATTTTGTTCATATTTAGGAAAATCTATTATGACTAGAATATAATTTTTCTTATCCTATATATATGGCGTGAGGGTGGATGCACAAAGTAGAGATTCGGGGTGCTCGTCCACAAGAAAATCTAAGAAAAAGTTCGTAGTTTGCTCTTAGGACTTCTCCATCCAAGACAGAAGGAAGAAGAAGATCTAATCGAGGAGTCGTCAACTTCGGTTAGGGAGATTGCTAATGGTGAGTGATCTCAATTATAATCTTCTGTTTTCTTCTTGAGAGTGGTGAGGGGGTTGAACCTATTAGGGCAAAGAGTTCAACATGAGTTTTGTTAATCTTGTAATTTCATCTGAGTTATTGAAGGTTGGAATTTGTCCAGGTGACGTACGTCACCGTCATATACTTGTCTTCATCTTATGCTTGGTGTCCGTTAGACGGGGGTTAGTTTTGATCAGGTGGTTGGCAAACGCTTTCGCACGTGCCCAACAACTATTTCATAAGATTGAGAGTATTTTGTATTTCTTCCATTTGTAATACTTATATTCTCAATAGGGTAAAAACTATCTCAAGCAAGGGCCGAGCCAGGATTTACTTTATCCCTGATGCAGCGTAATAGCGGAACGGACTTACCTTGTGCTTGGCATTGGCCAACTCGATCTGTGATGATGAGAAATGGGCTATCGTTGCTTGGTGAAAGTGAAGTTGTGTCGCAAAAACTCCGACGGATGGCCTGATGAAGGGTCCGCACGAAGGTTGCTTGAAGATCTCAAGTAAGGGATCCGAATCCACGGAACAGTCGAGTCCACGATCAAGAAAAGAAGAGAACAAATCTCAAAACTTAAAGAAAAATTTTATTGATTAAAAAGTTATTCCTCAATTGCATACAAAAGGTGTCTATTGACTTTTATGATAACCTAATCTTAATAAAATAAAGTGATATTTTCTCAGATGCTCCCATTCAAAATATAGAAACTAGCATATAGCCCCACTTTAAATTTTTTTTAACAAATACCCTCATTCTTTTGTATGGAACAAATTAAAATTCAAGATATACCTCCACTATTTAACCAAAAATTTGGCTGACTTACAAAGTAATGGGGGTATTTGCTAGTTTTTAAAATACTTGGGGTATAGCTAGTTTCTATATTTTGAATCAGGGCATTTGCTAAAATATTCCTAAAATAAATTCTAATCATAATCAAATATTCTAAAAACTAAATATAGAGACTTTCCTAATAAGAGATAGAGTCAAAATAAGAGTCCTAGAAGAAATAAGATTATTAAAAAAAGTAAAGAAAAGAAAACAAAAAGAAATACTATAAGGATTCAAAATTGGAATCCATGCTACATCAGTCTCCCCTGCTTCAAGAGAACTCGTTTCTGAGTTCTTCTTAGAATAAAGCGGTTCTCAGGTGAGAAATACTCATAAAGATCGACAATATTGAAGGTTGGGGAGATCTGCCTGTTTTCATGCATTATGTCACTAACGTCATGATAGCGCTAAAGTTGTGAATGAATCATCGGTAGAAGTTGGTGAGACCATAGAAGCTTTGAACTTCAATCATTGTCTTTGGAGTAGGCTAGTTGCGAATTGCTCAAATTTTCTCTTCATCAACACTGAGGCCATCGGCGCTAATTATAAATCCCAAGAAGATGAGTTGGTTAGTAAGTAAGCTACGTTTCTTAATTCAAAGAAAACTGATAACTTTATTAGGGTGCTTCAGATAATCAGTTTGGTTCATGCTATAAATCAGGATATTGTCAAAGTAGACGACTACAGACTTTCTTATCAATGGCTTCAAAACTTGATTTTTGAGGTGCGTGAATGTGCTTGGTGCATTTGAAAGTTTGAAAGGCATCATGAGACATTCATAGAGTCCTTCTCTGGTCTTGAAAACAGCCTTCCATTCTTCACTAGGTCGGATCTGGATCTGATGGTAGCTGATGGTGATTTAGTTGATAGCCCTACTGTCGATACACATACGTCATGAGTTGTCTTTCTTTGGCACAAGTTCATGTCCATGTGCTTTCGTCTCTAAGGACGTATTTATATAGATAACATGCAAAAAAAGAGGTTGCCTTGAAGCTATTTAAAGAAAAAACATATATGTAGGACTTTTTGCAGCATCTCAAAAATTCAAGGACCGATGATCGAACTTAGACGATGTGTCTAGCGAATCACTGTGAGGCTTGTGACGAAGAGATTTTCCATCAGCATTGGAAGCTTTCGATATTGGTGAATTCTTCAAAGCTCCATCGAAGGAGAGAGTCTCATGAATCTGACTTTGATACATTCTTCTCAATCTCATCGCCTTTATAGTAACAACGATAACTGTTGCTTTGAGGGGACAGCTGTTGTGGACATGCTCGAGTCTCTTTTGTGGGTGGCTAGTAGTAGGATGAGCATTTCTGCCCCTTGTCACTGTGTGTGGTATCCTTGTGAAATCAAATACGATATTGTATTTGATTTTAAGAAATTCTAGTACGCTGTCAAATTTGTCAAACACGACATCAAATTTGCTTGACAATGCTTCTGCATTGCCAGACAGCGCATCAACTTTGCTTGGCAAAGCTTCTATGTTGCCAGACAGGACATCAAACTCCTCACGCATGACAGATTTTACTATTATTGTTTGCAAAACAATGATTCCAAATGTTTTCGAAAAATTGGAATCCTGGATCTGTAGGACTCTGATACCACTTGAGGCAACATAATAGCGGAACGGACTTACCTGCGTGCTTGACAATGGCAAAGTTGATCGGTGATGACGATAACTGGATCACCGTTGCTTGGTGAGAACAAAGTGGTGCCACAAAAACTCCGATGCATGGCTTGATGAGGGGTCAGCATGAAGGTTGCTTAAAAATATCAAGCGAGGGGCTTCCGAATCCACAAAACAGTCGAGTTCACGACCAAGAAAAGAAGAGAACAAATCCCAAAACTTAAAGAAGAATTTAATTGATTAAAAAATATTCTTCAATTGCATACAAAAGGTGCCTATTTGTAGGACTTTTACGGTAACATAACCTTAATAAAAAACAAATTTTATTCCTAATCAAATGTTGTGAAAACTAAATTTAGAGACTTTCCTAATAAGAGGGAATCAAAATAAGAGTCCTGGAAGAAATAGGATTATGAAAAAAAGAGGAAAGAAACTAAAAAATTGGATGTGCACATGTTAAAAACTTGATACCTAGGCTTCTCCTTCCCAGTTGCAATCATCTCTAGTTATGCTCCTCCTACAATCAATACTACTACTACTTGTACTCGTAGTACTAGAACTGTTGCTATTATCTCGAAATAAAGATGTCTGACTACAAATGAGTGTAACCAAGTACATAGGCATCTCCTTCAGGTGGACTGGCCACCCCAGCCCACCAATGGCTTTGACATTGATTTCAAATCCTCTGTGACTTGATCACACCAAAGATGATCAGGTTTAATATGATATTTATATGATATTTCAATCCGAGTACAAAATATTCCTCTAAAGGGTTCGTGTTCCGGACTAGCGCCACCCTATCCTTGCAATGGTTTATTGAAACCACCCAACGACTAGTTGGTTTAGGAGTTTCACTAGTTCTTTAGTGTTTCTCATTATCGTTGTTTAATGTGGATAACACATACTAAAGGAATGAACTAGCTCATGAATTTAATGTTTCACTTTTGAATCCTTTATTATAAATAGACTTAATTGTAACTAAATACCCGACTATTCAAGTTGACTTGATATCGTATTACTATATTGTACCATAAGTATCTCAATTATAACTAGACAACTTTATATCCTAATGAAAAAAAAAATTAAATGGCAAAAACACCTTTACTCCTTAGTCTCACTATCCTACTGGCTCGTTCGAGTTCATCAGAATATAGAAATTCAAAATTATGCAAACCTTAAATTTGAAATTCCTTACTCATTCCACAAATAATCACTCTTTCTTCCTCTTTCTCCATCGTCCCATCATTTTCCATTACCAAATCTAAGGAGGATTTGAAGGTAATTTTTGCATGTTTATTGTAAAATTTACCCCTTTTTAGTTAATTTTTTTGTATTTTGATGTATGGGTTCTAACTTAGGGATTTTCTGACTTATATTCTTACTTGGGGAGTTTCTCAATTATAAAGGGTTATTGACTTGTTAGGGTTTATAATGTACAAAGTATATGTGGTTTTTTCGTAGTTACGTGGTCAATATCTACTAAAATTTAGGTTTTGTTTGATATTGTATGTTTGTGAGTTGGTGACCATAATGCACATGATGTTTGTGCTAATGTCTAGGAAGGTTATTAGGACAACAAAAATTGTTAATGTTTTTTTGCTTTGACAAAATCCTTGTGCACCAGATATAGTATTTGTTTTATCAGTTAGGGACCAAATGCACATGTAGTGTTTGTTTTTAGGCTTCTTTTCTAATGTCTGAACAGTACAGATAATACTTGTTTTAGTATATATATATATATATATATATATATATATATATATATATATATAATCAAACTCCCCTTTTATTCATAACAAGGCGCAAACTGCTGAAGCCTTTACAAGTAAGCTCAAAATGAAGACAGATAAAGGAAGGTTGAAAGAGGTTGCCTCCCGCTCTTTGTCCCCAAAAAATCAGGAGAGCAAAGATTGACAGAAGCCCTCCTGACCGTGGTTACAGTATTTGCTAACTTTGTAAATCTGTCGTAGGACCACCCTGATCAGTTGGTTGGACGTATATTGGTGTCCCTCGTATCTGAATTTGTTTCTATTTTTTCAAATGACCCACGTAGTGGCGGCTGTAACGATCTAGTGGCCGTGTGAGGCGCTGCCCCAGGAAGCAAGAAGGTCGTTGTAGCTCCCACCGGTCTGGTCCTGTCTGTATCGAAGTGAGAGCATGGTCCATACCTGCGTGGTCAATTCTCCAGAGTAAAGAATATGGTCAACAGTTTCTGATTGTCTCGCCGTGTAGCAATGACATGCGGATGCTAAGCTGAATTCGATGGTCGTGAGAGCGTCATATGTGGGGACTTTCTTGCGATACGCTCTCCAAATCAGGAATGACCATTTTTTTGGAATACAATGCTGCCAGAAGGAGCAATGGTGGGGGATGCCTTTCCAATGCCGCGAACTACACTTCTTGCCGAGGCTAAGGAGAAAGATCCACTTGTCGACATTGACCACTTCAGAGAGTCGGGTTCCGCCTGATCATCAACCCGTTGGCTTGTAGCGCTTCAGTAGCCGCCTCCCCTATCAATTCTCGAGCTTGTTCCCAGTGCCACTCATCCGAGTCATCCTATAGATCACGAATTGTGCTGTTTGGGGGGTGGTCGGGTGTTGGGGGAGGAGGTCTTCCCTGACCCAATGTTCGTGGAATAAAGACGATTCGCCTGAACCCAGCTGTAGTCGGATCAGAGGCTCAGTGTCACGCCCCAGAACCAGAATACTGGAGAGCGGGAGCAGACATAGCCAGCTACGTATATGAAATAGAATCCATCTCGCTATACGGTCACGGCTGTCTAGATACATGAGGGTTTATCTACAAGCCAACAGTCTCTTAAGGTCATGAACAAGCCTAGTGTCTCAATCACAAGCAAGTAAGTAAAAGTCACAAGATGTATGATCATTAAATATACAATAGTAAGGCGTCCCAAATATTACATATGCAGTTGATCATGAAGCTAGTCATTACAAAATGTCAGGACTAGCGAGAGTTAAGTCATACATGATCAACCCTAGGATCTGTTAATCATGTTACAGCCCGTAGGCAGACAGTAAGTAAGTGCAATCGAGCTAAACAGGTGCTCGTCGGCTAAACGCCTCAAAAGAATATTTTTACAATAGAGTGGGAGAGCCAAAAATAACCCACTCGTTGCCAGGATTCCTTCTAGTGTTCACCATCTGGCAGGAATGTCGGTAGATCCTCGGTAGCTGCTCCGAAATCTGGCCACACAAAACCAGCTGGGTCAGACCCCAGAAAGAGCAAGTGCCACAAAGGAGGCTTCACTTAAGAACTAAAACCAGCAATCAGCACAAGATATAAATAAAAGTAAGAACTGGAAATAAAGAAAATACACCAGGATGATATACGACGAGATAACCATGGAACTATTCAGATAACCAGGTTACAACCCGTAAACCAAACAAGGACCGGGGTTGTAACCCTTCGTCTGAACAGAACTTGGAATTCTCACCATTTATCGGAAAAATAAATACAAGCATTCTGGTCATTCAATAATCTGGAACAGGATCAGGGCAAGACTAGACTGGTTAGACTCCATCCAATCATTTCACGGCCAAGCAAGAATTACGGCTTGATACTTTAACTAGCTAGGGTTGTCACAAGCCTAATCACTAACAAAATGCAGTGAGATTGTTCCACAGCCACAAGCCCTGCAGACCATCCAGGTTACCCAGGTCGAAAGATTAGGGTTGAATTCAGGTGGGTACATCGTCCAGGAAACGCATGTACCCTTAAGTAGCTTAAAGGGTGCAACACATGACAGTGTGCTGGAAATGTGCCCTACTCGACGGCAGGCTACAGATCCCAAGCACGCCCAGGTAACGGAATTGCCTGTAGCTGGGAAATCTCTTCATGACTACTGTGTTATTCTAGATATTAGCCTTAGTCCATTTTAGTGGGGTGCTCCTGACCGTGGTACTCAGGAGTCCCATCCTAGACATGATGCAAGACAGGACTGGTTTATTTATACAAGCACAATCGCCCACGGTGTCCAAGTTATTATACAGGTCATGTCATGTCAAGTAGCCGTCGCAACAGCTTATCAAGATATAACATGTCAGGTTATCAGGTCAAGTGTACTAATCAGGAGTGCGCCACGACGGGCCACTATCAGGTCATGTCAGGTTACTCATGTCAGGAGTGCACCACTACGGGTCACTATCGTGTCAGGCTCAGTTATCCATTCCAAACATATCAAGTAAATTCGTGATTATCTAGTTCATGACAAAAGGCGTAAGGATATAAAATGGGCGTAAAATATCTAATAAAATATCAATATACAGGGCTATAAAACCAAATCTGACACGCTGACATGAGACCAAGTCAGCCAAAGGCCATATGCTCAGGTCAAACTATGCTCAGGCCAGCGTATGCTCGAGTCATGCGTACGCTTGAGGCCAGCGTACGCCTTGCTCGCTTAAGCTAGCGTACCAAGGCATGCGTACGCTCAAGCTAGCGTACCAAAGGGTCCATACACTTCCAATGGAAAGCGTACGCAAGGGTCAGCGTACACCAGGGCACGCTCAAGCTACAGGTCAGCGTACGCTCAAGCTAGCGTACGCTCAAGACTGCGTACGCTTGAGCTAGCGTACGAAAGGGTCTAGGGCACGCTCACGCTAGCGTACGCAAAAGACACGCTGCCAACAGGCAGCGTATCAAGGCTAGCGTACGCACGCTAAAGAGCAGCGTACCCAAGTCAGCGTACGCTCGCTAAAGAGCAGCGTACCCAAGTCAGCGTACGCTTGCTAAAGAGCAGCGTACCCAAGTCAATGGCGTAAGCTAAAAAGCTAGCTCACTGTTCACTGTCTTCTCCAAATGGCAAGAACATCAAGAACTCTAAAGTTGAATCTAAGCTTCAATTGTCCATATCTTGGTCAAAACAAGTCCGAATCCAACTTTCCAAAGGTCAAAATTGGGTAGAATGAAGTTATCTACAACATGGAACCATCAAAACGTGAAAACAAGGAAGTTTGATAGATCAAAACCACCAAAATCTGAAAATAACTAATTTCTAGATCTACAAGAATTAAAGCCTCGAAATAGAAAATGACAAGTTCTAATATGGTTTAGAATCATGAGGAGAAGCTAATGAAACCATCAAAAGGAGTTCTCTTGTGGAAGCAAGTTGCACTTGCCTATGGTGTTCTTGGTTGGTGGGGAAGAGTAATGGTGGGGGAAGGAGAAGTAAATGAGAATTATGGAGGAGAGAGAAGGATGGTGGGAATAATAAAGAGGGGGAGTTGTGGTAGAAATGAAGGAGAAGCATAGGCTAAGGTGTTCCACCCTTGGCCCATGATGAACCAAGCATTGGGCCGGCCGAACCAAGCCAACCCAAACCGAGAGTAAACCAAGCCAAGCCAAGAAGAAAACTAAACAAGGAATCATGCAATACAAGAATAAATACGTACACATATTCCAGAAATACGTAATACGAACCACAGGCATTACAACTCTACCCACCTTAAAAGAATTTCGTCCTCGGAATTTAATCAAGAGGCTAGAGGAGCAATGACAAGCTACATTAATCACAAGCAAGCTATAACTAGGCATACAATCACTGATTCAAGCAAGGAATCGAAGGCATGGGGCATAAGAAAGACTTTATACCTCACAAGTCAAACAAGTCGGGATATCGCGATCGGATATCATCCTCACGCTCCCACGTTGACTCCCCCAAAGAGTGATGACCCCAAGCAACTCGGACTAACTTGATAGTCTTGTTCTTGAGGATCTTCTCTCTCCGGTCCAATATAGACACGGGCCTCTCCTCATACGAAAGGTTGGTACCAACAACCAATTCCGAATGATCCAGGATGTGGCTCGGGTCCGGGATATACCGTCGTAATTGGGATACATGGAACACGTCATGCACCTCGCTTAGCGACGGTGGAAGAGCGAGACGATATGATACATCTCCTACTCGCTCCAGAATGTCAAACGGTCCTATATAGCTAGGACTAAGCTTGCCCCGTACGCCGAAACGAATGACGCCACGGTTAGGCGAAATCCTCAGAAATACATGATCGCCGACCGAAAACTCGAGAGGGCGCCGATGAGAATCGGCCCAATGGCGCTGGCGATCTTGGGTAACTCGAAGATGATCTCTGACTCGCCTGACCACTTCAACTGTCTGGACAATCATTTCTAGACCGAGCATCTGTCTCTCTCCAACATCATCCCAGGCTAGCGGGGATCTGCACTTCCTACCATACAGTGCCTCGAACGGTGCCATCTGGATACTGGCCTGGAAACTGTTGTTGTACGAGAATTCCACCAGGTGCAAGTGATCTTCCCATGAACCACCGAAGTCAAGTGTGCAAGACCGCAACATATCTTCAAGAGTCTGGATCGTGCGCTCCGACTGGCCATCTGTCTGCGGGTGATAGGCTGAACTGAATTGGAGATGAGTCCCCAAACTCTCTTGCAAGCTACGCCAAAAGTACGACGTAAATCTTGAATCTCGGTCCGAGGTGATACTGACTGGCACACCGTGCAATCTGATAATCTGCCTGAGGTACATCTCTGCTAACTGAGCTGTCGACTGACCAACTCTGAATGGAAGAAAGTGAGCCACTTTCGTGAGCCGATCAACTATAACCCAGATAGCATCTCTACCAGCTGGGGATCTAGGTAGTCCAGTCACAAAATCCATGGTCACATGCTCTCACTTCCATTCTGGAATCGGTAAGGGCTGAAGAAGTCCAGCCGGTCTCTGATGTTCGGCTTTAACTTGTTGGCAAACCAAACACCGAGAGACAAACCGGGCTATCTCCCGCTTCATGCCATTCCACCAGAAATGCTGCCGGATATCACGGTACATCTTCGTACTGTCGGGATGGATGGAATACTGCGAACTGTGCGCCTCTGACATGATCTCCTGCCGGATATCTCCCCTGGGTACACAAAGATGCTTACCATGTCGAAGTGTACCATCCTCATGAATGCATAACTCTGGTCTTCGTCCTGCCTCGCACTCTGCTCTGAGTCGCTGAAGCTTGGAATCTGCTGACTGTGCCATCCGGATCCTCTCGACTATAGTGGACTGAACTTGCATACTGGCCATCAAGGCTACACTAGAAGGGAGAACAACTTCAATACCCATCTTCTGAAGATCTGCTAACAGCTCTGGTTGCGCTGTTAGAAAATAAACTCCCGCTCTCCTGCTCAATACATCCGCAACAACATTGGCCTTCCCAGGATGATACTGCAGGTTGACATCATAATCCACAAGAAGCTCCAGCCACCTTCTCTGACGCATGTTAAGATCCTTCTGGGTGAAAACATACTTCAGGCTCTTGTGATCGGTGAAAATCTCCACCCTATCTCTATACAAATAGTGCCTCCATAACTTAAGTACAAACACTACTGCTGCCAGCTCCAAGTCATGGGTTGGATAATTCCTCTCATGATCACGAAGTTGTCGTGACGCATAAGCTATTACCTTCCCATGCTACATCAGAACACATCCTAAACCTCTGTCTGAAGCATCACAGTACACTGAGAATCCTCCGGTCCCATCTGGAAGCGTGAGAATAGGAGCTGTTATCAGACCTCGCTTCAACTGCTCAAAAGAACTCTGACACTCTGCTGTCCAAGCAAACTGCACATCCTTGCGGGTCAACTGGGTCAATGGCGCTAAAATCCGAGCAAAATCTGAAACAAACCGCCGGTAGTAGCCGGCCAATCCAAGAAAACTACGAACCTCTGCAACTGTGCTGGGCACTGGCCATGACTCAATAGCTACAATCTTCTGGGGATCCACTTCCACTCCTCCTCGGGTAATGATATGACCCAAGTACGAAATGCGATCCAGCCAGAACTCGCATTTACTGAACTTGGCATATAACTGGTGCTCTCTGAGGATCTGAAGAACTATACGGAGATGCTGCTCATGCTCCGCCTCACTCTTGCTGTAGACCAGAATGTCATCCAAGAACACAATCACAAACTGATCCAAGTAAGGCATGAAGATGCGATTCATGAGGTCCATGAATACTGCCGGCGCATTGGTTGCTCCAAAAGGTATAACAAAGAACTCCCAATGCCCATATCTCGATCTAAAAGCTGTCTTCGGGATGTCCTGCTCTCTGACTCTGATCTGATGATAACCTGAGCGCAAATCAATCTTCGAGAATACTGAAGCCCCCTTGAGTTGATCAAACAAGTCATCTATCCTCGGGAGAGGGTATCTGTTCTTGATTGTCACTGAGTTCAAGGTACGGTAATCAACACATAACCTAGACGTACCATCCTTCTTTTTTACAAGAAGCATCGGGGCTCCCCAAGGCGATCCACTTGTACGAATGAATCCCTTGGTTCTGAGTTCTTCAATCATCTTGTACAAGATCTCCAACTCTGATGGCGCCATCCTGTAGACTCTCTCTGACACTGGGGCTGTCCCGGGAATCAAGTCTATAGTGAACTCGATCTCCAGCTCCGGAGGCATACCTGGAAGCTCTTTTGGAAAAACATCTGGAAACTCCTCGACTATCCTGGGCAACTGAACTGCTGCTACTGCTATCCGCAATACTGGAGGAGATGACTCAACTTCGCCTCGGGAGAAAGAAAACTCCGGCTCGCCTGGAATGCTAAAAACAATCCTGCCAATGTGGCAGTCTATCCTAGCATACTGGTTCCTCAACCAATCCATCCCTAGGACCACATCATAATCGGCCATCGGGAACTCTATCAACCTAGCGGGGAATTCCCTACCGCTAACTACGAATCGACACGAGGAAAATACCCTATCTACTCCCACAAGTCCGTTACCAGTAAGTATATTAAGCCTTACTGATAATGACTCGGGCTCCAGTCCTATCCGTGTCGCGAATCGTGCAGACATAAATGAATGCGATACACCAGAATCAAATAAAGCTGAAGCTGGAAAGGAGTTAACGAGAATAGTACCTGCCACTACCTCTTCTGGTGCCAATCCTTCCTCCACGGTCATCACCATAGCCTGACCGTGCCCTCGGGGTGCTGGTCCCCTATGCTGAAATCCTCGCTGTCTGCTCTGACTCAAGGCCTGGGCTTGCGCATACTGCTGGGGGCTCTGCTGCTGAAACGCCTGGGACTGAGGCGGCAAGGGCCTCGTCAATGGATACTGCTGCTGTTGGACCGGTGCTGGTCCTCTCACCGGAGAACTAGAAAGGTTGGACGATGATGAACTGCCCCTGTTCGGGCAGGATCCAACCCTATGGTCTGGTGCTCCACAAGCCAGACACAATCCCTGTGCCCTACGGCACTCTGCCACCACATGGCCTGGCTTCCCACAATGAGAACATTCTACTGCGGAAGACTGCTTCTGCTTCTGCTGCTGCTGAGGGTACGTCGGAGTTGAATGCTGAACCGACGTCACTGAGGCCGCTCGCCTCGGAGCTCCAATAGTCAAAGCCCTGGCTGCCGGGGCCGGTGCTGAAGACTGATTCATCTGGCCGTGAGATCTCTTCCGACCTCCGGCTCTATCCACAATCCTCTGGGAGGTATACTCATGCCTCCTAGCTGCTCTCAAGACTGCATCAAAAGTCTGATGCTCAAACTGCTCTACTGCCAACAAGATCTCCAGGTGAAGTCCCTGCCGGAACCGCTGGGCTCTATCATACTCGGTTGCCACCAAGGTGGGAGCAAACCGACTGAGTCTAGAAAACTCGGCCGCATATCCGTCGACCGTCCTGTCTCCTTGCTTCAAGTTGGTGAACCGGGTCTGTAGATCATACCGAGCGACATCATCAAAATACTTGGTCTGGAATCTCTCTCTAAATACTGTCCAAGCAATGGGTGCTGCTAATCCAACGGCCTGCGCTGCCCACCAGCTGCGGGCAAGATCTAATAGCTGCAAGCGCACCACGGCTACCTTCTCATTCTCTGGAGTCTTGGCTGCTTCTAGAACCACCTATGTGTCCTGAAGCCATGCATCTGCTGCGATAGCATCTTCACTACCGTCGAAGAATGGAGGGTTCAAGCGCTTGAAGCTGTTGGCCGCGCTGTTACCCTGATGACCACCCCGGGTCAAAGCATCCGTCACTGCCTGGTGCGAGGCATCTCCAGGCCGGTCTTGGGAAGCTATCAAGGTCCTGACGAGTCCTACAAAAGTACCGTCATCATGTTCTACAGGTTGAACTGGCTGGACTGGTGGCTCTCCTCCAGAAGGCACGACTCTGGAGGCTACTCCGGAATGCTGGGCTTGATCTCCAGGTTGCTGCTGGTCCGCGGGAGGTGCTCCGCCTTACTGGTCAGTAGGACCACGAACAATGCCGCTGAAGAAGACGACATAGGGAACAATAAGGAAGGACCAGGACAGATCAACGATACAAGCATATGATCAGGACAAAAATCCAGGGATTCAGAAGATACGAGCAGAGATCAAGGACGAATACTGATTGAGACATCTATTCGGTAAATCCTCACATATCTTGATTTACAAGACCTGCATGGGCCACCACTTAAACCATGTCACGCCCCAGAACCAGAATACTGGAGAGCGGGAGCAGACATAGCCAGCTACGTATATGAAATAGAATCCATCTCGCTATACGGTCACGGCTATCTAGATACATGAGGGTTTATCTACAAGCCAACAGTCTCTTAAGGTCATGAACAAGCCTAGTGTCTCAATCACAAGCAAGTAAGTAAAAGTCACAAGATGTATGATCATTAAATATACAATAGTAAGGCGTCCCAAATATTACATATTCAGTTGATCATGAAGCTAGTCGTTACAAAATGTCAGGACTAGCGAGAGTTTAGTCATACATGATCAACCCTAGGATCTGTTAATCATGTTACAGCCCGTAGGCAGACAGTAAGTAAGTGCAATCGAGCTAAACAGGTGCTCGTCGGCTAAACGCCTCAAAAGAATATTTTTACAATAGAGTGGGAGAGCCAAAAATAACCCACTCGTTGCCAGGATTTCTTCTAGTGTTCACCATCTGGCAGGAATGTCGGTAGATCCTCGGTAGCTGCTCCGAAATCTGGCCACACAAAACCAGCTGGGTCAGACCCCAGAAAGAGCAAGTGCCACAAAGGAGGCTTCACTTAAGAACTAAAACCAGCAATCAGCACAAGATATAAATAAAAGTAAGAACTGGAAATAAAGAAAATACACCAGGATGATATACGACGAGATAACCATGGAACTATTCAGATAACCAGGTTACAACCCGTAAACCAAATAAGGACCGGGGTTGTAACCCTTCGTCTGAACAGAACTTGGAATTCTCACCATTTATCGGAAAAATAAATACAAGCATTCTGGTCATTCAATAATCTGGAACAGGATCAGGGCAAGACTAGACTGGTTAGACTCCATCCAATCATTTCACGGCCAAGCAAGAATTACGGCTTGATACTTTAACTAGCTAGGGTTGTCACAAGCCTAATCACTAACAAAATGCAGCGAGATTGTTCCACAGCCACAAGCCCTGCAGACCATCCAGGTTACCCAGGTCGAAAGATTAGGGTTGAATTCAGGTGGGTACATCGTCCAGGAAACGCATGTACCCTTAAGTAGCTTAAAGGGTGCAACACATGACAGTTTGCAGGAAATGTGCCCTATTCGACGGCAGGCTACAGATCCCAAGCGCGCCCAGGTAACGGGATTGCCTGTAGCTGGAAAATCTTTTCATGACTACTGTGTTATTCTAGATATTAGCCTTAGTCCATTTTAGTGGGGTGCTCCTGACCGTGGTACTCAGGAGTCCCATCCTAGACATGATGCAAGACAGGACTGGTTTATTTATACAAGCACAATCGCCCACGGTGTCCAAGTTATTATACAGGTCATGTCATGTCAAGTAGCCGTCGCAACAGCTTATCAAGATATAACATGTCAGGTTATCAGGTCAAGTGTACTAATCAGGAGTGCGCCACGACGGGCCACTATCAGGTCATGTCAGGTTACTCATGTCAGGAGTGCACCACTATGGGTCACTATCGTGTCAGGCTCAGTTATCCATTCCAAACATATCAAGTAAATTCGTGATTATCTAGTTCATGACAAAAGGCGTAAGGATATAAAATGGACGTAAAATATTTAATAAAATATCAATATACAGGGCTATAAAACCAAATCTAACACGCTGACATGAGACCAAGTCAGCCAAAGGCCATACGCTCAGGTCAAACTATGCTCAGGCCAGCGTACGCTCGAGTCATGCGTACGCTTGAGGCCAGCGTACGCCTTGCTCGCTTAAGCTAGCGTACCAAGGCACGCGTACGCTCAAGCTAGCGTACCAAAGAGTCCATACACTTCCAATGGGAAGCGTACGCAAGGGTCAGCATACACCAGGGCACGCTCAAGCTACAGGTCAGCGTACGCTCAAGCTAGCGTACGCTCAAGACTGCGTACGCTTGAGCTAGCGTACGAAAGGGTCTAGGGCACGCTCACGCTAGCGTACTCAAAAGACACGCTGCCAACAGGCAGCGTATCAAGGCTAGCGTACGCACGCTAAAGAGCAGCGTAACCAAGTCAGCGTACGCTTGCTAAAGAGCAGCGTACCCAAGTCAGTGGCGTAAGCTAAAAAGCTAGCTCACTGTTCACTGTCTTCTCCAAATGGCAAGAACAGTAAGAACTCTAAAGTTGAATCTAAGCTTCAATTGTCTATATCTTGGTTAAAACAAGTCCGAATCCAACTTTCCAAAGGTCAAAATTGGGTAGAATGAAGTTCTCTACAACATGGAACCATAAAAACTTGAAAACAAGGAAGTTTGATAGATCAAAACCACCAAAATCCGAAAATAACTAATTTCTAGATCTACAAGAATTAAAGCCTCAAAATGGAAAATGACAAGTTCTAATGTGGTTTAGAATCATGAGGAGAAGCTAATGAAACCATCAAAAGGAGTTCTCTTGTGGAAGCAAGTTGCACTTGCCTATGGTGTTCTTGGTTGGTGGAGAAGAGTAATGGTGGGGGAAGGAGAAGTAAATGAGAATTATGGAGGAGAGAGAAGGTTGGTGGGGATAATAAAGAGGGGGGGTTGTGGTGGAAATAAAGGAGAAGCATAGGCTAAGGTGTTCCACCCTTGGCCCATGATGAACCAAGCATTGGGCCGGCCGAACCAAGCCAACCCAAACCGAGAGTAAACCAAGCCAAGCCAAGCCAAGAAGAAAACTAAACAAGGAATCATGCAATACAAGAATAAATACGTACACGTATTCCAGAAATACGTAATATGAACCACATGCATTACACTCAGCGAGACTCCGGCAGTGAAGGATGCGACGCCAAGACGCGGACGATCTGCAATTGGCGACAGCGACGGACGGGTGAATGTGCCTGAAATATCTGGCCTGCATGAACCTAGCCCAAATATTATGACTCACTCGAAGCTTCCACCACAATTTCATGGAGCAAGCATCTACGAGTTGCGACAGCCTACAAAATCCAAGACCCCCGTCGGCTGTGGGTCTGGCCAAGGTGTCCCAATTGGCCCAATGATGCTTATCCTTTCCGTCGCAGTACCCCCATAATTAGTTAGCGAAGATGTTTTCGATTATGGTGAGAACCTTCTTAGGGGGAGAGCAAGCGACTAGAGTGTATATCGGGATGGAGGAGAGCACATGCTTAATCAGAATCATCTTTTCGCCAGGCAAAAGGATCGCGTTGTGCCAACCCTCAAGTTTTTTCCCTAATTTTGCCTATATATATATATATATATATTTTTTTTTTATATATAGTTTAATATTACATAAGTACTTCTAATATTTATTTGTAAGAACAACATTTTTAGTACACTAAGTATTTTTAACGATTGCTCTCTCTTTATGTGTATTTATCCTGGTCTTTAAGACTATACCATGATGGTCATTTTCTACTGGTACAAAGAGGAGATATGTTGGTGGAATTGAGAATACAGACAAGAATTTTTACTTAGAATCTCTCACCAAGAAATATTGGGGTGGGTTAGAGAGTTAGGGTACAATGGTCAATGCAGAATGTTCCACCAGATTAGTAGGACCAACAATGTCTTGTGTGTTTGGACACATATGAGAAAGACTTAGGGATCTTAAACATTAGCAAAACTAGCAACATAAGTTTAGAGATTTTGAACTTATTTGTTAAACACCTTGATGGTCAGAACAAGGAAGTCCCTGAAACGAAAGACTCAACCCCCAAATTGAACAGCTTGATGGATACATAAGGATTACAAGTCGAATCAAAACAATGCCACATGTTGAAATGAGATGAAGTTGGAGACTAGTACATATTGAAATGTCATAATGAAACAAGTAATCATGATGGTATACATGAACATTCTTTTCTTTTTACTTATAGTAATTAAAAATTGTAATAGTTGTGATTTACATCTATTTATTCAACTATTTTCTCTCTTATGGAACAATGAAGAGAATGAAGATGTTCGTGGTAGTAAAAATGATGATGACTATATAGATGAGACTGAAAGAAACAAAAGAATATGAAAATAATGAAAATACTTATACGGAAGATGAAGATTAAGATGATGCAAACATATGAGCTAATATAGAGAATGGTGACTTGCCCGTATTTTTGAAAGTGAGTATGAGAACAATGATAATAACAAAAAGCATTCATGAAAAGGATAAACTTAGACAATCTAGACCTAAATTTTCCAGAGTTGAATGAAGAAAAACTTGCAAGACCCATCATTTATTTTGGGCATATATAGAGTTTGAATGTTTAAGAGACTTTAGAAGATTAGTCAAGGACGATGCAATCACTACAAAAATAGCAAATAGCGATGGAAGTTTCCTTCGCTATATTGATAGTTTTAATTGCTAAAACAACAATAGTGACAGAACAACAACTAAAATTTTTATAGTTGACATAAATGTCGTTGTTTATTTTATCGTTGATTCGTCGTTGCATCGACTACTAAAAGATGAAAATAGCGATAAAAATATCCGTCTCTATATTACTGACTAAAATAGCGAAACTAGCGACTATCTCTAATACTCTTTGAGTATTGGACATAAGCTTTATCTGAATAGTGACTAATTTTTTTGTCGATATTCCGTCCCTGGCTGTTGATATTCCATTGCAATTCTGTCGTCGATTTTCCAATATTCTGTCATTGATCCGTCACTAATCCGCCGCTATTTAGTTGATGTTCAGTCGCTGGTTCGTTGCTAACTTGGATATTTTTTTCAGAAATAAATATTTTTTGTACACACAACTTGTAACGCAAAATAGCATTCATATCCCAAATACATATCCATATCTAAGTATAGAACACAATAATCACTGATCCATAGTGTATAAAATATAGCAAAAAAATCCACAAATAATATAAAGTACATCCAATAGATCCATAGTATGACAATATTACCAAAGTCTCAAATAGTACAATAGTATAGTAATCATACAGTATTATACATCAAACATGAACTAAAATAGAGTATCAATAGATCCATCCAAAAAATCTGTTCATCCTGTAGGTGGGGTAGGGTAGGTATGGTTGTCGGCTATAAATGTACTGTATCATAAATGCAGTCAATACCTGCTACATATTCTCATGAATAACATGAGCCAGAGAAGAGGCATGAGAAACTGTAGGAGCCAGAGAAAGAGCGGGAGCAGGATCAACAACTCTTTCAACTCTCTCTCAAAGTCGTACAACATCATCATAACCTGCTAAATATTGAGTGTGTCAGGAGGAGTAACATTGGAGGCATTAGGTTGTGATGATGCATGTGGAGGTGGAGGAGGAGCTCTGGAGTAAATTGACGGCTGCGATGCCAACGATTCGGTATATATATATATATATATATATATATATATATATATATATATATATATATATATATATATATATATATATATATATATATGAAGCAGATCAAAAGCCCCCTTTAGAAAATCCCCTAAAAACCCCCCTCACTCTCGGCCGTAATTTAATGTTAATATTAATGTTAATGTTAATACTAACATTAAATACTAAAATTAACATTAAAATTAATATTAACATTAACATTAACATTAACATTAATATTAACATTAACATTAACATTAACATTAATATAAAGATAAAAATAAAAATAAAAATTAACATTAACATTAATATTAACATTAATATTAACATTAAATTACGGCCGAGAGTGAGGGATTTTTTAGGAGGTTTTCTAAGGGGGGCATTTTGATCCGCTCCCATATACATATATATATATATATATATATATATATATATATATATATATATATATATATATATATATATATATATAAACTATTTATAAATATTCATATTAAGCTTATTAAGCCCATATAAATAAATTTACCAAACTAAAATTTCTTGGCCCAAGACAAATGGCCCAATACTCATAAATTCAAAACTTTTATTTTCCTTTCTTCTCGTTCCGGGGACTGAGCACGACCCACTAGGTTTAGAACCCCATCCAATGCTCAGCCCCCTCCTATACTCTCCTGGAGGAGAGAGAGGGAGAAAGTTACTGAAATTGAAAGAGAGGAAGAAGGAAAGAGGGAAGAGAAGACAAAGGGGAAAGAAAAACTCGGGAGAGGAGAGGGAATGAGCTGTGAGAGAGAGGGGGGAGCTTATCGGGGAGTCCCAAAGTTGGGAGGCCTGAGAGGCGGCGGCGGGAGGTTTCATCCGCAATAGTGGCTGCAGATCTGGAGATGCAATTGGTGATGCTCCGGATCTGGCCGGATCAAGTCGTAGCGGGGTTGGCGACCAACTGTGCCACTGGAGGAGGCTACCGCACAGGATGGCGACGCTCGGCTGGAGATCTGGCTGGGCCATCGTTGGTGCTCGAGCAGCCATCGGCATGTGGTGGGATGGTTGTGCGAGTCTCGACTCTGCGAGGTCACTGCGGAGGGGTCACATACGAAGTTACGGTGCGCTCATAGCCAGCGACGGTCAGGATCTGGGTAGTGGTGGTTAAGGTGGTGTGTTGGTGGCGGATGGCCGGAGACGACGGTGACAGGGATTTGGCCGGGTGTGGGTTTGGCGGTGACTTGGACGAAGGAAGAGGTGTTTGGAGGATAGTTGTGCGGTGGTGGCGATGGTGCTACGGCCTGTGGCAGAGCGAGGGTGTGGAGGCGGTGTTTCGATGGTGTCGGTGGTGGAACGCAGTGGTTGTCCGGGGTGGCACGACAAGGGGGTGGCTGAAGGAAGAGGTTGTGTCAGACACGGCGGGGGTACCGAGTGGCAGGGAAGGCAGCCGCGGTTCAGGAGGCTGCTATGGAGGAGGTGGCCAGTCGCGGACGCCGGCGAGGAGCAGCGCCCAAAGATAGGATTAGGGTTAGGGTTTAGGATTTGGGTTTCTGTCGTTGTGTCAATGTGTCAGATGTGTCCTGCATGACACAAGTGATTACATAGTGGTGGTGTCCGATGTGTCGGACACGGAGGAGAAAATATATATGTAAAGGATATAATATAGTAGAAAGATATCCGAGGTCGGACCCGAGGTCGTTACGGCAGACACGGTGACGGTGGACACTGACACGATGCATATATACTTATGGATGGATAGACAATTGGGCTATGGAATTATTTGGACTAATAGGAAAAGAGCAAAAAGAGCTTCTCTTGAATATGAGGTGGGCTCCTAGTTAGATAAGGATAATAATCCTTTAAACCTCCAATAGATAAATCTTACATTTAATTTAAATCAATTTAAAACTTATTTAATAAAATCTACATACATGGCGGACGAAGAAAGACCTGAAGAAGCTAGTGACCAGACCAGCAAACGGCTAGAGGGTCTAGAAACAGCATTCGTCAAGATCACTGATATGCTTACCAGTATTATGACGGTTCAAGCTGCTGGGGCTGTTCCTCCACCTCAAAAAATGTCTCGGCTCATGCTAGTCTGGCACATAGCAAGAACCCTCATTCCCTACAAAAAGAGTACCATTCAGTTGCGCCTCCTCCAAATCTTGCAAATACTGGGGGTGGTCCTTCGCGAACGACGTCTGACAACCGTTCAGCAGCCGTTTTCCAACACCTACTCAATCAACAAGATGCAATTGATTTCCTGGTCGCCCATCTCGACACCATCTCACACAAGACGAGCTTCAGAAGATGGGAATATCTCAACCGTATCTCCCTGAGTGGAGAATGCCCCTAGCCCTCCCAACTACAAGCCGCTGACGCTTAATTCATTTGACGGGTTGACTTCTTCTCGTCAACACATGACATACTTCAACACGCAAACTCTACACTTGCCCAGAGACGATCCGTTCTTGTCGAAGCTGTTTATTAGTACCTTGCAGGGGGTAGCGTTCGAATGGTTCTGCAGTCTGTCTGACGGATGTATCAATTCATTTAAAGACTTGGAGAGGTTGTTTCTCAACAGGTTTTACGAGAGTGGCATGCATGTTAGTATGTCCACTCTCATCGAGACCAAGCAAAGGAGGACTAAGTCTCTCATTGCCTTCATCGAACGCTTCAGGCGGCTAGCACTGAAGATGCCCTTCGACATACCAGACTCAGAAGTTATGGATACCTGTCGACATAACTTCCTTTCCACGGTGAAGTTTTGTCTTGGTATACATAAGTATGATACATGGCCCGCTTTCATTGGGGCCGCTGATGCTGCTGAAAATGACGTTCCTAACCTGGAACTACTGGGTTTGAAAACACCCAAATTCGAAGACAAGGGCAAGCATCCTCAAACTATCCCTGTCCACGGAGGTAAAGGGAAAGGAGTCCTAAAGGTCGACCCATCCAAGGGAGCTTCCAATTCTCAGGGCGCCTCCAACAAGCCTAAGGAGACCTTCTCCTTTGATGAAGACGATGTCATTATCATCTTTCATACATTGACAAAGGGTAATAAACTGACATTGCCTCCACCACGACGTCCTTTAAAGGCGAACCAACTCAATGATCCCAAGTACTGTCTCTATCATTAGTACGTGCATCACTCCACCAAGGACTGCATCGTCCTGAAAAAGAAGATATAACAGCTTATCGACAGCCAAGTAATCAACCTCGAAGCTGAAGACAAGGTCGTATCTTCTAACATGATCTCTTCAGTTTGGTGACTTTCCTCCCACAGAAGTCCCAAACGGCGTAGTTCCGATTTCCAAGGCAATAATGGAAGTCGTCAACCTACCGCCAGCTCGCAACTCAACCTTGGTGCCACTCACGACTGAACGTGGTGAGATCATGTGGGTCCATCCGGACCTTGTGCAAGAAGTGACGCAGGGGGTGGTACCTCCCAAAGCAAAAAAGGACAAGTAGTATAAGTCATGCCATATGGTATCCTCTCCCATCTACGAGGTTCTATCTAGCGAGATGCGATCAGGGAAGACTTATCTTCGGACATACGACCCCGCACAAGAAGAAGCAGTACCCTCTCAACCTCCTGCTGCCCCCACAAGCTCAGAAGCCGGCCCGTCCAAGCCTCCAACTATGGACAAAGCCTAGCAGAAAGAGACGCGGTTTGACAAGTATCTGAAGGCGCCAACTCCCGAAGGCATGGATCGACCCTACAACTTTGACATACTGGCACAGCTAGCCAATACACCTGCCAGGTTGTCTCTGTTCGATCTGTTGTGACTCTCCAAAGAAACGCGAAAGGCCTTAAGCGAAGCTTTACTACATGTCGACTCTTATCTCGCTGAAGTCAAAGCCCCTGCTGAAGACCCTGTCTCATGTCCCCACTGCCACAGTACTATAGAAGTGGTGCCCAACATCACCTTTTTATAGGAGGATATGTTATTAAAAAACAATCGTCATGATAGACCCATGTACTATACAGGGTATATCGGGGCGATCAAGGTGGACCACATGCACATCGATCCAGGATCCTCCCTCAGCATCATCTCTAGAAGTTTACTTCAAATTCTGGGGATTCCTCCGCACAAGCTATCTGCAACCAACACAACTATCATGGCTTTCAATGCTGGTCGAAGCCACCCGCTGGGCAAAATTCGTCTCAAGTGCCAGATCGGTGATCTCCGAACGAAGGTTTCCTGCTATGTGATCGATGCCAATGTATCCTACAACGTCTTGTTGGGACGTATATACGAGAATATGATCGTTCCTTCCACACTTCACCAGTGCTTCAAGTACGTCAACAGTGACGGTGTCGTGAAGATGGAGTTTGCCGATGTCGATCCTTTTAAGGGCGTCGAAGCTTACTATGGGGATTCGGAACTTTACCAATCTTAGCCCCCCAAGGATGACGACAATGAAGCTGACAATGAAGCTAAAGCAAGTCCATCCTCCAATGATGGTCCCCTGATTATCCGAGTCAAAGGACGTACTACTCCAAAAAGTACTCCAAAGCCTCTCACAATCTGGGTAAAAAAGAAGAACCCTGACAAGGTCAAACCATTGACCATCACTCTCAGCAAAACACCGCAGGAGGAACCTACTGATGCTCGTCCTTCCAACCCTGAAGAATTATCCTACGTGGTGAATTCGGCCAAGACTGTGGCTCCTCTTCTAGATGTTGATCCTCTCATTGAGTATATCAATACTCATAATAATGTACCTTCAGCGGATGATGTTATCCCTGAAGAAGAACTTGTGTATTTCCTTGGTAAAGGTTTATCTTTGAATTACTCCGATGTCTATCAATCTGTAAACCACTACATAGATACGATATACGCTCTGGAGCATGGCATAGGACCACACCTCTGTATGTCGGTCACGACGTCTCACCTGCGGGAAAAAGTTTACCCAGAAGATATCCTCTACTTCATCGTTCCAGCCAAAAAGAAGGATGAAGAACTAATCATCTTCGGTTGTATAATTGGCGAGAGACAGTTTGTTCCAGACTCTACTTCTCCCAAGCACAACACAGAAGCTGACTATGACTCTGAAAAAAATACAACTTTTTCGATATAGTTGGCAGGCCAAGAATATCATCCAGAATATGGGATATGACATCAAAAGCGACTAGGGGCTAAATTACGGCCGAGGACGACGGTTGCCAATACGACACTTTGCTTCTCCCGGCAAACCCGAGAACTACTATCAACGAAGCGGTGTTGGTTTGGGTTATGTCACTCCTCCAACAACTCCCGAAAGATCAAATGATGAAGCATATCATTGTTCTCATTCTTCTGATTCCTCTCTCTGGGACTCAGACTCCAGCATTGGCGACATATTCAAGACAACTCTGTCCGTCAACATGGTTTCCGTTGACCAAATTATAGACGATGACCAATCAATCGAGCTTGAATAATGGGCTCAAGAGATGGATACTAGGTGGGAGCTGCGCTTCGAACAACGTGAACCACCTACCGAATACGAAGTCATCCAAGTCAATCTAGGAGATGAAGCATCTTTCAAACCAATCTTCATCAGCAAAAGTCTATCTGACAACGAACGCCAATCTCTTATATAGCTTATAAGAGAATACATCAACGTCTTCGCATGGAGCTATGAAGACATGCCAGTCTTGGACCCTAAAGTCGCCATGCACCGCCTGAATATTTCGTCTAAAGCTAAGCCGGTGAAGCAGCAACAACGACGATTCTGACCAGACGTCATGGAAGCCATCAAAAATGAAGTCAAGAAGCTCATTGCCAGTAGATTCATTCGCGAAGAACAACACCCAGACTGGGTTGCCAACATCGTCCCAGTCATAAAAAAGAACGGTAAAGTTTGAGTCTGTATCGACTACCGTGATTTGAACTCTGCATGCCCGAAAGACGAGTTTCCTCTACCGATCACCGACGTAATGATCGACAATACTTATGGCTTCGAGCGGGTGTCCTTCATGGATGGGTTCTTAGGCTACAACCAGATCAAGATGTTTTTCGACGATAAGAAGCACATATCTTTTCGAACACCGTTGGGGGGTATATTGCTATACGGTGATGCCCTTCGGATTGAAAAATGCAGGGGCGACATACCAGCGAGCCATGAACACAATTTTTTGCGATCATTTGTGCAAAACAGTGGAATGCTACGTAGACGATATCGCAGTTAAAAGTCGTCTCAAGGGCAACCACCTCCAAGACTTGAGAACGGTGTTCGAACTAATGCGTGCACACCAACTCAAGATGAATCCAACCAAGTCTTTTCTGGGAGTCTCCAATGGAAGGTTCCTTGGTTTCGTCATCACTTCAAAGGGTATACATCTTGACCCAGAGAAAGTGATGGCTATCCTCGATATGCATCCTCTAAGAAACCTCAAAGAGCTACGCAGACTGCAAGAAAGGCTAGCCTACATCAGACGATTCATTTCGAACCTTTCTGGAAGGTGTCAACCATTCACTCAGCACATAAAGAAAGGCCTATCTTTCGTCTGGACTGAACAATGTCAACGCGCATTCGACGACATCAAGGCGTATCTTACAAGCCCTTCCGTATTGGTAGCTCCAATAATGGGGAAGCCCTTCTTACTATATGTCCGTGCTATGGACCATTCTCTTGGCGCCCTATTAGCTCAGAAGAATGAAGGCGGCCATGAACATGCAATCTACTACCTCAGCCGTACAATGGTGGGTGTCGAACACAGATACACACCGGTGGAGAAGGAATGCCTTGCACTAGTATTTGCCATCCAGAAGACACGCCACTATGTGTCTGGGCAGACTATCCACATTATATCCAAAGTCAACCCTCTCAGAATACTCATGACTAAATCGGGCTTTCTTAATTCCCGTTTAGCTACATGGACAATGCTGTTGACTCCATATGATATGATCTTCGTTCCTCAGAAGGCAGTAAAAGGCCAAGCATTAGCTGATTTCCTAGCAGCTCATCCGGTGCCAGAATCGTCCAAACTCTACGACGAAATCCCCGACGAAGTGGTGGAGTCTAACACTGCAACTGAAGAAATTCTCATTTGGCGAATGTTCTTTGATGGCACATCAAGAACATAACCCAAAAGAAATATCGTGGCTGGAGTAGGTGTCGTGCTCGTGTCACCTGATCATTTGGTTATACACCGTACATATTCTCTCGTGGAACTATGCACCAACAACGTGGCCGAATATAATGCCCTATTAATCGGCCTACAACTGGCAAAACAACTGGGAGTTGACTATCTAAAAGCGTACGGTGATTCCAAGCTAATAGTTAGACAAGTCTGAAGGGATTATAAAGTTTGTCACGAAGATCTCACCCCCTATCACAGAGCAACAATCGAGTTGGCGTCTACTTTTGCTGGATTCTTGATCGAGCACGTACTTCGACTGCAGAATATAGAAGTAGATGCTCTAGCCGATCTCGCTGCTTCCTTGACCGTTCCTACCAATACTCAACAGTCGATCACAGTGTCTGGTCGAAAACTATTCTGTGTGAAAGATGCCTTACATATTCATCACAGTTATACAACGAAAATAAGCGTCGATATAAAGACTGGAGATTCTCTTTCATAGACTATACTGTCTATGGAATCCTCCCCGAGGACCTGAAGGAAGCAGTATCCATCCAAAGGCGATCCCTCAGATTTTACTACGACACAGCTACCAAGATGCTATACCGACGCTCTTACGACGGACTACTGTTACGATGCTTATTAGACACAGAAGCCAAATATGCACTCCGGGAGGCTCTCGATAGAGTTTGTAGTGCACATCAACCAGGCCCCAAATTACAAGATCGTCTCAAACGAATGGGTTATTACTGGCCCACAATGATAGCAGATGCTGTTGAATATGCAAAGAAGTGTAGAGCTTGTCAGTTCTATGTCAATTTCATTCATCAACCTTCGGAGTTTCTACATTCGACGGTAGCATCTTGGCCGTTTGAAGCCTGGGGCATGGACGTCATAGGACCAATCAGCCCGCCATCCTCCAAAGGATATCGGTCCATCCTAGTCATAATCGATTACTTCTCCAAATGGACGGAAGCTATACCGCTCACCGAAGTGAAGGCATCGAACGTGATTAGTTTCATCAAATATTACGTCAACTACTGCTTCGGCCTACCTTGCAGGATCATCCATGATAATGGTCCACAGTTCGCAAGCCATGCATTCTATCGGTTCTGCGATAGGAATCGAATCCAGAACGTAGCCTCTACTGCCTACAATCCAGCGGCTAACGGGCTAGCAGAAGCCTTCAATAAAACCATCATAAAACTTCTTAAGAAGTTTGTGTCTTCAAACAAGCACGATTGGAGCGAGAAGCTCGGTGAATGTCTATGGGCCTATCGTACAATGGTCCGGACTCCAACAGGCAGTACGCCATTCTCTCTGGTTTATGGGAGCGAAGCAGTTCTTCCCATAGAAATCTAGATTCCTTCTCTTCGAGTAGCCTTAGCTAGCGAGTTGACTACCGAAGAAAGCTACCGTCTGCGACTCCAGGAGCTCGAAGCGCTTGACAAAAAATGCTTGTTAGCTCAGCAGCGTATTGAGCTATACCATGCACGTCTTTTCAGAGCCTTCAACAAAAGGGTGAAGGAAAGAATCTTCTAAGTCGGCGATCTAGTCTTAGAAGTAAGAAGATCAATGGTCGTGACACACAAAACAAAAGGAAAATTCCAACCTAAATGGGAAGGTCCTTTCATCATAGAATCAGTGTATTCTAATGGTGCGTACCGACTAACCATGCCTGATGGTGACTTGCTCATGATGCCTATCAACGACAAGTTTCTAAAGAAATACTATGTATAACCTTTTTTGTTCACATATGTTCAGTCATGTAAATATACAGTACGATGTTTATATGATTCAAAAAACTATAACTATTATCCGTATTTCAAGAGTCTTGAATACGTCCTGGATAATAGGTCCTCTAAAATATTTCCCAGTGGAATCATTTCTTTTTTTGACTCCGTCCAAACTCGGTTTGACGAAAACAAGTCACATCCCTATTACCTCTGAATTATTTTCTGATAATTATTTCTCCAATGGAATGATTAAATGTTTTGCCACGTCCACATAACCTCTGAGCAAAGCAGTCATCAAGGATAGTCACGTCCATATTACCTCTGAATTATCCACTCCCCCCTAATGTTATATATCTTTCCATGTCCATATTACCTCTGGTCAGATATAGAACATCCTCTGCTATTACGTCCATATTACTTCTACTAGCAGCTTCGTTCAACTTATTATCTATATTCGAATAACTTGAATATAAAACGGATAATAGGTCCACATCAAAATTCCCCAGCGGAATACCTACCAGAAATATCCTTGCTACATACAAAAATACTGTATTAGGCCCTCTAATACAAGCACCACAGATACCACAAATAAAGAATAGAGTGAATGTGTTCTGTTTATTCAAAATCAGTTACATTCACAGGACTTCATCTCTTCATCTGGATGAGAAGTAAAGGATTACATTGATGGCCAAAAGAAGAGAAACGTAAACTACAGCTAAAGACAGACATAAATACCGAGACAAAATACGAACATTTATAGGAACCCACAAATCCTAGTTATGGTGAGGC
The DNA here is from genome assembly GCA_029216955.1 of Iris pallida. Taxonomy (NCBI): domain Eukaryota; kingdom Viridiplantae; phylum Streptophyta; class Magnoliopsida; order Asparagales; family Iridaceae; genus Iris; species Iris pallida. The sequence continues at coordinate 2,109,112 of JANAVB010009800.1, forward strand.
ATATACCATTCCCTCAACCATTTCGCATATGAAGGATCTATTTGTTCAAGGTCCTCGGTCGGGACAGGAAGGTCAAAACTCCCAGTGCTACTACCCTCAGACTTGTGCTCCTACTTTACAACAGCTTCAATCTTGGGAGTAATTCTCTCCCCGATGGGTGCTAGCTCCGCTTTTTCCTCAATTTTTGGTATAACCTCCTCCTTTACAAATGATGACTCTTATTTGATGAAAGGAGACGACATCTCCTCCTTCACAACGGTCTCAGCCTTCGGCATGGATGCTGCAAGAGTCAAAGACAGAAGAGAAAGTCAGACTCAGAAATCTGTAGGAAAAGCTAAGTGCTGGAAGACTCTTATGCGTCCAAAGGGCCACGCGCCCAAAGGGATATGCACCCAAAACAAACATGTGGGTGCATAACACACGAACAGTACGTGGACGCATGATATGCCACAGCTTGAGGGCGTATAACATGGCAACATGTGGATGCATAGCACACCACAGTGTTGGCACACGACTTCTGTGGGCGTATAATGATGCTCACAGAAGTATGTTGCCTTAGGCGCAAGCACCCAGGCAGAAGAAAAGTCCAAACGTCACAAATTAACGCTCGAGACTTTGTTTTTGAAGCATGCCCTCACCCAGAATCGGGTCCTGGACTGCCGAAGACGCTGCCGCAGGAGGAGAGCCACTCGGTGCAGCTCCCTTGCCCTTTGCAGATCTCTTCGCAACCTTGGGAGACATGGTTCTCGAAGAATGAAGATGGAGAGTTTTCTGAAAAAATTTATGAGAGAAAAGTAATGAGCTTTCTCTCTCCTTTAGGGCCTATTTATAGGCACATGCTACTCCCTATGCGCCCACTGTTCTCATGCACCTATGCGCCCATTGCGCAGTATGCGCCTCCAATGGCCTATGCGCCCACATAAAGAAATAGCTCCTTGCACACTATGCGACTGCCACTTGCTGACGTGGATAATGTATGAAGGATGGACCTCTTCAAATTCTACCTCGATGAATCTGTCAGTTCAGATTTCAAGAAAGATCTCAACAGTCGTATCTCTCTGACTGGCTGGCCAAAACACTATGCGTCCAAAAGAGAGAGCCCATGCTATGCGTCTATTGCATCATAAGAAGATAGTCCATGCTTCTTTCAAAGTATTTCAAACTTGTTCAAGTATCGAAAACTTTGATGGGGGTCTTGTAGAAGCATGAAAATTTTAGCAAATTAAGCCTTATGCGCCCAAAGCCAAAAGAGGATATATGCGCCCAAGTGAAGCTCCTATGTGTTCAAGTCACCCTGTGAAGCTCATATGCGCCCATCATCCTGTGAAGCTCTTGCGTCCATCATCCTGTGAAGCTCTATGTGCCCAAACCACCCCTGTGAAGGAGGGCGCATAGCCTGAAACAGGGCTATGCGCCCAAGCCTGACTCGGTCAAAGCCATGATTAAAATGTGCACCGAAGTACACGACCACGTCAGTCTCCACGAGCAGTCGTACACCGAAGCATGCGGCCACGTCAACACCACGACCAACCCACGATCTTACAGCCTATATGCGTCTACACCCTATGCGCCCAAGGCAGGGTTATGCGCCCATATGAAAACCAGTGTGCTTCCCTCATATGGGGGCATAACATCATTCCACGTCAAGAACGACTATAAAAAGGGGTCTCATCCCTCTTCAAAACACAGAATGGAGAGCATTTTCAAGAGCCAAATTGCTGCACTTCTTGCCAGTGAGCCGAGTGTTAGCAATTTTCTTAGGGTTTTTTCCCACTTTTGTAATCGGAGTGTCAACAGAGTAAAAGAGCAACTGCCGCTCGATCTCCATCGTCCTATTTCCCCGAATTCTTTTTTTTGTACTCGGGGATCCTCAGCGCAGGATCTCTCAGGCGTACTCGATTTGTGGTGCCTTGTGACAATAAAGAAAAGACAACATTTCTTCTTCTTTTTGTGTGTGTCCACAGTGACATATTAGTATCAGAGCACGATTTTATTTTCTTAGAATTTCTTTGGTTTAAGATTCGTAAAGACAAAAGTTTTACTGAATTTTGAAACCTTGATTTTTGATGCCGCAAAATGAGATGTTCCATACAATAACTCCATAATATTTATGAGATGAATGAGAATTTTCTTTGCCTAAAGGAATGACGAATAAAGTAACATATATAATACAAGCAGCTTTAGGGTGACACCCTTAACCAACCTACTTAAGAGGATGTTTTCAATGATGGAAGCGCGACAAAAGCAAACTGTGATCCAATTTGAAGCACAACAAAAATAGTTAAACTCACTGTAACAACTAGTCCAGACAATCATAACCAATAATTCTAATGTTATGACACTAGTTGTCCCAAAACGATCGGGATTGTGGAAGTGTATGAGCCTCAGTCCACGAAGAGGAAGAGTTTCGTGAAGGACATAGCAAAATTTAAGAAAATCTGCAACATACCCTTCAGAAGAAAGGATGTCACAACCTGCATCCGCTTTTCGGATATGAGTACGTGGCCAAGTACAATCTATGTTGCGGCATCGGCGGTAGAACGTTGTCTAGAACTAAATTACAATCTCAATTCCATATATTCAAATTTTGTTCACAAATAATGTATTTGCTCATTCACAATAACTAATTCAAATTACAACATCCAAAGTTTACATTTGATTTATTGTGAAAATAAGAAAGAAGGAGAAGGAATTGGTAGCCAAAAAACTGTACGTAGCTTTTCTCATTGATAACATATATAGATGGAATGAGATGGAGAGGTTGATGTGGGTATGGATAAGGACATCCATATTTGGATTTATCCAAATCACAACTCCCCCTTGGATGCCCACTTTAATTATTGCCTCATTAAAAACTTTTATAGGAAAAACCCTTTGGGAAAAATCCATAGAAAAGAAAAAAGTACAATAATATTCTTCAGGAATATGAGTCTTCAGGAATCTAAGTGGGTGCGACTTACACTGCCTCGTTAAAAACCTTTCAAAGGAAAAATCCAGTAGGAAAAAACCTCAATGAAGGAAAAGAGTACAATGTGCAAAGACATGATTCAAGATGTCTCCATTAGCATCTTCAGGATGCTTGCATCTACAGGATGCTCCCCCTTAAAAATATTACATTATTGTTCTTACATCAATTCAAAATAAAAAATCAACCCTCAATACAATTTAAATATTACATATCACCCAAATACTTTATTTGTCTAACATTTATACTAGTATCCTTATGAAGAGGTTGTAGGCGTTATTTGTGATTCTTGAAAGCTCACAACTCCCCCTGATATATCGAACTGTTGAAAACATAGCCATGCACATTTCCTGTTCGCTTTGGTGAAATTGTCGCAGTGATTTGATTTATTCTCTCTTCCTGCAACGTTATTTATAAAAACATACCTTATTTGTAGTATCCGCTTAATGGAGTATCAGATAAATATCATTCATCTGCATATCTCATTAGATCAGAATATTCATCAAGAATAATTTATGTGCCTAATATTATTCTAAAATATTGTGCTGAGTAAATGATAATAAAGAATTTTATATTCTTTAAACATGGTATTTCAGGACCCAGAACATGTTCTTTTGGTTGTAAAAGATCCTATTGATCTGACCATTATAGGTATATCATTCATATTAAATATCTGCAGGAGATTTATCTCTACATGAGATTTATAGCAGATCTCTTCTAGAGATTCATCTTTTCATGAGATTACATGAGATCTCTTTTGAATATTTATCTTTATCTCTTTAAGAGATTCCTCTCTCTTCAGGAGATTCCTCTCTCTATGGTAGATTCCAATCTCTACGGGAGATTCTTTGTCTCTTCTGGAGATATTTCAAATCTCTTCAGGAGATACTGTCATATTTTCTATCTCTTCAGGAGATTTTTACTTCAGGAGGCACTTTTAATCTTTTCAGGAGATCTTTTCTTGAGAAGGTGACCATTTTGATGAATCTGTTCAGGGATTTCTTCATAAACTCAATGAGCCTATCACATTCTTCTGGATGGTTTAATCCATATGTAGATCCTTCGGGGATAACATGACAATATCAAATCCTTCAAGGATTTACCTGAGAATTTTAAATCCATGACCTTCGATAATATATCTTATCGTCTAGGTTATCAGGATCGAAGAATATATTTATTCATATTCTATTAATGATCATTTCATGAATCCTTGAGCTCTTATATATTTGGATCTCTATTTGTTACAGATACCCATTCAAAACCTACCGGGTTTATTCTCTTTAGATTTTGTACTGTAGGACCGAACACTCCACATCTTGCGAGAGATATCGCATCTATTCATTAGATTATTCGTGGTTTTAGTGTTATCCTTTAATTTTATCACCCTTTTTATTCTCATTCGATAATTTCTTCTATGACAATTTTTTTTGATTCCAAATTTCTCTTAACTATGTATAAAACATAGATTTTATGGGTACCGGTACCTCTTTCTTAGTCTTTTCTGGAATCTGAGGTATATCCTCTACCGGAGCAATATACTTTGAGAAATTGGATCTTTGGTTTATGACATCTTCCGGATTGTCATGCATGAACTTTCTCTTCTGGAGATGCTACTTCAGAAGCAGCTTCTTCAAGAGCATTAGGGTGTGTTATATTATTCGGCCTCTTCTTCTGGAGAGATGAACCTTATCTTTAGTATTATTCGGCCTCTTCATCTTCACGAGGTTCTAAATATTTAGAACCTTTAGGTCTTACGCATTCTTACAAATGAACTTATTCATTTGCTGTCTTTATTTGGTTCTTTTAGTACTTCTATTAGAAAATAAATTTATAGATGGTATAGCTATTTATGCAGCATAATAAAACGTAAGCAAGCAAAGGATAATTTCTCCTAATTTAGTCAAGATTAGATAAATTAAAAATATGCCATGACACGTTCTTCTGGAATGATGCGTTAGAACGTTTTTCGAGAACGATGATGCAATACGTTCTTCTAGAACGATGCTGTATGACGTTCTTCTAGAACGATGTTTTACGAGGTTCTTCTAGAACGATAATTCACGACGTTCTTCTAGAACTATAATTTATCTTCTTTATATCTCCCCCTAAAGGCGGGAATTATGTCTTATTAATGTGGCAGATCACAGAAATATTCTATCACAAAAATATCTCATGTCTAGAAGATTTAATAATCTAAGAAGATAAACATAATAATTTACAAAACATAGATGCAATATTACAGTTTCAAACAATACCAACATAAGCCATCTAAAAGAGATGCGATTCAAGACTATGCTACTAGTTATTCATATACAATCTTCAAGATTTATGGTTTAAAAAGAACTTATCCTTGAGATCAAGGATGTATGCTGCAAATTAAAAAAAACTTACCCTTGATATATGTGACTTGACAACCCTAATGTGAGTAACGCGTATCTATAGTGAATAGCTGGATAATCTCTCTAGGACGAACTTCTGGGTCTCTAGGACGAACTTCGATGAACTTCTGGTTCTCTAGGACGAACTTCTGGTTCTCTAAGACGAACTCCTGGTTCTTGTAAATGTATTCTTTATATTTACTCACTCATAGTTTCAATATAATACCCACGTTTGTCCTTATGTCCTTAAAACTCAACAATTTTCTTCTGGAATTATGAGACTATAAGACATTTTATATGAGTGAGTTTCCTTGGATAAATTTAAGTGTGCTCTGCCGTAGCCTTCAATAAATGTGCATGACTAGCTATCATGGATACTATTTTCACACTAGTATTCTTGTTGGAGGAAAAGATTCTATTCTCAAGGATGATGTTGGTACGTAGTACTATCAGTCATGCATAAGATGTCTATTTTCCATAGATTATAGTTTCTAGATATGGCAATATATTACCAATAGTTACAAATAAAGATACTATTAATCAATAGTAATCTAAACATAGACTTCAGGTCTATGATAGTTGTTAGGATAATAATGCATCCGTAGTAACCCTACGGATAGAACAACCGTATATCACCAACGTTAAAATTTCTAATTTAAGAGGTTTGCTACTTTAAAATGCCACTATGAAATATCAACATCCATGTACTAGATTTCATCTCTTAAAGCATTATAATTGTTATCATGGAACTAGTCATCTATAGCTTGGTGATGTGTTCATATTATGTATCATTCCAATTTCTTATGGATATATTTAAGCATATAAGCAACATTTTACAATATCTTGGTGTTAAGTAATCATAAGCTTGAATAATATGAAGCATATTAAAGCTAAACTGATAGCATATCAAAACCCCATGAGTATATCGTGAGTCTCATTTAGGCATTCCACAAATATCCTTCGGGACTTGTGATAATGAAATAGTGGATAACAATAGTTTACCTTCAGAAGCTTGTGTTTTGTGTCCAATGAAATCAATAATAAAAAATGGGGATGCCAATAGCTCATTGAAATTTATTCTAAACATAGAACTCCAAGTCTATGATAGCTTATAATACCAAAATTAAATTATGGCCTTTCGGGGGCCAGCAATCCGCTGCGACCTGCAAAAATAATTTGCGGACAACTGGATTCCCCGGGCATGTTGTGCAACACCTGTCATGCTTGCACCCATTTGGGGTGGTATAAAACTCAAACGAGCAATTTTTATCACTGTACAAATAAAACCACAAAAATGAAATGACATGGTCGTATTACATTTTTTTTCCATGTGCAATTTGTACTATTGACATCCATTTCATGCTCGTGAGTACTTGTTTTCCTTTATAAATAATGCATAAACTGAAAGATTTACAAACAGGAAAACATTATATCAAAATTTTAATATAACTAAGGACTCATGGTTTGGTTCTTGTTGTCAAGAATGTTAGGGCTAAAGTGTTCCTATATTTAATATATTGATATACAACAAAACAACATAGCCTTTACTAGTTTTATCATTTCATATGGAAAAAGGGTAATCAAGAAAAAGTAGGTTTGTGACTTAAATGCTAGCTGGATATTCCAAATACTTGAAATGATAAGTTACAGATTTCAATAGGAGAAAAGTGAAACATATGAGTGAAGCTCATTCTTATCCTTCTTATCCATATGAAAATCACATGCGTTACCTAGTATTATAAGTACAAAAAGTATTATATAATTTATGTACTTGTTTATACATTTATATACGCTTATCCATACCCACAACAACCTCTCTATCTCATTCCCTCTATATATGTTATCAATGAGAAAAGCTACGTACAGTTTTCTGGCTACAAATTTCTTCTCCTTCTTTCTTATTTTCACAATACGTTATCAGCACCGGGCTCTAACCAAAGAGTTCAAGGACAAAGTTCGAGGGCGAAGATCAGAATATTGGATTGAACAATCCAACTAGGTCCATAGATTATTTTTTTATATAAAAAGTGTGTGCGATGATCTAAATTCGAAAACTAATACCAAAAATTATTTCTTTATTGATCTCTTATATGCATGTGATATAATATAATAAATTTAGCATATACAAATTCCATATAAATACCATATAAAAGAATGATATTATATGTAAAAATATCGGGTTAATTCGGTGAACACCATGATCATGTTTATTCAATTGGTAGCCAGAAAACTGTACATAGCTTTTTTTCATTGATAACATATATAGAGGGAATGAGATAGAGAGGTTGTTGTGGGTGTGGATAAGGGCATCCATATTTGGATTTATCCAAATCACAACATGATTAAAATACCATAATCCAATAATACATCAAAATTTGGAAACAACTCATTAACATTTATGATCAAATAATCTATCTAATCACCATGATCTCCTCCAAAACATCTCTATTTCTACCAAAAGGGTCCATATTTTATAAGATAGAAAGCCACCTAAAACTGTCAACAAATACAGTTAGGATTGGGAGCAAGTACATACATGACAAGCTATTCAAAACATGATAGAAACTACAAAACAAGAAATAACATATGTGATATAGAGTAAGCAAGTAAAAGTAGCATCATGATATGGCAAGTAGAAAAGAACAAGTAAACATGAACAATCATGATTTGTAATAACAGGAATAAAAGGGAAATAAGTAAAACTGCACCTAACTAAGTGTTTTGAAATATCAAGTTCGAAATGTGAACGTCTTGGGGTAAATCCGGCACCACGCACATATATTGTGCGACAGCTATTAGACATGAAAGACTATGGGATAGAATGGGTCGTTCACACGTCTACTAAGATATTTTTTTGCCCGACTAGTACTCATGAATTCAAGTCACGGCACGAAGATATCATGAACACGATAATCACATAAACACTATAGTCATGAAACATAACAATTACGAAACATGGTAACATGAATAGAATCCATAAACACTAATCCCGTCTAACAAATGTGCCAAAAATTGAGAGATGCATATCTATAATATGTAATGGAGAAACTATCAGAAAATAAAAGCAATTAATGTAAGTACTTACCTTAATTTGTTGGAGTTGACATGTTCAAAACGGTATCAACACAGAATAGGTTCAGGTGCTACACTTCCCAAAATGATCCCAAATGATAAAACAAAGGATTCCATTGAGTCCAGAATAGTCTAATTAACCAGGGTCGATATACAGTAGTCCGGGTTCGCAAGGAAATAAAAAATATTTGATTGGTCATGATCGGAAATAATCTAATCTAAGAGAGAATCGATAATAATGAGCGAAAGTTACAACCGACATCAAAACTATGAAAAATACATCTCAAAATAGCTATCCCAATTCAGCTACGTCAAACTCTATATTTCATATAATGCCAATATTTGGTGAGACCAGACCCTCAAATATGCATCGATTTCTTTCCCTCCAGATGTGCCAAACAACCGAAGCCAGCCGTAGACGAGCTTTATTATACCACCTCTTGCCTCTTCCTTTGCCATTTCTAATCTGTAACATGATATCACTCCATAATCATGTCCCCCCAGCTTGAAGGCTCAACTTACTATTCTGTTCATTCCAAATCCACCTTGATACATCACATATGAAGAATAAATGGCTCATATCCTCATTCCCTTGTCCACACATGACACAACCTTGCCCCGCTATATTGACGTCGAATCAATATAATCTGTCCATAGTAAGGAGCCTCCCTAAACATAACTTGTAAAGGCAAAATTGGAACTTCTTCGCTAATCCTTTCACCCAGACCATCTCCTCTCATTCCCAATGGGGATGATGCACCCTACATCCATTGTATGCGTCCTGGTAGTCAAACAGCGGCTCCCCAGATCTGTCCCACACCCAGTGTCTGCTTCAGGAGTACTATCAATCGAAACAGTCCGAATAGCGGCTGCAAAGTGGTGAGCATACCCATTCACTTCAGGAACCCATACTCCATGTTTGATAATAAAGCTCACCAAATCTTGTCGTTTCTCCCACCCGTACACTAGCATTGTATACAGCACCCCTAGAGGCCACCTATTGAACCACGACTTTTACCAGAGTAGAGTATTCCGGCCATCCTTCATAACGCGGTGTATCAACGCACGTAATATATTACAGTATAAACACACCTTTTGAATACTACTGAATCATTGTTGTTAGCCTTTACGCACCAAATAATTCCATCCTTTACATACCTGTTGCAAATCCACATGGCCCATATAGACTCCAACATTAGAGCCTTTCATGCCAATTTGACTCCAGCTACGTCCCGTAGGTTACAAAGATTACTCAAGCCCACCCCTCCTTCTTCTGTCGACTGACAGAGTGAATCCCAGCCTATACCATGAAGACCCCCCTTCATATGAATGAGGCACAGATTTGCTCAATCCTCTTGATAGTAGATTGTTTGCAAAAACAAAAAGTTTATTCTAAACTTGAAAAGAATCGTACAAAGTACAATGAATTCTGGAAAAGTACAACTTTAGGAATCCGATCAGAAGACGATCGCTTTATCCCTTTGACTATGTGAACTAGTAGACTATAACCTCTAGAGAATACAACAGCACTTTTGCAAGAACTCTTGATCTCTGGTCTTCTGATAATGATTGGAAACTCTATTTATAGAGTTCTGAAAATAACTGTTTTAGCAGTTATTCTGATGTGCGCGAGGTCGAACTGCGCAGCTTCGGGTTGCGCCAACCTTAGGCTGCGCCAACTTCCATTCAATTACTCGAACGTGTACTAACTGTATTTAGATATGTGGCATCATATGATTGAGATACGTATGGTCGTGTACAGAATAGTGGACACGTTTTGAGAGATTAGTGGTATGTGCGCCATGTTATCCTGCTTTAGAATGTTAGTTGCTTCAACTTTGTTAGGTTGCACGAGCTTCAATTAAAGAGTCAAACTGCGCTTGATCAGGGTGCACCTAGGCGCAACTCAGTGCATAGGCACGTGACATCATTTGATGGTGATGTGTTTGATCATGGCAGTATGGTGCGCACGTTCTGCGAAGTTAGTGGCATGAAGGCCACGTCATCCCGTTGCATTCTGTGGACCATTTTGACCAGATTGTGCCTTACATCAAACTGCGCCTACCATTTGGTTACGTGTCAGTTTTTGAGGAGAGTTTGATTATGTTGCGCCTAGGTGCAACTTACAGAGCGTGCTGAACAGCTGTCATCAATGACAACAAATCGTCTCGAGCGCCACGCTTCACGGGATTTGAAAGGATTTCTTCGTTTGACGTGTTGTCAGTTGTCAGTGCTGTCATTTAATGATGACAATTACTGTCAGGCGCTACGTAGGTTAGACGCAATGTGATTAGGCGCAATCTGATATGTGGTACAACTTGAGCAGTGGCAAAACTTGATTTCTAGGCTTCATAAAAGTGGTGCAACTTGATTTTTTTGGGCGCAACTTGATTGCTGAGTAGTACAAACATGGCAGAACTTAATTTTTAGGCTCTACAAGACCCCCTTCAAAGTTTTTGAATTTTGAAATATCACAAAACTTTGAAATACTTTGAATTGTGGTAATTACTTAGTCGAGTTGCGCCTATCTCGTACAGTTTGTTGCGAGCTGTTACGATATTTTATGCACAGCTTGGGGTGACTGTTAGGATTCTATTTAGGCTATAAATAACCCCTATTTAGCCGAACTTTAATCTTTAACACTTGCTTTAATTTTCTGAGAGAACTTTTTGAGAATCCTTTGAGCTTTCTCGATCTTCCCTCCGATCATCTTCTCGACGTAATGGCACCCAAGAAGACCGTCGCCGATAAAAGAAAGGGTGTTGCTGAACCCTCGACCCGTACTCTGCCGACCCGCGTGCCACAGTATGCGCCTTCCTCTTTACGGTGAGAAATGGCTAACCCTGCTTTGGAAGGTGACCGAAAACGAACGGCTTTGAACATCGTGGCCGACCCCCTCTTGGTTTTTAATTTGAATGACTTGCGCCCATCTTTTTAGAGTGTTTTGTGCATCACAGACTTTGCGCCACCCCTTATTAGGGTGTGGTTGCTTGTTTGAGTACTGTTCGTTCTTACGAGCCGTGTTGTGCATGCTGTCGTGCAACTCAGTTGTTGCGCAACCAAGGATATCGTGCAACCAAGTTGTTGCACAACCAAGTATGTCGCGCAACCCAGGATGTCGTGTAACTTAATTATCATGCAACCTAGAAAGTCGTGCAACCTAGTCGTCGCTCATCATAAGGATAACGCAACATAGATTTTTGTACTTATGACTGTTGCGCACTCTTGTTGTTTCTTGTACATTTTTCCAGCATAAATCTAACTTCTATTTATCTATTTCTTTGCAGTTGACCTCAGGGAAGATCCTCATGCTGAGAGATTCGCTTCAACCTTCAATGTCCCAGAGTATAAAGAGAACTTATCCCATGTTTCATTTCCTGAGTATGACGGCCCTGAAGCGCGAAAGACTATTCTTGTAGCCCAAAAAAGCCATACTCTGCTGAGTTTAATGAACGAAGAACCCCAGAGAGTGTTCATGGTGTGGTCCATAAGAAGCCTGCTTTCTTATTTGGGGATGCCATCAAGAAGACTTCCCAAACTTAGGCAAAGAAAGAGGATAGAATATTCCAATGCGGAGACAGAATCATGTACCTTACAGAAATATCAAGGTATATGGCTTTGTCTCAATATGAATTCGCGAGCTACCCCCGAAGAATGTCATTGTACCTGACTCCAATCCAACATGCCAGAGTCAAAAAAATTTGTTATAGAATAGGTCCGCAACATAAGGACACCTTTTACAGCACTTCTGAAAAATATATACTCACTTGAGAGGTTTAAGACCAGGTTGTATTCCTTTCGAGGATTCATCTCTACTCCTTCCAGTCAGGGTACCCATCTTTGCAAATACATTCGCGAAGGCTGAAGGAAGATATCCAGATCGTGCCATGCGTATGACAGGTCTGGTTAACCCAGATATAAAATGCTGGAGTAGCTTAACTATCTAGATCTTGGGTCAGTTCAAGGATAAACTACTCGAACTGGAACTTTATGATGCCATCTAGACCACAGTCTATGGCATTCGCCAGAATGCTCATATGTTTCTGGCCTTAGTAGAGAAATACAACGATAAGACTGGAACTTTCATGACCCCCCATGGAGAAATAGGATTTGCACTTCATGAGATGAGATTTCTCTCTCATCTTCCAATGGTGATAACCCATATGAAGAATACGTACCCACCAATGAAGAATTGGATACTATGTAAGAAGAAAATCCTCAAATAATCGCTGTCTTTTAAGAACTACTGTGTCATTACAAGATCTGCTCCCTCTACTATAAAAGTGCTACTACAGGTACTTGTTATATCACCAAATGGATGTCGTACCTCTTTCTGGGCCATGTGTGGGAGGATAAGCCACTTGAGAGCCAAGCTTGTGATCCTTATTTCTTTGAGCCTCTCAGTCACAATGAAGTGCAATATTTGATGGAGAAACACAAACATGAAGATATCAGACTAGATGAGGACTGGCATCCGTTTAAGGCTGGTGCCACCATCAAAAGTTATCTCAGATAGGGTTGTAGACCTATGTCTAAAGAGGCCCAGCTAGCAGGTTTTCTTTCTTTATGGTTATGACGCTTCATAGTATTTGCCATTAAAATTCTTTGATTGTAAATTTTAATACAAACAGAACAGTGTTATAATATAGGACTTAGACGTAGTCCTAGGAGTACACTTTTGTTTAATCTGGGTTCCTTGTGCCAATGGAGTGAGTGGTAATGCGTTGACTCCGTTGACGATCTGACGACGGTTATCGGTTCTCTGAAGGTCTGGATTGCTCTGGGTGCTGGAGCTTGCTGAGAGGAGGAAGACGTTGAGTGTCTGTATCTGCCTCTCTGGTGGTACGAAGGTGTGCACGTAGGTCGGTCCGTGTATGTCTGAAAGAAGGAAATAATCCCTCTATTTATAGTTTTGCATGCTGGCTGCTCATGTGCGTATATGTAGGATGCCTGTACGCGGGAACGCCACGTATTAATTGCTGATGGAGGCGCATGGATGATGCGCCCTGATCGAGGGGTTGACTTCTTCATGTTGCTGTTGTGAACCGGTACGTAGTAGAGAAGAAAATCTTTCTGTTGCTGAGATCTTGGATGAGTTGAGTCAAAGGACACGTGTCATCGATCCATAGCTCAGAGATCTCGGATTTGGTAGGGAATGATCTGGTAGGATGCGCCTGAGATTGGGCGCATAAGGAGACTTTGGCTCGTAACCTTTAGGAGTCACAAACCATTCTGGGCGCATGGCTTTTGAGGTGCATGCAGAGCTTCAGTAGTGACTTTACTCCTATCTTTTGGGATCAGGGAGAAGTCTGGGGCGCATGGCTTTTGAGGCGCATGCGGAGTTGTAACAGTGAATTTCCTTCTGTCTTTAGGGATCAGTGAAAAGTCTGAGGCGCACAGCTTTTGAGGCGTATGCAGATTTGGGCGCATGGCCGCAGAGGCGCATGCGAGATGGTTGGGTGGCCACATGGCAGTAGCTGTCGGAGGAAAGTAATGATAATGCTGACGTTGGCGATGCTTCGTCTTCTAAAAAAGCTGCCGACTGTTCAGACTTTGGGAGACGTGCTGCCAACTCTGTCAGTTCAGCATTTAATGTTTGTGACATTCGATGGACAGCTGAGTGGGCGCGTCGGTTGGCGTTCTACTAGGCGTATGGGGACGCATGGGGGCGCATGCCTATGATGCTCTTGGAACTGAAGGGCGCGTCTGTGTGCTGCGCTTGATGTTGAAGGGCGCGTCTGTGTGATGCACGGTCTGGCCGGCGCTTCCACTTCGTGAGACGTCTTTTGATGATGCAACTGTTACGTTCTTCGAGTGCTTTAAATAGCCATTTTGACTTGGCTGAATTCGAAGCGTCCGGTTCATCCATTTAATACAAATTTATTGCACGGAATTCGGAGAGCCATCCACTTGGCGCATGGGTTTGATTTGCCCGGCCTATAAATAGTGTCATGGAGAGAGGGTTTGCTTCTCGTTCTCTCACGTCTTCCCGACATGAACTTGTGTACTCGAATGCTTTCTGTTGACGAGATGCTCTCGAGGGTGAAGATGCGATGCCATGTCTTCATTGATGCACTTGAAGGTGACTGTTACATCTAAAAGTCGGAGTCGAGGGCTTCTGAGGCAGGCAAAAGGTGCCTGTTGCATCCAAAGATAGGGATGCTCGAGCCTCGTCTTTGCTGTGCAGGATAAGCCGCAGATCGGAATGGCGGTGCTGCGGCTTTGGGGGCTCTTTCTTCCTTCAAAGTGGGCGTTGCCCACTCTGGTTGTGTTGAAAGCTGCTCCTTTAGCCACAGTTTTGATTACGGTCTTCCTTGGCCTTTGGAGGCTCTTTCAAAGCCTCCCCTGGACACAGGTTGGCTTGCGGTGCTCTTCTCTTCCTCGGCTAGAGGGTTGATTGCTACCCTCGTTCTGCTCAATAAATGCTTCATTAGTCGAAGCATTTCGACGACGGTGAGCCTGGCTGGAAGAGCGGCACATAACTGGGCTGCTGAAGGGATGCACAAAATTAGGATGCACATAACTGAGCTGCTGAAAAGGATGCACATAACTGAGCTGCTGAAAAGGATGCGCCCTGCTGAGGGCACGTGGTGATTGCTGCGCCTATTTGAGGACGCATGATGGCTGCTGGCTGTAGACTTAGGATCTTTTCTTTGTAGAAATTCTCCTTCGTACAATCTTTTCTTGGACATGTAATAGACTTTTATATGTAATAAAAAGTCTTCTTTCAATGCCTATTTTTACTGTTTGTGAAGTACTTTGTCCAAGCTCTGGCGCATATAGTCTGGCGCACGGGCTTTCTGGTTCTGAAATTTCATGCTTCTACAAGACCCCCTTCAAAGTTTTCAAAACTTTTGGATAAGTTTTGGAATACTTTGAATAAAAAGCATGGTGGTAGAGGCTCATGACTGTCGGGGCGTATAGATACTCCGCGCATCAATGATGGGGCGCATGCTCCGCTCAGTTAATGCAAATTATAACGCCTTGTAAACCGAAAAGATTAATGATGATCTTTTTGGTTTTATTTGCGGTTATCTCTTCACAGAACCCGAGGCGACGGCTAAGGTCACTCTTCATCGGTTCATGCGTGCAACCAAGCCCTATAAATAGGCGAGAGATGGAGAGAGAGAGTTCTTCTTCTCCTTGCTTTTGCTTTTTAGAGTTTTTCCTCAAAACCCTAACTTTTCTTCTCTCAAAGAATGGCTCCCAAGACTCCTCGTGGCGGTGCTGGCAAGGGAAAGGGCAAAGGAAAGGAGCCTGTAAAAGCTGCCGCGGCTGACGTTCCCCGTCGGCCTGTCGAAGTTCGGCTAAAAGTGGTTGGTGAGTTTCATTTTACAACCACCAACGCACATAGCCCTTGAGTCTTTGATGATGTGCCGAGGTTTTTGCCGCCGACGTGCATGGGTTTAGGCCCTGAAGATGCGCCGAGGCTCTACCGCTGACACACATGGGTTTATACCCTGATGATGCGTCGAAGCTCCACTGCTGATGTGCATGGATTTTCACCCTGATGATGCGCTGAAGCTCCACTGCTGATGCGCATGGGTTTACACCCTGATGATGCGCTGAAGCTTTTTTTCAGACGTACTATGCACTTTGGATGAGACTCAGATTCTTTTGTTGTTTCTAACATTTTCGAATCTTTGCTAGTGTCGATGACTATCCCACTCTTGAATGAAGTGCTTCTGGACGCTGCCCTCTGCCAGATGGGAGTAGATTATGACGAGGAAGTGATAAACCCTGCTCAAGCTGCTATTATGCTGGATCAGCATCCCGAAAAAATGACTCAAATCCGGGAGCAACAGTATGGGTTCCTTAAACGGATGATGGAGCGTGGTGTTTTGAAAAATGCCACATCTGATAAAGTGACCTTCTTGAAGCCTGAGTTCCTGTTTGGGGACAGCCTTACCTCTACTGAAGCAAAGGTGTTGAAGGTCAAGGAAGACTGGTTCTTTGCAGCAAGGGGAGTGTACATGACCGTTAAGCAGCTCGAACGCCAATGGCCCCTGACGGCCTTCTGTCGTCTTGCTTCTAAGAGGAGGATGTCTTGGGATCTAACCCCATCTCAGGGGGAGCGGTGGCAGACATCCTAAAGATCGACTCTCAGATCAAAGGGATACTTTGACCGCCGTGCGGGCTGGGCCTTCTTTCACCTGGCGGACTCTACGCCCAGGGAGCATTTATAGTGACGTTCCCGTCAATACATTTGCCTTTGGCGCTTCGACTTTTGCCAATCGCATGCTGTTGATGGAGCGATCGTACCCGAAAGGCACAACACCAAATAAGGTCTTTTACGGCCTGCAATTTGCGCCGTAAAACTAATTTTACGGCTCACAGGGTAGTGCCGTAAAAGCTCCAGCCGTAAAAGGGTATAAGTATTTACGACGTGCGAAAGTTGGCCGTAACTTAGGTAAATGCACGCCATAAATGAAGTTGCTGGAAAACTTTGGATCTTATTTACGTCCCATAATGCAGGCCGTAAAAACTAATCTTTTGCAACTCGAAGTGATGGCCGTTAAAACATTTAATTTCTTCAATTTATGGCACACATAACAAGTCGTGAATACTTAAAATGAATACCTACTACCTCACATTAACGGCCCAAAAATGCAGGTCGTAAATGCTATGTGTTTATGACTCGAAATGAGGGCCGTTAAAGGGTTGATGAGTTTCATTTTTGTGGCTCGCAAGGCAGGCCGTGATTATGGGTTTTTTTTTTAAAAAAAATCCACATTTGAATAGCTACAAATATAAATTAACCAACCAAAATCAAATATGACTATAATATTGTTCTCACAGTATTTCCAACCAAAATCAAACTAATTGCACATCTATATTAAGAGTATTTACTTCCAACAAGTTGCACTAAATCCATAAACATTAATAAGATGACAACATGATAGAAGCTTAATACAAAGCAAAAGTGTTTAAACTGGATTTCCAATAGCAATTTTCCAGTAGCAAAGTCGTTTTTCTCAGTCATTAAGCTCAAATCCAAAATTAATGTCCTACTACAAAAACAAATGTCACTTGTCTTACTACAAAAGCAAAAGTCACTCTCTCACTATAGCTGGACACTTCAAGACCTTCGAAGATTTTAAAGTCCTTGAGCACAAAATATGAAACTTTCTAGAAACATGCCTCCCCTCTTCTTTAAGCTTAATTACCTGAATAAAAATAAAAACAATATTAACAAATATCCAATAAAAAATCTGCTGACTTGATTAAATAAAAAAAATATTGAGTGTTGCACTATCTCAAAAGGTATAGGCAAGATTACTTTAAAATGAATAGGATATAACTAGTGAAAATGTCCTTCAACTGTCATTGATATTAAGAGTGCAGGAAGAACATTTTAGACCTATATAGATGATCAAGTAAAAACAATGATACCCAAAGACCTTGATGCAAGAATGGATAGGGGGAGTACGACAGGATAGGGGCCCGGAGAAATGCTAGAAAGAACTACAGACGGTGAATCAGATAGACGAAACCGAAATCAGTGTGTAGTTGTCTGATTAAATTGGTTAGACCATTCGTCAGATGTAACTGAACAACCTTGTTCTCATCAATCATCAGATCTGCTACTTGTACTTGCTATCAAATATATCGTCTGCATGTGTGCAGCTCCTTTAATTATGTCAAAAATAAATCACATTGCAGTTTATAATAAGCTACCTGTATATCTACCTGTTTGATAAGCTACCTTTAATTATGTCAAAAATAAACCACATTGCTGAGACTCGGTTTCATATATTTATTACTTAAATAAATTAGCATTTAACATTATGAATAAATATATCTGCATGTATGCAGCTCCTTTAATTATGTCCTAATAAGTTGGAGCCTCACGGAATGATTGGTTATTGACAGCCATCATTAGCACTTAACCCTACTTTAGATGCTCTTCGATGATACTTAAGGTTCCCATTATTAGCTTGCAGCCAACAAATTAGTATCGAAATTAAATTAAGCTAAATATCAAGTACCCTAGTTTCACCGAGTGCAGTAATTTTCTGAATCACACTAATTAAAAAATATGAAAGGTTACACAAAGTCAATTGTAAAATACTGAAATACATACAGGACAATGGAATGTTATAGATTCCGTTCACTGGCCGTGTTACATATTTAATAATCTATCATGTTAACATATGCGAAAGACAACAGATCAAGAATAGAAAGTTCCCAAACTGAGGGAATTGATGCTGGATCAGCCATTGATTAAATATTATAGTAAATTGAGGATCCAACAATATGATGTAAGTCAAGGAATGTGTATAAGAATATTAATCATAAAATACTAGTGTTATGCCTCAAAGAGAAGCAGCAAGAAGTAGACACCAGAGATATTGCAAAAACTAATGTGTCTGTACCACTTTGTCAACCACTCCATACAAAATCTCAGGCTAATTGCGCCCAGGAACCGATAAGGAGAGAATTCCTCAACCAGAAATACTCATATAGGCATTATATGGTTTCTAAGGCTGGGTTTGGGATTGTTTACTGTTATGTTTTTTTTGGAAAGTGGTTCAAAGCTGTTTGGTAACATCTTATCCTCTCCAAACTAATGTGTCTGTATCATTTTGTCAACCACTCTATACAAAATCTCATGAGAACCAGATTATGTTAAATATAGCAAGATAGATGGGAAGTATCGGTAAGTGATAACCAGAACTTTGTATAAAAGATCTTCGAGTTGGCAAATTTTTTAATGGGAGAAATCTGCAGAAAAGTCATCACACTTAAAACTTTCATGTCTTCATCCTTTTTACTCTTTCGTTGGTTCTCTTGGTAAGCATTTATTTTACATCAAATTGTATTTACAAACCTGGTTTTTGAAGGAACTTTTAAATGTACAGATGGTGAGTGTAGCTATGCGATCAATGGAGTATAAAGGTTGTGGAGCATTTAAAATGGGGGAGGTTAGTGATGACTGGAAAGGTGCTCCACTCCAAGTCAGAATTTTGGTTAAATTGACACATGAAATTGAAATCTGAATACAGATATGATGCCTCTTTTTCTTTTATAACTACTCTTTGGTCTTTCAAGTTCTTTTGCTATACAGGTGAAGCACAGGACATGTTAGAAAGAAATGTAGATGGATTAATGCAAATGATCACCAATCAAGCATGCAGATGCAAGAACCGTAAGCCAATAAATAGATGAATCCTAAACAGAAAGCTATATGTATGTGATTATTGTAACTGGTTAACCCAAGGATGCTTACCTCGACACCACTCATGATTTATGATGGTTGAATCTAAAAAAAAAATTAGAAATTAGTATTAGTATTCAAATCTATCTCATGAAACATAAAAATAATAAACAACATCATCATTGCAACAATTACCGACTCATCCAAGACCTCATAGTCCTTTCTTTCAAAATCTTCATCATCAAGCCCTAATCTCGGTACGTACCGTCACAGTTTGCCTGACCGGAGCTGGTGGCTCCTTTGAGGAATTGGATCGAATGCCTGTCAATTAAGGTTGAATAAAAAAAATTAATAGCAAATTTCGATCAAATCAGACTTGCCGATGAAGACTCTTCAGGAAAGACGATCTTCTAGGAGAATGAATCCACCACCGAGAAAGACAATCTACTTGGAGAAGACTCGTTGGGAGCTCACCTTAGTGGAGAAGGAAGCCCGGATAGGAGCGAACTTCCTGGAGAAGGAATCCGCTACCGAGAAAATTTGAAGCCGCCCCCTTTCTATTTGGATGCTTTTTGAAGCTGCCCCCCTTTCTGCGTTTGTTAGGTTTTAGGTTTGGATGGCCCTTTTTGTTTTTTGGGTTTCCTGAAGAGAATTGGGAGGGAACTTTTTTTTTCCTTAGCGAAGTCTAGGCAGAGGGCTAGCACCCAAAACAGGGTGGGTCCTCCAGAACAGATAGTCCAGGTCTACAAAAAACAGATTAGTATCTAAAGGGGCCTACGGAAACATTTTAGTAACACAAACCTTAACTCCGTTCACAATCCAAA
Source organism: Iris pallida (assembly GCA_029216955.1). Taxonomy (NCBI): domain Eukaryota; kingdom Viridiplantae; phylum Streptophyta; class Magnoliopsida; order Asparagales; family Iridaceae; genus Iris; species Iris pallida. Next base: position 2,129,509 of record JANAVB010009800.1, read on the forward strand.
ATACACTAGACCATCTCAAAATAGAGTCTTGTCCATGCATCATGTATGTATCATGTTATGTAGTACATGTGCCATTGCAACATAACCTATGAGCAAATATGTAAAGGAGACGCTAGGAGCCTAGGATCTCATCTTACTGGGTTTGATGTTGTTAAGTTAGCCTTCTGCTTTCTTTTCTATTACCTTTTCTGAAAAGCGGCAGAAAAAGCTGTTAGTAACTCCTTTTTTTGGATAAGCTAGTTCATTTTTAGGAAGCTTTTGAAAGCATGGAAGATAGTACTTCCTAAATATGTTTCTGCTTCTGTTTTTGAAAGCAACAACAATACCAAATAGGTTCTTAATATAACCCAAAATTTTTTTTTAACATAATCATGCCTGAAACAAAAATATGAAACTAAGACCTAGCATGTCTTCCTAACACCAAGAGAGAGTACATTTATGACAAGCATTTATGACAAGAACATAGCTGGACAGACCATGATAATTAACAATCAATTGGGATTGTATTATTGTTACTTGCCTATTATTTTCCAAGCACGACACTGAGTCCATCTGGTTGAACAAGTCTTTGGTGCTGCTAAGAATTCCAACAATGAGAAAGAATTTTGCCAAGCCTAATATCTTATCACCTGGAATCTGCAAATAAAGATTCAAGAAGTCCATGTAAGAAACAAAAAGATCCATACAAAAAATAAATTAAAGAACACACGGTTTGGAGCATTGTTCACTTATATTTAGCTTTCCTGAAGAAACTGAAGCAAATGCAGTTAGGCCACATACTACCGAAGATGTATATATGAGTGGGACCTTGTAAAAGTAAAAGGTGCCATCATCTACAATTAGCCAAGGGATGAAGTTAATATAATATTGTACAGAAAGTGGCAATTAAAATTAGTTTGATGAGATTAATACTTTTTCACCTATTATACTCCACAAGGATCATAACCTATTAGAATTACCTCATTAAGTATCAGTATGAACAGTTCTGACAACAGAAATGCAAAATAAATAACAAGAAAATCATATTGTGAGAAAATGAACTATATATTAACCGAATATAGTCCACAAAGAACATCAACACTTGCTCAAAATGATTTGGCAGTCACATTTAGAACACCTATATTTCCAAATTACATGAAGTGGATATATGTAGCTACTCGGTTGATCACGATACATAAAGGCTCTGCATAGAGACAATAAAATATTTTTTTTAATACCACACTGAAAAATCACTCTGTGACATGAGAAATAATCAAGTTAAGATAACCTTCGTACAGAAAGTGATAATTAAATTTGGAGTTTGATGAGATTAATGCACTTTCAGCTATTATATTTAAAATGATCATAAACTATCAGAATTACTTGACCAAATATCAGTAGAGCAGTTTTGACAACAGGAATGCAGTATAAATGACAAAAAAGCTATATTGTGAGAAAATGAACTATATACTAACAGACTAAAGTGTATGGAGAACATCAACACTTTTTCAGAATGGTTTAGCAGTCACATTTAGAACACCTTATGCTCCAAATTACAAAAAATACATATACACAGATGCACAGTTTATCACAATAAATAAAGGCTTTCCATAGAGACAATAAATTATTATTTTAATACCACACTGAAAAGCAACATTATGTCGCAGAAAATAATCAATGCAAGGTTTTGAAGTCTAAATTGTTCACAATCTAATACCACATCTTATGTTTATTAGCTCAACTAAACATGACCAAGCTAGCATAAAGATTTCTGCGATGGAACTCTCTCTTCAAGACATAGATTCTTGTTTACTTTTTTTATTAAGGGGTGAAACATAAAAGTATAAAGTAACATTTGACAAAATATTCTCAAGAATATTAGAAAGAAAGAAAAAACTAGACCATTCCTGGACCAACATTACTAAACTGACAATACTAGAAGAAGATTTGTTCCTCATACACATTGGCATGCTATTTTGGTACTCTAAAATAAATAAGAAAATATTAGTTAATAATAAGTAAGAAAAATAGTAACATCAGATACACAATGAAAAAGATCATGAAACAAACACACAAGTCCAAAGACTTGATATACATACTGTAGCTTTTGATGGTATCAAACAGCTGCTCAATGTCTCTTTTACGATGCCAATCAGCCAAAAAATTAAATAGTGGATATTGTCAGCAAGGGAAACAAGTAACTAGGCGACAGATTTGCAAAATATGATGCAAAAGATAAGAGGAAAATTATGTGTAGTATGGTTAAGTGCCAGGTGCATGAGAAACTAACATCAGTAAAAGTCAATAAGGTAGAATAGGAATGTTACATATTAAAAGAACAATTAACAGGCCTACACCAAGGCACTTGCATCGACCCATGCAGGCATAAGTACATCAATGCAAGTACCCTTGGAAAAATATTGTTAAATATACAGCCAAAGAATTTTAACATGGTGCCTATCACAAATATTAGAATTACTTCATAAGGCCACTCCTTTATGGCTCTTTGACAAGTGACATCAACTTATTCTTTTATATTTTGCTAAAAAAAATCTCATTAAACCTATCTCAGAAATCTGTCAAATTTCCATATGTAGTCTCAGCCTCTAGGAAGCACAGACACTCCAAATTCTGGGCAGTATAGGGTTGGGTCGGACACAATCCAGACACTCCAAAATATATTAGGTGATTTAACTGAAATAATAAAAAAAAAATTTAAGGAAATACCGGGAAGCAAGCTTTGGACACTATTTATTTTGTTTTTGGTGATTTGTCCTCAATCTTTGGATATTTTATACACGTTCACTCTATACTCTAATAGACTTAACTATTGTATGAATGAAAGATTTTTTGGCTAATACTGGATGTTCAATTTTCTATGTGCTAGTTTTTGTCTTGCTATTGGGTATTGCATTAATATCTATGAAACACTATGCCAAAGAGATAAAAGGACATTGAGTTGATCTCAAAATTTTCTTAGCAAAATTTACCGAAAAAGAGACTCACGATGTTAGTATCGGACCGTATCAACAACAATTACTATCTGGACTAAAAGGATGTCTAGTTAAACAACAAGTAGCCTTTATGCTTTCTTATTTGACAACAGAAGGAACCACTACTTGGACAATAAGAAAAAAGAAATGTTGGTGAGCCATGCAACCCAAAGACTATTGCATCATGAGCATATGTTTGTCATTTATCTCATTATATATCATGTATATTTGTTCATGATCAGTAGAATATATAGAATATAGTGTAGACGGGAAATAAAACTAGATATATATAAGACTAAAGAATAAACCAAAGCTTCACAGGAATGCATCTTGGGAATTGAAGTATACTTACACTATTTAGGAATCGATTTCCATTGATTATATAAGTCCTGTAGGAGACAGCTATATGTTAGAACAAGCCGGAAAACATAAAGAAATAAAATATTGTTGATTAAGAATTATGAAAATTTATAGACTAACAATAATCTATAGGAAAATGATTATTGTCAGCAAATGGTATCCAAGATTAATTGCCAAAATATGCACTGAGAATGCCTCTAGCAAATTTTGTAGACTAACAATAATATGTAGACTATTGCTTGGTTATACCACTTGTGTAAAAGTTATCCAAGAGATCCAAGGGTCTGGAAACAGTCTTTAAGTTTAGAAACAAAATCAAGCAACAAAACATCTATAGAAACTTATAGTAAATCATTAGTCCAGATGAAGAATTAGATTAGAGAATAGATGATAGGTCTCACTCAAAACTGTATGTGAATTGGAGATGAAGTACATAAAAAAATATAAGAACATACCATATAGTCCGAATAGATAATTTATGTTAAACATATAAATTGAATCAAACAATTACAACATAGCAGCAAGCTGCACTAGAAGAAAGCATATAGGCTACTTGTGGGTTTGAAAGAGGGAAGAAATCCTGAATCAAACAATTTCCCTATTTTTTAAATCCTAAAATTGTTAGGAAGAAATCCTGAAATTACTTGTTCCCTCTTTCAAATCCATGAAATTGTTTGATTCAGGATTTCTTCCCTCTTTCAAATCCATGAAAAATTTCAATATATCTATAAAGAAATCAAAAGAAACCATGAATAATATCCCCTTTTCACAAATTGCTAAGAAAAAGAGGAAAAACAAAAATAAAACTTACAACGATTGTAGGATGGCCGGAGGAGGCGGTGAGATAAAGGAAGAGGAGCAGGCGGGGGATCGAAGCACTTCACCGTGAAGTTTCGTGAGGAAAGATAGGCATGAGGAGATGAGACTCCAGATTTTTTGGTTTTTTGAGAGAACTCGAACCCTAATTTTTGGGGTCTAAGGATTCGGAGAGGCGATGACACTCGTAAGAGAGCGGCAATAGAAATTGGAGAGGGAACCCTAATTTTTTGGTTTTATGAATTGGTGAAAGAGCCATGGAATTTTTGAAGAAAATTTTCCCTTACGCGGACAGCGTAAGGTGAAACGAGACTTTTTGTATAAATTATGGCCTTATTATTATAATTTACGGCCTGCCATAAATGAGCAATAAAAATAATTTATAATTTATGGCCTTCTAGGTAGGCCGTAAGAATCCTATAATTTATGGCTCGCATAAATATAGGCCATAATTTATAAATTTTTAGGACGCTAAAAAAATGCTTCGTAATAAAGAGCAAAAAAAATAGAATTTACGGCTCACATTTCAAACGTGCCGTAATTTTATATCTTTTATGGCCTGCATCCATTGCACGCCATAAATGAGAAGCCGTAAATACCCTGATTTGGTGTAGTGAGGTAAATTTCGGGTAGAGGGTTGGTGTCATTATGTTGCCAAATGGGACAAGCTGACACTCTGGATGCTGTCACGGTTTCAAACCGAACTTCAAGAGATGGGGCTGACTACCGCGATATCAACCGGCGTATGTTCCTCGCGCTCCTGGAGATGTTTGATACCCATACCAGGACCTTCTTCACTCCGGTGGGGGAGCTAGGCCTTGCACTTCAGGAAATGCACGAGGTATCCAAGCTCCCTTGGGGATCAGAACCCTATGAGGAGTACTTCTCGACGAACGAGGAGTTCCAAGTCCTGGGGGACAAAGCTGAAGAAATGATGGCCGTCTTCAAGGAAGTGGCGAGTCATCATTACTATATGCAGAAGAGGGATAAGAGCGGATCACAGCCTCATGTGACCGCCTGGAGGGATTACGTCTTCAAGCAAGACAAGGAGGATCTCTCTCAATTTACCACTCCCCCAACGTTTTCCCGTAGCAAAGTGCTTTCCGAAATGAGCAGGTTAGGTGAGAAGAGTCCCCGGGAGAACGAGGACCAGCAATCGGATGAACGCTCCTACAGCTGTTTCTGGCACCTAACTCATCGGATGTCGTCGAAAGCAGTATTAGCTGCATATCTGATGGTTTGGCTTTGAGATTACGTTTTCTCGGGCGGGTCAGGCTCCATAGAGAGGGTAACCCGGAACTTAATCCTACCAGCAGCGAAGTTGGTTTTCGGCCGGCGTTTAGCACTTCTCCCCGTGATGGTGTGTAACCTGCTACGAGGTTTACGGGAGTTTGCGGGAAACGTGGTTCATGATCGCGGTAGGAATGACAACTTCCCACGTGCCGAACTGCCATTTTACTATCTAATGGGGTGGTTGATTTTACACCATCCAAATGTAATGAGTTCGGGTTTGGAAGAAGACCATAGGGCCGGGGATGCATTCCTTCGTCGTTTCCACCTGAGGAGCTGTTACATTCTGGCTTTCCTGTTTGCAGGAAGGTTTTATCTCGCCTTCAGGGGGGGAAGATCACCAAAGTAGGACCTATTTTTGAGGCCGATAAGGATTTGACAGATTCGGGTGAAGACGCCACCACTCTGCCTCCATGAGGATTCCGCTGGTTGCAAAGTATTCGGCCATCCCATCTGGTATACCGGAACAGGAATCAGTGCTATCTGGAACCGTATTTACCGAGCCGCTTTGTACGGTAATTTGGTTATGCGCAGCTGATGTTGGATAATCCCAGTATCACCCTGGGGTATGCTGGAAGTTTGTTGGATGGTGTACGAGCTTGGCATTACTACAATGCTGGATATACCGGAGCTCGCTTTACGCTGCCCGTCCAGAATCCGCGGCCGCCCATTCTTTACTCGGCCGCCAAGTTTTACTGTGTTATGGCTGCCGCCCTCCCGGGTATGATAGGGAGACAAGTCTTGTTGCAGGCACCCCGTTAGCAGTGACCGGGCATGTATCGGCCAGGGCTCGATCGTACTGTCCACCAGAGGTGGGTCATCAAGGTGCCCCTGCCGCATCCCCAGGGGGTCAGGCCGAACCTTCGGTTGATCAACCAAAACGACGTGCAGGTACAGAGGTTGGCTCTTCTGCATCAAAGAGGCTGAAGAAGACATCGTCACCGACTGTGTCGTCGGACTCGGCATCTGCAGAGGTAAGGATATCCCACATAATCTGGTTTAGATTTAGCACTTCATGTAACCAATGCTTCCTTTTTGTAGGAGCCGCTAAAAAGGAGGTCCCGTACGCCAAAATCTGGTAGAAGCAGGTCAAAGGCGATGGCCGGCTCGTCTGAAGTGCGCATCCCGCCGATTATGATGTCTCCCATGGAGGAGAATCCAGAGGATGTTGTTGTCGTGGAGATTCCAGCATCCCCAGATTATGTCAGAAGGGAAGCTGAGGATACAGCAGCTTCCGAGATGATAAAGGCCACAACGGGGGCCTTGGATGCCGAGGGTCCAGCAGACACGAGGCTTCCTGGTGATGAAGTAGGGTGGAGTTCGTCGTCTTCATATGACGTCGCTCCAGGGTTGCAAGAGCCTGTTACGGGGGCAACATATATGGTTGGAACAGAGGAGAGGGTTGATTCCCCTCCTTGTCATGATGAGGGGAGATCGGCTGTAACATTGTCGAGCCCTACCCCAGACTCAGCAGCGGAAGCTGAGGTGGCTACCGATCAGGAGGTAGCGACAGATCCTATCCCTGTAGAGGGATTTGATGAAGAGGCTGAGACTCGTCTGCCGGTCCTGACTCCTGGGGCGGGTCAGGAGACAAGTGTTGATCTTCCCGTTCTGCCAGGAGAGGTACTGGCTGCTGATAGAATGTTGGGGGCTAAAGAGGTGGCCACTGACGTTGGTAGTTCTTCAGAGTTTGGAAAGGATAAGGGTGTGATGGAACCCTCTGTTGCTCCTTCTACTTGGGGTACTATTTCGACGCCTGTTTCGGCTTCTTCTGTTCCCTTAGCTCCTCGGTCTAGTAGTCAGGCCCCTGTTGATGAAGAGCCTATTGATGCCGAGGTTCCAACCTCGCAGGTTAAGGTCGACGGGTCTTCTTCCGGTCCGCTAACTAGAGCAGCTCCTCCGACTCCTGCCATGACGCCGTAGGTGCTGGCGGATGCAGATGAATACGTGAAATTCATCATCGAGGCAGTGTATAAAATGCTGCAGAGGGGGGTATCGGCAGTGATAGACGCCAACGGGAGCTTTACGACGGCAAGAAATCTGGCACCGCCTCATATCAATATGATCCATCTTCACCAGGGCCACAATCATATGGCCGTCATTCTGGAGGCCTCGATGGCTGAGTTGGACCAGTGGCTTTCTGAATTATAGCACATCCAGCAAAATAACCTCTCCGTCCTGATAGATGCGGAGAAGGAGAAGCTGATCGCCGAGATTGAGTCTTCTTACCAGGCTACTGTGAGTGTCTGGGAACGTGAAGTGGCTGAGAATGAAGCTGCAGTGGAGCGGTTATCTCAGTCTACGCGGAAGACAGTAGAGACACGAGCTGCGTTGGACGCTAATATCGTGGAGATTGATGCACAGATACGCTGCCTTGAGGACCAGCGGGCCCGACTCTTATTGGACGCTGAACGTGTCCAGGCTGAACACGTAGCATTCAAGAAGGAGGAAGCAGCTTTCACTCTCCGAGCTCTTATCCCGGCTCAGTAGAGACAGCAGCTTGATGAGAAGCACGAGAATGAACTTCTGCTAAGGCTGTTGAAGCGATGCGTCAAGAAGCTGAACATCGAGTCTTGGCGACTGTGGAGACTCGGGCGGCAGATTTGAAACGCCGAATCGCAGAGCTTTCCGCCAACCCTGGGGATATTTAGGGCTTGTAGTCTCTGCTTTTTGTATTTTTGCAACTCTTGCTAGGGATAGTGTAATCCTTTAATCTCCTCTTTTTTAGAAATAAAGAAGTACACAATTTTCTGCGATGTGTTCATTTTTGTTTGTCATGAACTTTGATGATTTGTGTGGACCTATTATCTTTTGCGTACCTTGGTTTTAGATACAGATAATAAGTTTGAATGACCCAATGTATTTGCTCAGAGGTAATGTGGACGTGGCAAATATGGAATTCAAATGATAGAATCTTCCTACTCAGAGGTGTTATGGACGTGGTAGGAATGACTCTGGGGGATACACGGAACTACTCAGAGGTAATGTGGACGTGGAAGTTCTGCGATCGATGTACGGCAACACGGGGGTTGTCTGTACGGGATGTTTACTCAGAGGTAATGTGGACGTGGTAAACATGAAGGATAGCGTAATTTTACGGGGTGTAAGATTACGCCTTGTAGGGTGTAGGGGGACAACTCAGAGGTGATGTGGACGTGGTTGCCCTTCTACTGGAGGATGCCACGGAACAACTGGGTTCCGGAAGCGTATGATTTTGTGGAGTGGAAGCACATGTCTGAAAAGATGTCAAGAGTAGTACTTCTTTAGGAACTTGCCATTGATGGGCATCATGAACAAGTCCCTATTGGGTTTGGCGAGACGGTAAGTATCGTTTGAGTATACCGTCTCGATGATGAAAGGTCCTTCCCATTTGGGCTCGAACTTTCCTGGTATTTTGTGAGTCAACACCATCGGCCTCCTGACTGCCAGAACCAGGTCGCCTACTTGAAAAGTCCTCTGCTTGACCTTCTTGTTGAAAGCCTGTGATATACGGGCTTGGTAGAGTTCGATGCGCTATTGAGCTAGGAGACGCTTTTCATCAAGTGCCTCCAGTTCCCGCAGACGACGACGTTGATTGTCTTCTTCTATGAGTTGGTTTGTGATTGCTACACGGAGTGAGGGTATCTGAATCTCGAGAGGCAGTACTGCTTCGCTTCCGTAGACCAAGGAGAATGGTGTGTTGCCTGTCGGGGTCCGTACCGTTGTACGGTAGGCCCAAAGGCATTCGCCAAGCTTTTCGTCCCAGTCGTATTTGTTAGATGACACGACCTTTTTGAGTAGCCTGACGATAGTTTTGTTAAACGCCTCTGCTAATCCGTTTGCTGCCGGATTGTAGACGGTTGATGCCACATTTTGAATAAGATTCTTGTCACAGAATCGACTGAAAACATGTCTGATGAACTGAGGACCATTATCGTAGATGATCCTCCGGTGTACCCCGAAACGGTAGATGACGTGGTGCTTGATGAAGCTGATCACCCTGGAGCTTTTCACTTCTGCCAGTGGAACTGCTTCTGCCCATTTGGAGAAGTAGTCGGTGATTGCTAGGATGAAGCGGTGTCCTCTCGATGAAGGAGGGGTTATCGGTCCCACAATGTCCATTTCCCAAGCTTCGAAGGGCCAGGAGACGACTGTAGGATGTAGTGGTTCGGACAGTGTATGAATGAAGTCTGCGTGAAGCTGGCACGCATGGCACTTCTTAGCATATTCAACAGCATCAGCGGCCATGGTTGGCCAGTAGTAGCCCATGCGTCGCAGTCGATCCTGCAACTTAGGACCAGGTTGATGGGTCCTACAGGTTCTATCATGAGCTTCCCGAAGAGCTTCGGCTGCTTCTTCGTTGGACAAACATCGAAGGAGAAGTCCATCGTAGGAGCGTCGGTATAGCATTTTAGTGGCTGTATCATAGTAGAACCGAAGAGAGCGCCTCCTGACTGAGACGGCTTTTTTCGGGTCCTCCGAAAGAATTCCGTATACAGCGAAGTCGATGAACGAAAATCTCCAATCTCGGACGTTAACACCGGCACCCGTTGACATGGCGTGAGCCACTTGTGAGCGCAGGTTGTTTTTAGGGCAGACCAAGTCTCGACCCACTACCGTGACATAGTGTTGAGTTCCGAGGGGTGCCGCCAAAGAGGCTGCGAGGCCAGCCAGAGCATCAGCCTCTAGATTTTGTAGACGAGGTACGTGTTCGATGAAGAACCCGGTGAAGGTTGAAATAATGTTCAATGCAACTTCATGGTAGGGGGTCAAATCTTTATGGAGAACCTCGTATTGCCCTCTGATCTGATTTATGACGAGCTTTGAGTCGCCGTAGGCTTCCAGATGTTTCACCCCCAGCTGTTGCGCCAGCTGGAGTCCCATAATGAGCGCATTGTACTCAGCAACATTGTTGGAGCACCGCGTTGAAAGGAAGTAAGCACGCTGGATGACCAGCTGATCAGGGGAGACTAATACCACCCCCACTCCTGCGACAATTTGGCCTTTGGGGCCTGTTCTTGAAGCACCATCAAAAAATATCTGCCAGACGGAGCCTTCTTCGGTGATATTTGATTCTTGGACCTCATCCGGGATGTCTTCATAGAGTCTTAAGGACTCTGGGATGGGGTGTGCAGCTAAGAAGTCGGCCAGAGCTTGACCCTTAACAGCCTTCTGTGGAATGAACACCATGTTGTATGGTGTTAGCAAGATCGCCCATATGGCTAGCCGGGAGTTCAGTGATCATGGTTTCGTCATGAGGACTCTGAACGGATTGACTCGGGAAATGACATGAATTGTCTGGCCCGAGACATAATGACGAGTCTTTTGGATAGCAAATACCAGAGCCAAGTACTCCTTTTCAACGGGGTTGTACCGGTGTTCGGTCCCGTTCAGAGCTCGGCTGAGGTAGTAGATTGCTTGCTCATAGCCTGTGTCGCTGTTCTGAGCTAGCAGGACGCCGAGGGAATGATCCATGGCACGGACGTAAAGTAGGAATGGTTTGCCGACGACGGGTACCACCAGGACTGGAGGGCTCGTCAGGTAGGCTTTGATGTCGTCGAAAGCCTTTTGGCATTCCTCTGTCCAGATGTAAGAGACTCCCTTCTTCATGTGCTGGGTGAAGGATTGACATTTGTCGGAAAGATTTGCTATGAACCTCCGGATGTATGCCAGACGTCCCTGTAGGCCTCGAAGTTCTCGAAGGTTCTTCGGAGGGTCCATATCAAGAATGGCTTTTGTTTTCTCGGGATCGACATGAATGCCTTTCGCTGTGATGATGAAGCCCAAGAACTTTCCGTTCGAAACCCCAAGGAAGGATTTAGCGGGGTTCATCTTGAGTTGATGCGCCCGCATGAGGTCGAAGACTGTCTTGAGGTCTTGCAGGTGATCTCCTTTGAGACGGCTCTTGACTGCGATGTCGTCAACATAGCATTCGACTGTCTTGCGAAGGTGTTGACGAAAAATGGCGCTCATAGCACGTTGATATGTCGCACCAGCATTCTTCAAGCCGAAAGGCATCACTGTGTAACTTAAAATGCCCTTTGGAGTCCTGAATGACGTATGTTTTACGTCATCGGGGAACATCTTGATCTGGTTGTAGCCCGAATATCCGTCCATGAAAGACATGTGCTCGAAGCCACATGTGTTATTGATCATCACGTCGGTGATTGGAAGCGAGAATTCGTCCTTTGGGCAAGCGGAGTTGAGGTCTCTGAGGTCGATACAGACCCATATCTTCCCATTCTTCTTGGTGACGGGGACGACGTTGGCTACCCAATTTGGGTGTTGCTCTTCACAGATGAAACTGTTGGTCAAGAGTTTATCGACCTCCTGATCGATGGCATTCATGATGTCCGGACGGAATCGTCGCTGTTGTTGTTTGATAGGCTTGGCATCAGGTAAGATGTTCAGCCTATGCATCGCGATCTGGGGATCAAGTCCCGGTATATCTTCATAGCTCCAGGCAAAGACGTCGATATATTCTTTAGCCAGCTGGATTAAAGATTCTCGGTCTTGTCCTTTTAGGCTTTTGCTGACGAAGATGGGTTTGGAAGAAGATCCATCCCCAAGATCGGTCGGCTCAACTTCATCTTCGGTGGGAGGTTCGCATAGTTCGAAGCGAGACTCCTATTGTTGTCCTAGGCATTAAGCCCAGGGTTCTTCTTCGAAGAATTTTGGCGCTTGGTCTTCGCCTTCTTCTTCTTGAGATTGTGCAGATGTCATGTTGGCTGACAGCACTCTCTTGAAGACAGATTCGATACTGGTATCGAAATCCCACGTTGATGCTTCAGACGAGTGAGAATGTTCAACTTCCTCTGTGTCTGAACTCTCTGGCATTGACGGTGGCGTGACATAGCCTACCCTCCGTCGAGTTTTGTTGTAGTAGTCCTGCGGCTTTCCTTTAGGTGTTGGAAGCCAGAGAGGGAGACGTCGACCTTTGCCATAGTTCAGGCCTTTATCGCTTTTTAGGTCGTAACCCATCTTTTGGATGAGGTACTTTGCCTTATCTGTATACCGATAGAGTTGTATTCTGCCGGCATCTGGTTCTAGCTCGAGTGGCGGGAGGTCTTGATGGCGCTCGACCTTGCCGAAGATGATGGATTTTTCGTCTCGACTCCGTGGTGGGACTATGTAACAAACCCCTTGGGACGGGACTACTCGATTTACATGATGGATGGTCGTTTTTTGTGTTTGCATCAACCGTAGAGCGTTATCTAATGTATACATGGCATTCCAATGTGGAAGACTAGAGTAATTAAAAAACACTCTGTTATTGATGAAATACGAGATTTTATCCCGTGAGATTACATTGTCGAGAGATGGGGCATCTACATCGGCCGAGATATATTCCCCCAGCTCTTCATCTGTAAGCACTGGAGTAGGATCGAGAGGGTCCACCACAGCGCTGATCTGGGAGTCCGAGAGGACTACCTGGGCCTTCTCTGGCGGCTGGGATGGCGGCGGCTTGCCCTTGAGACACACCTTCAGAGGTGCTTCCGCTGTGCTTCCGGTGATTGACGCCTTCCCCTGTAGTTTTGCCACAAGGGGAGCCGATGTTTGAGACAGCTTTCCCGTGAGCCGTATCTTCAGGGGAGCTTCAGGAGCAGCTGGTGCTTTCCCGGGTAGCTTAATGCTCATGGAAGGCAACTTCTGAGGCGGTTTGCCTTTGAGTCGGATCTTCAAAGGAGCATCGGGAGTGACCTTAGGCTCCATGTCCGGCTCTGCTGCCATTTCTGCTTCGTCGTCAGCATCATTGGCCTCCTCCTCGTCAGGTGACTTGTATAAGTCGACATCGGTGAAGTAGGCTTCAATCCCTTTGAAAGGGTCGATGTCCGTGAACTCCGTACGGATGACGTTGTTGGTGGACACGTACTTCATACATTGGTGGAGCGTGGATGGCACCACCATGTACTCGTGCAGCCATGGGCAACCCAACAGAATGTTGTAGTTGACTTCAGTGTCCACGACATAACAAGTGACCTCGGTTCTGAGGTTACCGATGTGGCACTTTAGTCATATTTTGCCCAGTGGTTCGCTTTTGCTAGTGTTGAAACCACTAGTTGTTGTGTTGGAGGGCGCTAGTCGGTACATTGGGATCCCCAGTGTTGTGAGCAGCGTCTTCGGGATGATACTGAGGGATGACCCCGGATCAATCTGAATCCGCTTCACCTTGACTGAACCGATGTACCCTGTGTAATACAGCGGCCTGTTGTGTCGATTGTATTTGAGCAACATGTCATGTTGGGTGAAGGTTATATTGGGGATAACCTCCTCTGCACAGTGACAGTGCTTGCACACAGTCGGGAGATCTTCCGGCTGCTTGACCTGACTGAGAAAGGATTCAGCATCCTTCAGAGCTTCGCAGAGAGCTTCTCGGGAGTCTCTGAAAAGACGGAAGACCTCGAACAGAGATAGGCGGGCAAGAGTATTGGCCAGTTGTGCCAGTATGTCGAAGTTGTGGGGCTTGGCTAGCCCCGAAGCATTCTCTTTTCGTAGAGGCCTATCAAAGCGGGCCTCTATCTGCTTCTGTTTATTGGCTGCTGAGGGCTTAGACGGGCCCTCGTCCTGGACAGCAGAGACGGTGCCAGAAGGCACCATCTCGACGGCAGCTTCGTCGGGTTGGGCGTTCTGTTGTGAACACGTCTGCACAGGAAGTGCCTCTTCCGCTAAAGAAGAGACCATAAGACAAGACTTGATCTTCCTGTCTTTGGACTTAGAGGTAGGGCGTACCTTCGATTGAGTCACCTCGGAGACGAGATCGGGGTGAACCCACAGGATCTCTCCCCGAGATATGGTGAGTGGGATGAGTCCACTTACGTTGTCGCAGGTTGGTGGTAAGTTAACCACCTCCATTGTCGCCTTAGGGATAGGGACGACGCCATCCTGTGTTGTAGTTGGCGGCAGGGTGCCAAACTGGAGTGACACCACATTGGCCGACACCGTCTTCTCTTCGTAGTCGACGGAGATTACATCCGCATTGATCATACGCTGGATATAATTCTTGAGTACATAGCAGTCCTTGGTTGGGTGTCCGACAAACCGATGGTAGTGACAGTACCTCGGGTTGTCCACTTTCCCAACCTTATCGGGACGCTTGGGGTTCGGAAGCTTGATCTTGTCACCCTGTTTCAGTATCTCAAAGAGCTGCAGGGTGTCTTCGTCGTTGAACGAATAAACCTCCTTCAGCCTTGGTACAAGTGGAGGCTTCTGAGTAGGTGCTGATGCACCTTTTGAGGCATTGACAGTCAATGCCTGCTTCCCCTTTGTTTCTCGTCCGGGGTTGTTGGTTGCAGGCTGTTTTCCCTTGTCCTTGAAGGCAGGGAAACTGACTCCCAGAAGACGAGCGTTGGCTGCCTTCTTCTTCGCGGCTTCTGCTTCAATGATCAAGGAGCTCCAGTCGGAAGGAGGAGTAGAGTTGAGCCAGAGCTTGACTGCAGGCAGCATGTTCATGCTGCAGGAGGAGAGAAGTGCATGTTCTGGCATGCCCGGGGGCAGTCTGAAGCAGGCCTGTCGGAAGCGTTCTATGAACACTCGAACTGTTTCCTTCTCCTTCTGGCGTATCTCTATAAGGGATGCCATTGTCATGTCCTTCCCGTCGTCGTAGAAACGGTCGAGAAAGAGGTGCGTCAGGTCATCAAAGGAAGATATTGAATTGTCGGGGAGGTTGCAGTACGAGTCGTACGCCACTCCTTTCAGTGCCCCAACAAATATGCTGGTAAGTAGCACGTCCTCCTTCGGAAGATGTACCGTCTGAGACTGGAAATACTTCAGGTAGCGACGAGGAGAGTCCTTCCCGTCGTATGGCGTCAGTGTTTGTGGTTTATACTTTGGAGGATAAACCACCTTGTTCCACTCGAGGGGATAAGGCTGGAGAATGCCCATTTTCTGGCGCTCCTCTTATCTCGTCTTGGACTCAAAGCGCTCGCGCAGGTCCCTGATCATCTCAACCACGTCTTCCATGGAGCTGGGAGTCGGGGAAGGTGGTACCACCGGATGTTGAGCATTTGAGGGCTCTGACGTCCGAGGTGCTTCTCGGCGATCTGCGTCCGAGGATACCCGTTGAAGGGGTACACTCGACTCTCCATTGGCCCCTGGTTCGGGACCGGTAGAGGGTGTCCTGGTCAAAGCTGACCGTATCTCAAACACTACCTGAGTCAGTGTTTGCATGGAGGCAGAGAGGGTTTTGAGTCCTCCCTCCAGGGTATCTATGCGCTGGACGAGGTCTGTTGGTGGCGCATCAGACTCGACATCAGCCCCAGTCACATTTACCGTCATGATGCGGCCGGGAGTGGATGAATGGGTTGAGGCTTCTCTTTCGTCCTTGCTCTCTTGTAGGGGAGTCGTCTCTCCTGGAGCTTCGTCTTGGCTACCCCCGGTTATGTTCGAAAGAACATTCACCACGGGCGCATCTTCAAGGGCCTGATTACCCTCAGCTCCGTCTTGAAGGGCCTCTTCGTCTCCGGAACTCGGGTCCACAGATGCTAGACTACCCCCAGCTATGTTCTGGGGGATATCCTCGTCTTCAGGGGCTTCTGGGAGGCTGACTTCGCCTCGAGGATCTGCCCCAGGTGTGCTTTGGACACACTCGTCTTCGGAAGGAGGCTCGACAAGGGTCTGACTACCCCCAGCTTCCTCCAAGATCTTCTTCCTCCCTCGAGTGCCTTCGAACACTCCGGAGGATGAGACAGCTGTCTTGGTTTTCCTCGGCTGGCTTTTGGATGAGGAAGAGAAACTGCCAGTCGCCTTTCGGACTGACGAGGAATTGGAGATCACGTTGCATGAAGCAACCATTGGTTCCTCTTCTGTTGACACCTTGTTCCCGAGGCGACGTCGGAGGGGTGTCGATGATTGTAGCCGCTGGAACACCGACTGCCTTGGTGGGACTGCCGCTTTGCAACAGCAGTTGATGGTGACCACAACACAAGTATGCCCCGTGAGAGGCGCATCGTGCTTGTCAGTCAACTCTCCTGATCGGTGCTTGTGAGTAATCACGTTACGCAGATCGTTGGAGGAGAGTGCCACCTTTGTACCCCCTTCAGGCGCATGGCAAGGCCAAGCGCCGGGGTGGTCAAGTGAGTGCTGTGCCCCCTGATCTAATACCAAACAGGCATCCTGATCAGTAGTGGAAGAACCACAAAATTTGAAGTGACTTGAACGGACCTCAAACGCACAACTAGAGGAGGCGCGGGAGTTCAAGACCACTGGATTTGCCTTACTCGACTTGGTTGTGCACGCAGTAGATGCGCCTAAGTGAGACAAGGACTTTGAAGGTCGGCTCATTCTCGGCGCCGCAGCACTCGAGTCGACCTTGAACAACTTACTATCAGCAGCGCGCATGATTGTGAGTGCATGCTTCTGGCTTGTTGCTGGCATAGCACGTTTGGGACGCATGGCCCGTGCTGCCTTGGACTTCTTCGTACCAGGCCGCTGGGGCACATAGTACTCAGAATCCAAATTCTCCTTGCCACTACAACGAGTGAGTCTGTCAAAAACAGAGATCTTCTGTGGCGCATCAGAGGTGATGCGCGGGGCATTGGCTGCGCCCCTGCTCCGTCGACGCATCTTCCTCGCCTGAGAGGGAGATGGCTGGGGAACGTGGTCAGCCGCACGTTTCCCCGAGAGATGTGCTGCACCAGTAGGCACATCTTGGTTGCTGAGGACGTCAGCAGGAAGGAAAGGCTGATTGGCGCATCCCCTTCGGTGGTGGTGCCCGAGGCGTCGACCTTGCGCACCAAGACTCGGCGGGTCTTCTTCGGCTTCGGCAGCCGCTTCGAAGGACTCGCACTTCCTTCAGAGATGAAGTCCTCATACGCCTGTTGATTGAGGCGTACGACCAGCGTCTTGTGGGAGGAGCCCACCTTCACGTCGTCGGATTATGACACAGCTTTCTCGGTGGAGGAGAAAGAGGTCACCAGCAGAGTCGCCAGCTTGTTTGCCATTAAAATTCTTTGATTGTAATTTTCAATAAAAACAGAACAGTGTTATAATATAGGACTTAGACGTAGTCCTAGGAGTACACTTTTGTTTAATCTGGGTTCCTTGTGCCAATGGAGTGAGTGGTAGTGCGTTGACTCCGTTGACGATCTGATGACGGTTATCGGTTCTCTGAAGGTCTGGATTGCTCTGGGTGCTGGAGCTTGCTGAGAGGAGGAAGACGTTGAGTGTCTGTATCTGCCTCTCTGGTGGTACGAAGGTGTGCATGTAGGTCGGTCCGTGTATGTCTGGAGGAAGGAAATAATCCCTCTATTTATAGTTTTGCAGGCTGGCTGCTCATGCGCGCATATGTAGGATACGCCTGTACGCGGGGATGCCACGTGTTGATTGCTGATGGAGGCGCATGGACGATGCGCCCTGATCGAGGGGTTGACTTCTTCATGTTACAGTTGTGAACCGGCACGTAGCAGAGAAGAAGATCTTTCTGTTGCTGAGATCTTGGATGAGTTGAGTCAAAGGACACGTGTCATCGACCCATGGCTCAGAGATCTCGGATTTGGTGGGGAATGATCTCGTAGGATGCGCCTGAGATTGGGCGTATGAGGAGACTTTGGCTCGTAACCTTTAGGAGTCAAAAACCATTCTGGACGCATGGCTTTTGAGGCGCATGCAGAGCTTCAGTAGTGACTTTACTCCTGTCTTTTGGGATCAGGGAGAAGTCTGGGGCGCATGGCTTTTGAGGCGCATACGGAGTTGTAACAGTGACTTTCCTTCTGTCTTTAGGGATCAGTAAAAAGTCTGAGGTACACAGCTTTTGAGGCGTATACAGATTTAGGCGCATGGCCGCGGAGGCGCATGCGAGATAGTTGGGTGGCCACGTGGCAGTAGCCGTCGGAGGGAAGTAATGATGATGCTGACGTTGGCGATGCTTCGTCTTCTGAAAAAGTTGTCGACTGTTCAGACTTTGGGAGACGTGCTGCCAACTCTGTCAGTTCAGTATTTAATGTTTGTGACATTCGATGGACAGCTGAGTGGGCACGTCGGTTGGCGTTCCACTAGGCATATAGGGACGCATCCCTATGATGCTCTTGGTACTGAAGGGCGCATCTATGTGATGCGCTTGATGTTGAAGGACGCGTCTGTGTGATGCACGGTCTGGCCGACGCATCCGCTTCGTGAGACATCTTTTGATGGTGCAACTGTTACGTTCTTCGAGTTTTTTAAATAGCCGTTTTGACTTGGCTGAATTCGAAGCGTCCGGTTCATCCATTTAATGCAAATTCATTGTACGGAATTCGGAGAGCCATCCACTTGGCGCATGGGTTTGATTTGCCCGGCCTATAAATAGTGGTATGGAGAGAGGGTTTGCTTCTCGTTCTCTCACGTCTTCCCGACATGAACTTATGTACTCGAATGCATTCTGTTGACGAGATGCTCCCGAGGGTGAAGATGCGACGCCATGTCTTCATTGATGCACTTGAAGGTGACTGTTACATCTAAAAGTTGGAGTCGAGGGCTTCTGAGGCAGACGGAAGTTGCCTGTTGCATCCAAAGATAGGGATGCTCGAGCCTCGTCTTCGTTGTGCAGGAAGAGCCGCAGATCGGAATGGCGGTGCTGCGGCTTTGGGGGCTCTTTCTTCCTTCAAAGTGGGCGTTGTCCACTCTGGTTGTGTTGAAAGCTGCTCCTTTAGCCGCAGTTTTGATTACGGTCTTCCTTGGCCTTTGGAGGCTCTTTCGAAGCCTCTACTGGCCACATATTGGCTTGCGGTGCTCTTCTCTTCCTCGGCTAGAGGGTTGATTGCCACCCTCGTTCTACTCAATAAATGATTCATTAGTCGAAGCATTTCGACGGCGGTGAGCCTGGCTGGAAGAGCGGCACATAACTGGGCTGCTGAAGGGATGCACATAACTGGGATGCACATAACTGAGCTGCTGAAAAGGATGCGCATAACTGAGCTGCTGAAAAGGATGCGCCCTGCTGAGGGCGCGTGGTGATTGCTGCGCCTATTTGAGGGCGCATGATGGCTGCTGGCTGTAGACTTAGAATCTTTTCTTTGTAGAAATTCTCCTTTGTACAATCTTTTCTTAGACATGTAATAGACTTTTATATGTAATAAAAAGTCTTCTTTCAATGCCTATTTTTGCTGTTTGTGAAGTACTTTGTCCAAGCTCTGGCGCATGTAGTCTGGCGCACGGGCTTTCTGGTTCTAAAATTTCATGCTTCTACACATAGTCCCAGGAGCCAGTGCAGTTGATAGGTTCCACCGAGGCGTTCTGTTTGCTGCAGTACGTCTCGTCTTTGGATATAAGATGGGTCTTCTATCGTCAATGACCTGCCGCTTGAACACAGGATTGCATTCTTTGTGCATGCCACGCTTCATGTTAAGATGGCGAGGCAGCATTTTCTTCGTACTGAGATGCCTTACATATATTCATTCGTATGGTTATTGCTTCACCATCCATGTGTGATGAATTCCGATATGGGAACTGTCGGTGGAGATTTCATCTGACGTTACTCCGGCACTCGTTGGAATTATACTGCTCTTTTGGAATGCAGGTTTGCATTGAATCACGGATCTGCATGGAGATTTCAGTGTGCCCCCTCCTCACGGATATGAGACTATCATTCCACAGTTGATGGATCTGGATGCAGCATTACTCCGCCTAAGTCCACCCATTTTTTTATGGCTACAGATGATCCGCCCATCTCACTTAGTCTACCGATTTGAAGAAGACTGCTATTTAGAACCATATTCCCCCACCAACGGAATCTACCAGCCATCTGGAACAAGATTTACCACCTCAGGAAGGTAATATCAGGAGTTTGATATACATCGATATATATTTTTCTCTTAAAGATGTACATTTGATTGATTCCTTTATTTACAGTGGCTACTTCAGCATATATCCAGCCTTCTGCCACGACTGTAGAGGCCCCAAGATCAAATTTTTGGTGGGAAGTATTCCTGCTAATATACTTGCTGCGGTGGGGATAACGGTTCCTTCACCAACTCCTGTTACTCCGGTAACCATCTCTCCAGAGAAAGATCTGCCTCCTCAAGAAGGAGTGATAAATTATCCAAAGGCTCAAGATCCTACTCACTCTTAAGAGGATTGTCACGACCTGCACCCTAGAGTAAGGGTACGAGAAGTGGGTACGTCCAGCCTATGCCGCAGTGTCGGCGGTAGAACGCTGTCCTAGGTCACAACATCAACAATATAATGCTGAGCAGTTTATACTCCCCGAATGGGGGTGACATAGCAGAATGTAAACTCAATCACAACTAAGGAAGAAGAAGCACGATTTGATATAGAACTCAAGGAAATACAGATGATCAGAAGAGTCTAAGATAACATCTCAGCAAATATCCAGAAATACAAGTCTCAACTGCTGAATATGAAAGAATATATACAACCCAGATCTAAAGATAGAAATAAAGTCTAACTAAACTAGTCTCAAGACAACATAAGTAAGATAAAGCCTAACTAAACTAGTCTAGGCAGTAGGGGTAAAGTCATCAGCTAGATCTGGGTCCTCCTGAGAGTCCAGCTCACAAGTGTCGTCTAGGGCTGCCCCGTAGAAGGTATCCACACAGGCCTCCACCTCGTCCTCTGTAATATTTTCAACAGGTCCAGTCCGGACAGGAGCGAGCATAATACAGTTCAACAGATCATAGCAGGTTAGAAAATATAATCATGCAGTAAAGTAAGATACATGAACTGAAGGAAATACAGTATGTAAACAGATAGAGAACTGTAATAGAAATATCTACTACAAATAGAGAATTAACAGTGGCTAGTGAGTCAGAGTACAATATAAACATGTGAATGACATAAGAGATTCTGATGCTACACTACAGAAAGATTCTGATGCTACACTACTTGGATATTATTCACATGTCTACTTCTACTCTCCCGTACCCCCAATCAATACACAAGGATCCAGCCAGGTTATGTTATGATTTCATGCAATGGCCCACAAGGGGTGATACATAGTATGCCCATAAATGGGTGATTATAGGAATGCCCATATATGGAACATTCAAGGAGACTCTGTGATCATGAGAGTACATGTCATAAGTGATCAATGAACCATGAAGCATGGTGATACACAATGTAAGTGAAACGCACAGAACATGTAGTATCCGATGCTCCTGAAGGATAACATCTCAAGAAGGTATCCATATAGTACTAATCCGTGTGACCAACGTGACAGTATCAAGTAAAGTAATTTAAAGCAGGAAAATAATTCTAAACAAGATATGAAATGATCTGAGAATGTACGCTCCCGCTATCTAAGTGTCCGGATGAAATATACTGTCCGAGGAGAGGTGTCTGGCTTCTAATCAGAACAGCACAAGTCACAACAAGTCTAAAATGATAACAAGATGCAATTTAATGCATTTTAAATGAATCTAGGTCAATCTAGGCCAAAGTCAACTCTCGGTCAACTCTGGTTAACCCTAGAAGTCAAACTAGGTCAACTATGGTCAAACTAGGTCTATCAAGTCTAATTTAGGTCAAACTAGTCTATACTAATCTATCTAGGTCTACCAAGACTATACAAGCCTAGATCAAGCCATCACACACATTCATAAGTCATACTTGACCAATATTCAAGTTATCTATACTAGGCATTCAAGACAACACATAAAAGAACTATATATATATATATATATATATATATATATATATATATATATATATATATATATATATATATAGGCATGCACCACTATACATTAGCTATATATAACATGGCATTTAGTACATATATATAGACATAAAGAGGGCTATGTGTGTGTGTGCATGAAACATATGAGTGAGAGTGTGCTAGAGTAAGTGAGTGTGTGTAACAGGAAAGTGAATCATGGCATGGTGTATAGAGTGTCAATGTTATGTCATAGTGTTAAGGTGTGTAAAAGCATGGCAAGGGTTCTCAGAATGCAGTTGACAGTGAGTAGAAAGCCCCAACCAAGTTTTCAGTTCAACTTAACAACAAACCTACATTCAATGACAGTCCATAGACCAACTCAGATTTGAGTCAAAGCCCCAACACACTCTCATATTTATACCAAAAACCAAATACAAACATTCCCAGATTTTCTCAGATTTCAGAACAAGGAAACAACCCAATAACAACATGTATGCATCTATTTACTCTAACTAATGTGTAACATGAAATCTACATTAACTAATCATGAACTAAAACATAATAGAATAAAGAACTGGAAAGGAAATCAATTCAAGTATTGAGAAGAACATTCAAACTCCGTATTCAGTCCATTGATTTCGAAATCCCCTTTTGAATCCAATTCCCAACCAAAATCACCCAAAATCGACCCATAGCTAGATTACATGTAGGTACATCATATTAGACCCTTAAATAAGTAATTAACGTTAATTAAACAGGTTAAAAAGGCTGCTAAGAATCGAATTTGAAAACTGGAAAAATACTGAATATAACACAGTATCAGAATTCAGGGTAAATAGGATTTTCATTCGAAAATAGGTTAATTAGAGAAAATAAAGGTTGGTAAAAAAATAGAATGTGTTCGTGTCCAACATACAGTTTGTGTCCCACCATAATGTGACACGACGTGTCCAACACGAAATGACCAAAACAGACACACACACACAGAACATGCAGATACTGCATCGTGCACGAGTATAGGCGTGTCCAGTACTCGTTATAGGACACTTCGTGTCTTGTGCACACATCCACATGTTCGCCAGGTATAAGTCTACCTACGTGTCACCCTGATTTGGGTCACGTGTCCCCGAGTCGTGTCCAAAACGTGTGTATCAGAACGCTGCACACACGCGACTCAGCGTAGTGTAAAATTAGTGCGACGATGATTCCTCCCTTGACACGCCACATGGTCATCTGAAACTTGATACGTGGCGTGTCAGACACTTTCCAAAGGTCTGTGTCAAGTTTTGTGTCCAGTGGTTGCGTATTGTGTCCGATACAGCCCCCGAGTAGCAGGACACGGAAACCCTTCGTGTGCGGCCGTGTCCAGTGAGCAAAACATGACACAAATGACCAAAAATCAACTTAGTCAAGTGGAATCCCATAAAAAATATCTAGATCTAGATTCCTATTCAAAAACAATCCAAAAATCAAATCGAAATGCCCTTTGGGCATTTCATCAAACACTTACATGTAGGGACTGATACATGTCCATTTAGGACACGAAATGGACATGAAACCTAGGTTTAGCTATACCTACAGTTAGGGTAGACCTAGGGCTTTCCAAATATGCAAAGAAAACTGGAATTTAATGGTGTTTAGATGGTTTTACCTATTGGTGTCCAAATGCAAGAAAACTCTCAATTAGGGGGGTTTCTCCTTGCTAGCCAATCCTTCCAAATTGTCCATAAACTGAGATTTCCCAATACAAACAGCAAATATAGGTGGATTAGAACCTAATGCAATTAGTTTGAATGAAAAAGGAATTAAAATGGATTTTCTATGAATTAATGAAGTTGGGAAAATACCTCTTCTTTAAACTTGATATTTCCTAAAAGAGGCTAGCCCTAAATGGAGGAGAGTATAAATAGGGGGAGTTCCCAATGT
Source organism: Iris pallida (assembly GCA_029216955.1). Lineage (NCBI taxonomy): Eukaryota > Viridiplantae > Streptophyta > Magnoliopsida > Asparagales > Iridaceae > Iris > Iris pallida. The sequence goes on from JANAVB010009800.1 coordinate 2,153,440, forward strand.
GGCCGGCCATAGTGGGTTAGGGTTAGGGTTAGTGATGGACTATGGGCTTCTATGGGCTTAAGTCAAATCAATGGTTTCAAAATCATAAGTCATGACTCTAAATCACTATTCTACCTATTACAACTTGATTCTAAATGACTTAAATTGGTTTAACTTAAGTTAGACTAAGACCCTATCATGCTAACCAAGTCACCATAGCTAAGTTTAGGTTCTAGGCTAGTCTACAAGGTCCAAACTAGTCTCAAATCAACATACCACTTACCAATATAATTAATTAATACTAAAATCACATAAATTCCAATAAATCTCAATAATTCACAATAATTCCAAATAAATCCCAAAAATTCAAAAATGACCAAAATACCCCCATACTAGAAATATGGTAGTGACAAATCTACCCTCCTTAAAAAGAATTTCGTCCTCGAAATTGAAAGGCGAAATACAACTGATGAGAAGGATAGAAAGTATACCTCACGGTCCAAAAAGATATGGGTATCGCTCGCGTATCTCATCCTCCCACTTCTAGGTAGACTCTCCTGGAGAATGATGCCTCCATGCGACGCGTACCAAGGGTATCACCTGGTTCCTCAGAACCTTCTCCCGTTGATCCAGTATCTCGACTGGCTGCTCTGGATAGCTGAGAGAAGGTCCAACCTCAATCTCCGAATGATCGAGCACATGGCTAGGATCAGCCACGTACCGTCTCAACTGTGATACATAGAATATATTGTGGACCCCCACTAGTGCAGGTGGCAAGTCTAGTCTGTAAGCCACATCGCGGACTCTTCCGATGATAATGAAAGGGCCGATGAAGCGCGGGCTAAGCTTTCTACCTCCACCAAAACGTATCGTACCACGAGTCGGTCCTCAAGAAAACCTGATCTCCAACCTAATCACAAGCAAGGTCTCAATTTAATTATGATAAACAAACATGATCAATAAAACACAAACAAACAAACCTAAATCTAATCCTACTCTAATCTGTACCTCAAACTCCAACGGCCTCCGGTGGCTATCGGCCCAGTGCCGTTGTCTATCTTGCGCCACGCGAAGTCTGTCCCTGATGAGCTTCACCTTCTCAGCTGCGTCAACAACCATCTCTGGTCCTAGTAAAGCTCGCTCACCAACATCATCCCAAGATAAGGGTGCACGACACCTACGCCCGTACAGAGCCTCGAAAGGTGACATCTCAATGTTGACCTGGAAACTATTATTGTAAGCAAACTCCACCAAATATAGATGATCCTCCCAGGAACCTCCAAAGTCTAGGACGCACGTCCGCAGCATATCCTCAAGTGTCTGAATAGTCCTCTCTGACTGTCCGTCCGTCTGGGGGTGGTATACAGTACTAAACTTGAGCTGAGTGCCCAAGCTGGTCTGCAGACTCCTCCAAAAATAGGAAGTAAAGTGACTATCCCGATCCTAGATGATGCTGACCGGAACCCCATGAATCCAGACTATCTGCCGCATATACATCTCCGCACTCTCTGTAGACGTACCCATATTGAATGGCAAGAAGTGGGCCGATTTGGTCAACCTGTCAACGATGACCCAAATCGGATCTTTCCCTCGAGGTGTACGCGACAATCCAGATACAAAATCTATAGTAATATGCTCTCACTTCCACTCGAGAATGGGCAATGGCTGCAACAATCCACCGGGCCTCTCCCTCTCTGCCTTGACCTGCTGACAGACCAAGCACCTAGCTACGAAGCGAGCTACCTCCCGCTTCATCCCGTACCACCAAACATGCTCCCTCAGATCTCGGTACATCTTATTGGCACCAAGGTGTATAGAGTACTGAGATCTGTGGGCCTCCTGCAAAACCTGCTCCCTGAGATCTCCGCTGGGCACACATAACCTGGAATCGTGCCGCAAGACACCATCCTCTGCAAGAGAAAACTCGCCATCCACCAATCCTGCTCGAACCTGCTCTCGAAGACACCGCAGAGAAACGTCCTCAAACTGTGTCGCCTTGATCCTCTCCATCAAGTCCGACAGTATCCGCATGCCCCACATCTGCATCTGCACTCCGGGCACGACCACATCAATCCCAAGGCTCTCTAAGTCTACAAGCAAGTGCCGATCCATAGTCAAACACATGGCCGTCGGATACCTACTCAAGGCATCGGCAACCACGTTGGCCTTCCCTGGGTGATACTGAAGTGATATGTCGAAGTCTTTTATCAACTCTAGCCATCTGCGTTGCCTCATGTTCAGCTCCTTCTAAGTGAACACATACTTTAAGCTCTTGTGATCTGTAAAAATCTCCACCCTTTCTCCATACAGATAGTGCTTCTACAACTTCAGAGCAAATATCACTGCTGCCAGCTCCAGGTCATGGGTAGGGTAGTTCTTCTCATGGGGACGTAACTGCCTGGAAGCATAGGCAATCACCTTCCCATGCTGCTGTAAGACACAACCCAGCCCCTTTCCTGAAGCGTCACTATAAATAGTGAATCTCCCTGATCCTGAAGGCAATGTCAGAATCGGAGCTGTCGTAAGCCGCTTCTTCAACTCATCAAAAGCTGCCTGACACTCCTCTGGCCAAACATACTCAGCATCCTTCTAGGTCAACCAAGTCAACAGTTCTGCAATCCGGGTAAAATCCTGCACAAATCTTCTATAATATCCTGCCAGCCCCAAGAAACTGCGGATCTCTGCAACTGAAGTCGGTGCTGCCCATGTCTCAACTGCTACGATCTACTTAGGGTTAACTGAGATCCCATCTCCAGTCACCATATGCCCCAAAAAGTTAACCCGGTCCAAGAAGAACTCACACTTGGAGAGCTTTCCATAAAGCTGCTCCTTCCTGAGAGTCTCCAGCACTATCCTCAGATGCTCCTCGTGCTCTTTCTCAGTCTTGGAATATACCAAGAGGTCGTCAATGAACACCACCACAAACTGATCCAGGTACTGGTGGAACACCTTGTTCATTAGGTTCATAAACACTGCTGGTGCATTGGTTAGCCCAAACGGCATAACCAAAAACTCAAACTGCCCGTACCGCGTCATGAAAGCGGTCTTGGGAATATCCTTCCTCTTTACCTTCACCTGGTGATATCCTGACGTCAGATCAATCTTGAAAAATACCCGAGCTCCGCTCAACTGGTCAAAAAGATCATCAATCCACGGCAGTGGGTATCTGTTCTTGATCGTGAGGTTGTTGAGTGCCCTGTTGTCAATACACATTCGTACTGACCCATCATTCTTCGGCACAAACAATACTGGTGCACCCCATGGCGACGAACTCGAACGGATGGACACCTTGTCCTGCAGCTCATCCACCTGCTTCTTCAGCTTCACCAACTCACTGTTGTTCACCCGATAGACATGCTGAGAGATGGGTTCCGCTCCTAGAACCAAGTCTATCGAGAACTCAACGTCTCTGTCTGGTGGCAATCCAGGCAACTCCTCTGGAAAAACATCCATATACTCTGCTATCAAGGGGTATGGAATCGTCTGCTCCTCAACCGAGACTCCGCAGAAAACCTCGCTGCTCTGCTCCGCCTGACGCCTGGAGTACTCGAACTCTGGCTCCCCCGGCACTTTGAAGTAACTCTACCCCCTCTGCAATCAATGCTGGCGTGGTGTCGGCTCAACCAATCTATACCGAGTACTATATCGTAGTTCGATAATGGCATTACGAGCAGGCTCACCTCCAACTCATGGCCTTCCAAAACAACACTCCGGCCCTTGCAAACATCACTCACGAGGATAATGCCACTCCCGGTCATGATCTTGTAAGTCCTAGGCGACAATTCAGCTATGATACTGTGTCTAATCGCAAATGATACTGATATAAAGCTATACGAAGTACCAGAATCGAATAATACAAAAGCTGGACTGGAGTCGAGAAGAACCGAACCTGCGATCAGCTCTTCTATCACCTCTGCATCCTCAGCCGCCATGACGAAAGCTCACCCCTGCTGGCCTCCCCTGGCCTGCTGCTGATGCTGAACAAATCTCTGCTGCTGTGTCGGCAGGGCTAGTCCCCTCTGCTGGCCTGCTGGAGCTCTGACTGCTGCTCCCTGAGCTGCTCGTCCCATACGACACTCTCTCATCTGGTGGTCTACTGAACCACACACTAGGCACTGGCCCAGCCTCTTCCGACACTCATTGGTGACATGCCCGGGCTTCTTACAGTAAGCACAAGTGATAACCTGTCTCTGGCCCTGCTGGTGTTGTCTCGGCTGCTGCTGTTGTCTCTGTTGGAACGGCTGCGGCTGAAACTGCCTCTGCTGCTGGTGCTGAAAGTGAGGCTTCTTGGCCTGGCCTCCGCGGCTGCTGCCTCCAACAGGGTCTCGCCCCCTCTTGAGCCTAAGCTCAAGATCATCCTCAGCCAATAAGGCTCCCGTTAAAATCTTCTCAAAAGTGGCATCCCTGTTGCCCTTGGTCAAGGACTTGACTTCCATGACCAGACCCTTCCGGAACCTCTGGGCCTTCGCCGTCTCGCTCAAGCCCTCTACGAATCTGTCGAGGCAGCTGAACTCACCTGCGTACTCCTCTACTGACAGGCTCCCCTGAACTAAGCTCTCGAACTGCGACTCCAAGGCTCGGAGCGCTGAATCTGGAAAGAACTTCTTCTTGAAGAAGCCCTTGAACTCCTCCTAGGTCTGTCCAGCTACCTCCATCTTGGGGTCTGACTGATACCAGGTGCGAGCAAGATCTCGCATTCGGCTAGCTGCTGCCTCTATCTGGAGATCTGCCGGTATCCGGGCCAGGCGAAAGATCTCCTCTATATGCTCGATCCACTCATCAGCATATAGAATCCCCTCCGTCCCCAGGAAGTCTCTGGGGCTCATCTTTTGGAACTGCTCTATCCCCGATGTCCTCGGCTGCTGAACTACTGGTCGAGCTGCGACTGTCGTAAGGGCCAACTCCATACCCCTGTCCTATCGGGCCTGCTGCCGGTCCATAAACTGCTGGAAGTAAGCGAACATCTATGCCGCATCCACGTATCATGTAGACGACGGCTGCTGGAACTACATCTCTGGGATGACTGGGTCCTGCCTCCGAGCTGGTGGAGGCATACCCCCTGCTGCTGCTGCTGAAGCCCCAATACGAGCAGAGGTGGCAGGAGCTGCAGTCTCCTGTCCTTGCTGAACTGGCTGAGAGGTAGCAGTCCCCTCTACAGCATCCCCATGAATGGTACGCTGCGACCGCGTCTCCACCATCCTGAAGACAGACCAACAAGAGTATCAATTTCTGAGAAGGAAGCGATATAACAAAGGCGGATAGTTAAAATTCAAAAGAAATCAGTTGACAATAAGGATTTAGATGGCAATAAAAGAGTTTTTCCTAATATGATTGAGTACCTGGAAAACTAATGTCCTATATCCTACTGCAGGCTGTAGTGATACTATGGTTCGAATACCACTACACTTCTAGTCTAGACCTGCATGGGCCACTACTAAAAACGTGTCACGACCCGCACCCTAGAGTAAGGGCATGAAAAGTGGGTACGTCTAGCCTACGCCGCAGTGTCGGCGGTAGAACGCTGTCCTAGGTTACAACATCTAACAATATAATGCTATACAGTTTATACTCCCCGAATGGGGGTGACATAGCAGAATGTAAACTCAATCACAACTAAGGAAGAAGAAGCACGATATGATATAGAACTCAAGGAAATACAGATGATCAGAAGAGTCTAAGATAACATCTCAGCAAATATCCAGAAATACAAGTCTCAACTACTGAATATGAAAGAATATATACAACCCAGATCTCAAGACAGAAATAAAGTCTAACTAAACTAGTCTCAAGACAACATAAGTAAGATAAAGCCTAACTAAACTAGTCTAGGCAGTAGGGGTAAAGTCATCAGCTAGAGCTGGGTCCTCCTGAGAGTCCAGCTCACAAGTGTCGTCTAGGGCTGCCCCGTAGAAGGTATCCACATAGGCCTCCTCCTCGTCCTCTGTAATATTTTCAACAGGTCCAGTCAGGACAGGAACGAGCACAATACATATCAACAGATCATAGCAGGTTAGAAAATATAATCATGCAGAAAAGTAAGATACATGAACTGAAGGAAATATAGTATGTAAACAGAGATAAAACTGTAATAGAAATATCTACTATAAATAGAGAACTAACAGTGGCTAGTGAGTCAGAGTATAATATAAACATGTGAATGGCATAGGAGATTCTGATGCTACACTACGGAAAGATTCTGATGCTACACTACTTAGATATTATTCACATGTTTACTTCTACTCCCCCGTACCCCCAATCAATACACAAGGATCCAGCCAGGTTATGTTATGATTCCATGCAATGGCCCACAAGGGGTGATACATGGTATGTCCATAAATGGGTGATTCTTGGAATGCCCATAAATGGGAGATTCAAGGAGACTCTGTGATCATGAGAGTACATGTCACAAGTGATCAATGAACTATGAAGCATAGTGATACACAATGTAAGTGAAACGCACAGAACATGTAGTATCCGATGCTCCTGAAGGATAACATCTCAAGAAGGGATCCATATAGTACTAATCTGTGTGACCAACGTGACAGTATCAAGTAAAGTAATTTAAAGCAGAAAAATAATTCTAAACAAGATATAAAATGTTCAGAGAATGTACTCGCCTGCTATCTGAGTGTCCGAAAGAAATGTACTGTCCAAGGAGAGGTGTCTGGCTCCTAATCAGAACAGCACAAGTCACAACAAGTCTAAAATGATAACAAGATGCAATTTAATGCATTCTAAATGAATCTAGGTCAATTTAGGCCAAAGTCAACTCTCGGTCAACTCTGGTCAACCCTAGAAGTCAAACTAGGTCAACGATGGTCAAACTAGGTCTAACACGTCTAATTTAGGTCAAACTAGTCTATACTAATCTAGCTAGGTCTACCAAGGCTATACAAGCCTAGACCAAGCCATCACACATATTCATAAGTCATACTTGACCAATATTCAAGTTATCTATACTAGGCATTCAAGACAATACATAAAAGAACTAACTAACTATATATATATATATATATATATATATATATATATATATATATAGGTATGCACCACTATACATTAGCTATATATAACATGGCATTTAGTACATATATATAGATATAAAGAGGGGTATGTGTGTGTGCATGAAAGTTATGAGTGAGAGTGTGCTAGAGTAAGTGAGTGTGTGTAACAGGAAAGTGAATCATGGCATGGTGTATAGAGTGTCAATGTTATGTCATAGTGTTAAGGTGTGTAAAAGCATGGCAAGGGTTCTCAGAATGCAGTTGACAGTGAGTAGAAAGCCCCAACCAAGTTTTCAGTTCAACTTAACAACAAACCTACATTCAATGACAGTCTATAGACCAACTCAGATTTGAGTCAAAGCCCCAACACGCTCTCAGATTTATACCAAAAACCAAATACAAACATTCCCAGATTTTCTCAGATTTCAGAACAAGGAAACAACTCAATAACAACATGTATGCATCTATTTACTCTAACTAATGTGTAACATGAAATCTACATTAACTAATTATGAACTAAAACATAATAGCATAAAGAACTGGAAGGGAAATCAATTCAAGTATTGAGAAGAACATTCAAACTCCGTATTCAGTCCATTGATTTCAAAATCCCCTTTTAAATCCAATTCCCAACCAAAATCACCCAAAATCGACCCATAGTTAGATTACATGTAGGTACATCATATTAGACCCTTAAATAAGTAATTAACATCAATTAAACAGGTTAAAAAGGCTGCTAAGAATCGAATTTGAAAACTGGAAAAAATACTGAATATAACACAGTATCAGAATTCAGGGTAAATAGGATTTTCATTCGAAAATAGGTTAATTAGAGAAAACAAAGGTTGGTAATACAAAAATAGAATGTGTTCGTGTCCAGCATACAGTTTGTGTCCAACCACAATGTGACACGACATGTCCAACACGAAATGACCAAAACAGACACACACACAGAACATGCATACAGACACTGCATCGTGCACGAGTGTAGGCGTGTCCAGTACTCGATACAGGACACTTTGTGTCTCGTGTACACACCCACGTGTTCGCCAGGTGTCAGTCTACCTATGTGTCACCCCGATTTGGGTCACGTGTCCCCGAGTCATGTCCAAAATGCGCGTATCAGAACGCTGCACACACGTGACTCAGCGCAGTGTAAAATTAGTGCGACGATGATTCCTTCCTCGACATGCCACGTGGTCATCTAAAACTTGATATGTGGCGTGTCAAATACTGCCCAAAGGTCTGTGTCAAGTTTCGTGTCTAGTGGTTGCGTATTGTGTCCGATACAGCCCCCGAGTAGCAGGACACGGAAACCCTTCGTGTGCGGCCGTGTCCAGTGAGCAAAACACGACACAAAACGACCAGAAATCAACTCAGTCAAGTGGAATCCCATAAAAAAGATCTAGATCTAGATTCGTATTCAAAAACATTCTAAAAATCAAATCGAAATGCCCTTTGGGGCATTTTATCAAAAACTTACATGTAGGGACTGATACGTGTCTATTTAGGACACGAAATGGACACGAAACCTAGGTTTAGCTATACCTACAGTTAGGGTAGACCTAGGGCTTTCCAAATATGCAAAGAAAACTAGAATTTAATGGTGTTTAGATGGTTTTACCTATTGGTGTCCAAATACAAGAAAACTCTCAATTAGGGGGGTTTCTCCTTGCTAGAAAATCCTTCCAAATTGTCGACAAACAGAGATTTCCCAACACAAACAGCAAATATAGGTGGATTAGAACCTAATGCAATTAGTTTGAAAGAAAAAGGAATTAAAATGGATTTTCTATGAATTAATGAAGTTGGGAAAATACCTCTTCTTTAAACTTGATCTTTCCTAAAAGTGGCTAGCCCTAAATGGAGGAGAGTATAAATAGGGGGTTCCCAATGTGGTCGACCATAGTGGGTTAGTGTTAGGGTTAGTGATGGGCTATGGGCTTCTATGGGCTTAAGTCAAATCAATGGTTTCAAAATCATAAGTCATGGCTCTAAATCACTATTCCACCTATTACAACTTGATTCTAAATGACTTAAATTGGTTTAACTTAAGTTAGACTAAGACCCTATCATGCTAACCAAGTCACCATAACTAAGTTTAGGTTCTAGGCTAGTCTACAAGGTCCAAACTAGTCTCAAATCAACATACCACTTATCAATTTAATTAATTAATACTAAAATCACATAAATTCCAATAAATCTCAATAATTCACAATAATTCCAAATAAATTCCAAAAATTCAAAAATGACCAAAATACCCCCATACTAGAAATGTGGTAGTGATAAGGATCGAAAGATGATTGAAGCGTTAGCAGATTGTGACTATGGTGACGAATTATTTGGTGATGACTGTAATAGTGCCGCTAAGGAGGGACGTATGTTAGTGGATGTTCCATCACCTCAAGAATTATCGATCGATGAAGTCCAGTCAATTGTTGAGGGTGAGAAAAACCTGGTTGTCGATGAAGGGCATGCTAGTCCCAGAATCGATGAACCCAGAATTCCTGAAGAAGTAGGTGTAACTCAACCTGAGGCTTCCGAAGTGGTAAATACTGAAGAGTTAGTAGATCAGACTCCAATTGCTCTGCCACCTCAAACTAAATCAGGGGCTGGAAGTAGTTAAGCTACGGTGTCTGCGGACACCATGTCGAGGCTTCAGATGGAACCATCCAGACCTTTTAAGACTCCACATGCAATGCCCGGCTCAGGTAGATTTCTAAAAATGATTTATTTATCTTAGCTCCTTCAACATCGTACATCGCTTTAACAAATGGCATATGTAAATTGCAGAAGGACCTACAGGAACCACTAGCTCAATGATGGCTCCCTTGGACAAAGGAACCCCAGCAGGAGAGGGGAGCTCTTCCCATATCAGTGCACAAGATGAAGCGCCTCCACCTGTTAAAGTTGTAGAGACTCCGGCAGAAGTGGTAGCCACCCCAAGTGCTATAGTGGCTAATAAGTTTGTGGTGACTTCCTTCACCAAAGTCTTCTTCACATCTTTGGAGCCTTTAATTCATCGGGTAATGGAGAGAGAGGATGTTCCATTCAGCACAGTCAGAAATCCCTCATCATTTTTAATTGGAGGCATCTGTAGCCAAGGAGATGAGGCTCAGGCCACTTTCCTGGAGCATATTTTGGATGATCTGGAGGAGTCAATTAAGGTTTATAAAGACCTTAAAAGAGGAGACGTTGAGCTGTTAGTGGATGTAGAATACGAAGCTATGGCTCGTGAGGCTGAAACTAATAAAGCCAATTTTGAAGCTTTCTTACTGGCTTTCACGAGACAATCTTCCGAGCTGGATGTCCAGATTTCTGAAGTAGCTTCTGCTGTCGAGAGTCATAAAGCTACAACTGCGGATAAGGAAAAGAAAGCTTCTGATCTGGAGGCTGAAATTGCCCGACTTCAGGAAGAGCTCAAAGCCACCAAGAAGGGTGTAGAAAAAGAAACTCAGCTACATTAGGCTGCTATCAACCAGTTAGACGTTTTGAAGCGTCAAAAAGATGACTTTGTCCGGCTACAAAACGATGAACTAGCCCGTCAAACAGCAGCCCTGCACCCATTTGACCCAGAGTCAGAAAGGGTTGAAGCCAGGCAACGGGTGCTGGATTCTTGTACCGAAAGAGCTAAAGCCTTGAAGAAGTGGATCATGGATCTCATCACTTACTCTTCAGAATAAAATGACCAAAATTATTGTCTTTTTCTTTATGATGTAGCTTTTTGAACATTTTAATCAAAAGAAAATGAAATGAGAAGTTTTTTCTGTGGTTCCATTACTTGTTGCCTACCTTGTTATAGATATAAGTAATAGAATAGAAAATATATTCAGAGGTACTGGACGTGATATATTTTTTGATTAGAAAATAATGATATTTATTACATCTGCTCAGAGGTAATGTGGACGTGGCAGAATATAATGTTGGAAATATTATTATTTCAATATGCAACTTTGTCAGAGGTGATAGGGACGTGACAAGTTACTGACGTAGATATTGGAAATCAGAGATGCGGAGGACATGAATTCTTTTTTCTGTTTTAGATTTAAGGATTTATTATCTATGACTTTATTTACGAGAAAGTAAATAAAAGACAGTAAAAGCTAAGACTGATGAATGAATGGACAGTCAGACTTCTTAGGTGAGAGAAACTGAATGAATGAACAGTCACCTCGGTTCTCGAGGAGGAGAATGAATGAACAATCAGACTCTTTTAGGGAGAAAAAGTGAATAAATGAACAGTTGGACTTCTTTCGAAGAGAAAAAGTCGTATCGGTTCTCTAGGCCGATTATCTAGTCTATAAATAGAACAGAACTTCTGTAGATGTTGTCAACTTTTTTTCTCACAGTATATAATGTCTTCCGAAGATGTGCTCACTCCGAAGATTGAAGATACGACTAAGACGCCTCCTGCTGAGCCTCATGTGCCTCCTCAAAAAGAAGTGAGGAAAGACTCGACTGTTCCTGCACCAGAGCAGGACCTGATTGCCAAATTGGTGGAGCCTGGAAAGACTGCTAAAGAAGAAGCTGTGAGGAGAGCTGCATGTGAGTTGCTGGTGTTCTCAGACAACGAGATGTTTGAATTGATGGCAAATTATGTATTTAACCGGGAAGGGTTGGGTCCTCGTCCCCACCCTTGATATTATGTACCTCTTTCTGCTTTTAAATAATGCGAATAGAAATGAATTTTATTTACATCATTTCTCTGAATGAAAACATTTTGATCTTATACATAAGATTTCTTGAGAAATTTGCCATTGATAGTCATCATAGCAATTCTGCCATCCATCTCTGTTAATTGGTAGCCTCCATTTGAGAAAACCTTATTCACCACATAAGGACCTTTCCATTTCGCCTCGAATTTGCCTTTGCTCGTGTGGGTCATAGTCATAGAACGTATGACCGTAAGAACTAGCTCGCCTTTCTGAAATGTTCGCACTTTGACTTTGCGATTGAAAACTTTTGAGATACGGGCCTGATATAATTCTATATGTTGTTGAGCTAGTAGCCTTTGCTCATCGAGCGCCTCCAATTCTTGAAGCCAAAGACGATCATTATTTTCTGTGGTAAGTTCATTAGCAATGGCAATTCTCAAGGATGGAATTTGAATTTCCAGCGGTAAGACAGCTTCACAACCATATACCAGAGAAAAAGGTGTACAACCTGTGGAATTACGGACTGTAGTATGATAAGCCCATAGACATTCTCCAAGCTTCTCACTCCAATTATATTTGTTAGTAGAGACAAAACTTTTTGAGGAGTTTGATGATAGTCTTGTTGAATGCTTCAGCTAACCCATTAGCTGCAGGATTATAGGCTGTAGAAGCAACATTATTGATTCGGTTGTCATCACAGAACCTAGTAAACTTTTGACTGACGAACTGTGGTCCATTATCATGGATGATCTGACGAGGTACACCAAGTCTGTATATCATATGATGTTTGACGAAGTTGATAACACTGCTAGTCTTCACTTCAGCTAAAGGTATGGCTTCAACCTATTTAGAGAAATAATCGGTTATAGCCAAGATAAACCGATGTCCTTTAGACGAAGGAGGAATGATAGAACCAATTACATCTATGCCCCAAGCTTCGAAGGGCCATGAGGCAGCAGTTGGGTAAAGAAATTCTGACGGTTGGTGAATGAAGTCTGCATGAATTTGACATGCTCGACATTTCCTTGTATAGTCAATGGCATCTGATACCATAGAGGGCCAGTAGTAGCCCATACGTCGGATACGATCCTTTAATTTGGGACCGGGATGATGTGCTCCATAAATGCCGTCATGAGCTTCGCATAATATCTGCTTCGCTTCATCACCAGCAAGTCATCTTAAGAGTAATCTATCAAAAGTTCCTCGAAAGAGAGTTTTGGTGGTATGATTATAATAAAATCGAAGCGATCGCCAGCGAATACTTGTAGCTTCCTGAGGATCTTCAGGTCGTATATCATGTACTACAAAGTCGATGAAAGGTGCTCTCCAATCTTTACTGATGACATTGACTTCAGTTGAATTACTGAATTCAATGTTATGGTTGTTTTCAATACAAAACAGTTCTCTATTAGAGATAACAACCATTTGTTGTCTTTTGACCGGAATTGCCAAGACCGCTGCTAGGTTAGGTAAGGCATCAGCTTCTGTGTTGCATGCTCGACGTACATGTTCGATAAAGAACCCTTTAAATAAGGAAGCTATTCTGATTGCCGCTTCGTGGTATGGTACTAGATCTTATTGTCGAACTTCGTAAATACCTCTAACCTGATTAACAATCAGCTTAGAATCACCATATACTTCGAGATATTCAATATCCAGTTGTTTAGCTAACTGAAGTCCAATGAGTAAGACATTGTATTCTGCCACATTGTTGGAGCACGACTCATCTAAGGAATAAGCTCTCTGAATAGCTAATCCATCTGGTGAAACAAGAATAATTCCCACTCCAGCAACAAGGGTGCCTCCAGGTCCAATTCTAGATGCTTCGTCGAAGAATAAACGCCAAGTAGGAAATTCTTCTGAGATCATATTTGATTCCAATGTCTCGTCTGGAATCTCATCATAGAGTTTAGATGTCTCAGGATAGGATGAGTTGCTAAAAAAATCAGCGAGTGCTTGGCCTTTCACAGACTTTGTGGAACATACACCATGTCATATTATGCTAATAATATGGCCTATGTAGCAAGCCTAGAATTGAGTGTACTAGGCTTCTTCATTAAGACCCGCAGAGGATTAACTCGAGAAATAACATGAATGGTTTGGCCGATGATGTAATGCCTTTGTTTTGAACAACAAATATTTAGGCTAAGCATTCCTTCTCTACCGGACTATAACGATGTTCAGCTCTAATCATCATCCGACTAAGATAGTAGATAGCTTGTTCATGACCTTCTTTGTTCTTCTGAGCCAGCAAAGCTCCCAGTGAATGGTCCATCGCTCGGACATAAATCAAGAAGGGTATTCCTGAGATCGGTGGTACTAGGACCGGTGGACTCATCAAATACCGCTTTATGTCATTAAATGCTCGTTGACATTCTTCTGTCCAAATGAAAGATACACCTTTATTCATGAACCACCTGATGTAAGCAAGTCGACCCTGGAATCCTCATAGCTCTTTTAGGTTGCATGGAGGATGCATCTCTTGAATGGCTTTGATCTTTTCGGGATCAATGTGTATACCTTTAGAGGTAATAACGAATTCGAGAAATTTGCCACTAGAGACTCCCAAGAATTACTTGGTGGGGTTCATTTTGAGTTGATGCTGGCACATTAGATTAAATATGGTTCTTAAATCTTGGGTATGATCTTCCTTTAGACGACTTTTAACAACAATATCGTCAACATAATATTCGACGGTCTTTCATAAATGATCTCGAAAGATAGTACTCTTAGCCCGCTGGTAAGTTGCACCCGCGTTCTTAAGACCGAAAGGCATGACTGTATAGCAATATATTCCACGAGGAGTATGGAATGAAGTGTGTTTTTCATCTTCAGGATTCATCCAGATTTGATTATATCCAGAAAACCCATCCATGAGAGAGATTCGTTCGAATCCACAAGTATTGTCGATCAGTAATTGGAAGAGGGAATTCATCTTTAGGACAAGCGTCATTGAGATCTCGAAAGTCTATGCATACTCGAACTTTCCCGGTCTTCTTCAAGGCTGGTACAACGTTGGCTACCCAATCAGGATGCTGTTCTTCTCTGATAAAACCACAAGCGATAAGCTTTCTGACTTAATCATCTATCGCATCCATCATCTCAGGCTTGAATCGCCGTTGCTGTTGTTTGACTGGCTTGGCGTTAGGTAAAATATTAAGTTTATGAGTTGCGACCTGAGGATCTAAACCTGACATATCTTCATAGCTCCAGGCAAAAATATCGATATATTCACGAATGAGGTAAATCAGTTCTTGTTTATTATCCTCTAGGAGATTCTTGCTAATGAAGATTGGTCGTGGTACACCTTTCTCTCCAACATCGATATAGATTAGTTGATCTTTAGTAGGTGGTTCTCGTTGTTCAAAACAGAGTTTCCACTGAGTGTCCATCCTTTGTGCCCAAGGATCTGCTTCAGGCGCTTCTTCAATATCATCCTCGTCATTTTCTGAGAACTCGGCAGACACCATATTAGAAGATACTGTCATCTGATGGATATGAGCAATACTGGTGTCAGAGTCCCATGAAATGGAATTTGAAGAATTAGAGCGTTCATCTTTATCAGATTCAGAGGCTTGTAGAGTTATAACTGGTGAAGTATAGCCCAGCCCACATTTTGTTTTGCTATAATATGGTATCATTTTTCCTCGTGGAGCAGGAGTACGAATAGGAGTTCGTCTTCCTCTACTACTATTAAGGCCAGTTTTGAAATCATAGCCCATTTTACGGATGATTGCCTTAGATTGTGGACTATAACGATGTAGTTGTAGCCTTCCTGTATCATATTTTTCATTATCGCTGTCAGGCGTGATTTTTTGTTCTGTTTCTTTACTAAAAAGTATAGGAGTTTTGCCTTTCTTTCGAGAAGGAACTAGGAAGAACGATTCTTGTATTGATTCAAATGATACCACATTTTGGAGAGATGGTACGACTCCTATTGTAAGTGGTTTGAAGCTATCTAGCATATCCAAATAATATCGAGTATGTTAAGAGACATCAGTATACAGCAAAGGAGATGTTACTTTATTGATCTTTACATCATCATTTATAATAGGACCTTTAGCCTTATAAGGCTTAGTCAGATTGATAACCAGAGGAGGAGAAGAAGAACGAGAAGGAGGAAGGGGTTTTTTTACGACGAAGGTCGATTAAAAGTGTCTCAGAAGAGGTGAGCTTCCTTTGTTCTTGTCTAACACCAGGAGGCTGCTTCTTATGAAAAGGAAGGTAAATAGTCAATGTCTTCGAAGACTGAGGACATGAAGTACGTCCTTTGACAGGGATCGCCAGAGTGTCATTTGGCACGCCTTTCTGTTCTTCGTCAGTATCCATTGCTAATACCACCTTCATGAATTCCTTTTCGTACATACGAGAATCATTGCAGTATGCTTTAACCCCCCTGAAAGGATTTAAGTCTGCAACTTCTTTCTGTACTTCTCCATTGCCATCCACATATTTGAAACATTGGTAGAGAGTAGAAGGTACAATATTATGTTCGTGGAGGAATGGTCTTCCTAGCAAAGCATTGTATGAGCCATGATTATCAATCACGTAGAAAGTTACCTTCGTACGAAGATTGCCGATTTAAAGTTTCAGGCATATCTTCCCCAAAGGTTCACTTCTTCCTTGATTGAACCCCAAGATAGTAGTGATAGTTGTAGAAAGGTTGTGCACCGGGATCTTCAAAGAGTCCAGTAGAGTCTTCGGCATGATGCTAAGTGCAGACCCTGGGTTAATCAGAATGCGATCGACTTTCATGGTGTCCACATATCCCGTGAAGTATAGAGGATGATCATTACGATTGTCTTCTAACAACATGTCATCTTGTGTAAAGGTGATGTTGGGCATCAGTTCAAATATACTATGATAATGTGTACAACTGACAGGCTCCTTTTCAGGCTTCTTGAGGAGAGCAAGACAATCATCAGCCTGCATCAAGGTCTTACTCAGCGTTTTTCGAGTCTCTTTTGAGAGACGTAATAGTTCGAAGATTGACAACCTCGCTGGAGTGTTAGCCAATTGAGCCAATATGTCGAAATTATATGGCTTCTCAAGTCCGAGAGATGCGGACTTCTTTAACGCTTTATCAAAGCAGACATGTTGCTTTTCCTTGTCTGCTGATGTTGGTTTGGGAGGAATTGGTTCCACTACTGGCAAAGATGTAGATGGTATATTCTCAATAGGGGAAGATGATGCAGGAATAATCTCAGGAGATGGAGTAGGATTCTCTTGAGTTTCGGGATACTCTCGGAGGTAAGGTCTCCCAGATCTGGTGCCGATTAAAATTTCTTCTTCTGCTACAGGTTTAA
This sequence comes from Iris pallida, assembly GCA_029216955.1. Classification (NCBI taxonomy): domain Eukaryota; kingdom Viridiplantae; phylum Streptophyta; class Magnoliopsida; order Asparagales; family Iridaceae; genus Iris; species Iris pallida. Next base: position 2,170,384 of record JANAVB010009800.1, read on the forward strand.
AGAATACCATGTTGCAGCTCTTCGATTTAGTTTTAGAACGCTTCTTTTGATTGGAAGAAGAAGGCGCTTTAAAGTCTGCCACTAGATCCGGATGAATCCACATGATTTCTCCTTTATCAATGGATAGTGGAACAAGACCCTCATTTTAGGGAGGTGGAAGATTCACGATCTCAAGAGTAGCCCTCGGAATGGGGACGACACCATCTTACACTAGTTGCGGTACGAAGTCACCAAATTACACAGAGATGACATTGGCCGTCACAGTTTTCTCGTCCAGTTGGAGAGTAACTGCACCAGAGTTGACTATCTCTTGGATTTTGCCCTTGAGCACATAGCATGCTCGAGTTGGATGTCCTATAAACCTGTGATAAATACGATATTTAGGGTAGTCAGTCTTACCAACTTCCTCTGGCCGTTTTACCTCCGGCAGTCAAATCTTATTGCTTTTGATCAAGCAATCGATGATGCTCATAATATCATCTTCATCGAAAGAGTACTCTTCTTTTGGATGAGGTGCTCTTTGTGGTGGTGCTGATGGAGTGGGTGTAGGCTGAGCAGCATTGATAGCCAATGATTCCTTGTATTTGAAATTGATGGCTAACATTTCTTGCCCTTACGATTATTCTGGCGATTATTGCTGCCAGATGTAGGATGTTCATCTTGGTTAGGATTAGCCATTTGAACTCCTAACTATTTGAACTTCTCAGCACTAACCTCCGCAGCTTTGGCATTTACAACGAAAGAAGGCCAGTCTTGGAATTGTGTTGATCCTGTCCACATGCTGATAATAGGCAACAAGTTTGATTTACAGGTGTCTATTATTACAGCAGATGGAGTTCCTAGGGGCATTTTGAGTGCCTCACGGCAGAATCTTTCAATAAAATTCTCAGTGGTCTCATTATGTCTTTGTTTAATTTTAATGAGGGCAGACATAGTCATGTCATTGATCCCCTCATAAAATCGTTTCGAGAATATTTGTTTGAAACCTGTCACGACCCGGACCCTAGAGTAAGGGCACGAGACGTGGGTACGTCCAGCCTACGCCACAGTGTCGACGGTAGAACGTTGTCCTAGGTCACAACATCTAACAATATAGTTTTTAACAGTTTATACTCCCCGAATGGGGGTGACAAACAGAAAGTAAACTCAATCACCAAACTAAGGCAGAAGATAAACTGGAATGATAGATAGATAATACTGCTGAAAAGAAAGGAATCCCAAGTACAACAGAGATTCTAAATATCTAAGATAATACAAATCCCAGATCCCAAGTATCAATAAGTACAATCATCCATGAAATACTGAAATGAAAGCATCATAGTCTAAGGGTGTGTCATCCACAGCTAGTGGGACCTGCTGCTGGTCCAGGTCCAAGTACTCATCTAAAGTAGTACCGTAATAGGTAGGACAGCCAGCCTCGTTTTCATCCTCTGTAATATTTCAACAGGTCCAGTCAGGACGGAACGAGGACAATACATTTCAACAAGTCATAGCAGGAAAGGAAATATAATCATGCTAGAGAATAAAATACAGGAACTGAAGAATAGCATAATGAAGGAGAGAGACTGTAGTAAATATCTATGGTATGTATAAAGAGAGACAGTGCTAGTGATTCAGAGTACTGCATAAACATGTGAATGGCTAAGGACTGATTCATGATTACACTACCGAAAATTGATTCATGATTACACTACTTGGATTTATTCACATGTTCATTTATACTCTCCCATCCCCAATCAATACACAAGGATCCATTCAAGTTACGTTAAGATTCATGATTATATACGTTGCCCATAAAGGGTGATTCATGAATTGATTTGTGAAGGCTCGGTGATCATGAGGGTACATCAGTCACTAGTTGATTCCCGAAGATTCATGATGATAGAAGCATATGATACGTGATGTAAGTGAAACACACATGACAAAAGTATCTGATGCTCCCGAGAGGGATAACATCTCATGAAGGGATCCATATAGTACCAATCCGTGTTCCAATGTGTCAGCATCAAGTAAGATAGTCTAAAGCAGGAAATATAATCCTAAACATGATATGAAATGATCAGAGAATGTACTCGCCTGGTATCTGAGTGTCCAACTGAAAAGTACTGTCCGGGGAGTGGTTTTTGGCTCCTATTAGAACAGTACAAGTCACTATGAGTCTAAAATGATAAAATGAAGCTCTACTATGCATTCTACATGAGTCTAGATCAAACTAGGTCAAAGTCAACTCTTGGTCAACCTTGGTCAACCAATAAGTCAAACCTAGGTCTAGCAAGTCTAACTAGGCTTAACTAGTCTAACTGACACACCCTAGGCTATAGGCTATACCATGCCTATTAGCCAAACATAATTTACAATCTGACATTGCCTATATCTAATACATGACACATGTATATAGATTACACAACCATATGTTTGGCTAATAGGCTATACCATGCCTATTAGCCAAACATAATTTACAATCTGACATTGCCTATATCTAATACATGACACATGTATATAGATTACACACCATAATATACACAACCATAATATACATATAATATACATATATATATATATATATATATATATATATATATATATATATAAGATATATATATATATTATATATATATATATATATATATATATATATATATATTTATTAAAAAATAATATATATATATTTTTATATATTATATATATATTAATATAGTATATATTTTTTTAATAAATATATATATAGTATATATATATATATATATATATATATATATATATATATTATATAAAAATATATATATATATATATATATTATATATATATACATTGCATTATATATACATTACATTATATAGGAAATAGGATATATGTATATATATTATATATATATATATATAATAATATATATATATATATATACATTGCATTATATATACATTACATTATATAGGAAATAGGATAATGTAGAGAGGGATAGAAATAGAGAGTGAGTGAGAGCTATCCTAGTGAGTGTGACAGGATAAGAGTGTGTGTGTGTGTCTAGTATATAGGACATATGACAGGAACTCAAAAAGGGGCTGAACTTGCATGTGGGCATGTGTGTGTACATGAGTGTGTTCAACAGGATATAGAGTGTATAGTGTTGGCAACAAGTTTCAGGATTAGGATTCAGTTTAGCACAGGAAAAACAGTTTAGAAGTCATGTTCTCGGGTTTATCAATCATTTAAATACCATTGGTTCTCAGATTTCACATGGAAGCTCATCTCAGGTTTATCAGAGTTCCCAATATAACTCAAAACAACCCAGCCACACTTAACCTCAGATTTCAATACCAAATCAAAACAACTCAGAACAAGCGGGGACAGGACCTTCCCAAGGCTGTGTGTTTTGTAGGTGACAGTGGAAGATGGAATAGGAATCCATTTCCAGGAAATGTGACAAGTAGTAATTTCAGATTCAGTCAAAACTGGGACACCAATTCCTGTGTGTGACAGGAATGAACTCTCACGATTTCCCAACAGGAAACCAATAAAAGTGTCTCAAGTTTTCAATGAAAACTGAAGTTGATTTAATCCATTGGACTTCCTATTAAACCATAACTAAGTGTCAGCCCTCAATAGCCTAATCTCAGGTTTCAAAACAAGGTTCAGTTATGAACATTCAGGAAGAACAGATTCAGAGCGGGAATTATAGGACAGGGATGAAATCTCATGCCATCAAAACAATTTCTAGATTTACTTAACAGTTAACCCCATTTCTCTTCAACAGTGAATTAAACAACAAGCATTAGTGATTCTCTAACATTCCTAAACATGATATTAGAAGTTTAGTAGATTAGTACATCACCTAACATTTTATTAACAGTTAACAAAAACTATCAAGAAAACAACACAGTGAACAAAAAGGATCGAACACATTCAGTTAGAAGGAAAGAAGAATTCAACTCAAGTGACCATTGTTCAACATTTGAGTGTATTAACCTATATAAATTCAAATTCTAACCCAACCAATTCAGTTCAACAGGGGAACTCAAAAATCTCAGGTTCTCAGAACCATGTATCAGTGATGATACCAATCTCCCTGTAAATCGAACCCCATTCAATATCACTCCTTTACAAGAAGGATTTCTACAAGCTAAACATGTATCCTACTGTACAGACATTAACCATAGCATTAAACATGTTACTAACCATTAAGAAAATTCGAATTTAGGAAGAACAATAGTGAACAAACACTGATACTTTTCAGTATCAGAAAAGAATGGGGAAATTCCCATTCTACAATAAAAACAACACTAGCCCATACAAATTAGTTGGTAATTAACAACAAATGTGTACACGAGACTTGGGGAGTGTCGTGTCAGACACCGCCCCAAGCTCCACGTCCATTGGCACGCGCCCACGTGCCCTAGGCAGCCCGCGAGCACGCTGGTAGCAGGGGCTACAGTGCTCGTGCACGCGCACCTGAACCCGTGTGTGCACGTGTCCATATCGACACGACACGACATGGAAACTTCTTCAGTGTCTCAAATTCGTGTAAGCGACACAAAAATCTAAATTTCCATTCAAATACAATTTGAAAATTCGAACACGTAAAACTGTCATTGATACGTGTCCGATACGGACACGTACAGGACACGAAACTTGGGAAACCCTATTCCTACAGAATCAGGACACCTAGGGCTAGATGAATATGTAATTTAAACCTAGTTTTAATGGGTAGAATAGAATGTACCTATAGGTGTTTCTCAACACAAAAAGCTCTTCAAAGAGGGAATCTCCACAAGCCACCAATCAATCAAATCGATTCAAAATCTGTGATTGGACTCCACCAACAGTAAGAGAACATTGATTAGGTCCTAATGGAAGAAATTTCATTCAAAAGAAGTCCTATTGATTAAACTAGAAAAAAATTAAAGGAGGCTTACATATTTCCTTAAGATGAAGAACTATTAAAGAAAAGGCTCAAATCCCCAAAGAGGCATTATATAGGCAAGGGGGGTCTCTTGGCTGATCATAAAGTTAGGGTTAGGTTTTTTGGGTTTCATCCTATGGCTAGGATTGAATCAAGGGAAATAGATGGCCTAGAACAAGGGTTCTATCTTAGTCCTTTGCAAATCACTTAACCATGACTAAACTTGACTTAACCCCTTAACCAACTCATCTAATTCTTAAAGTGGCTCACTAAGTTAGTCATGACTCATCTAGGTTAGGTCCAATCTAGGTTAGGCTAACCATAAACACAAGGCAATAATTATATTAGTATTTAAATCACACCATTCAATTAAATTATTTAAAAATTCCTAATAATATATTTTAAATTCAAATAATTCAAAAATGACAAAAATAACCTCAAACTAAAATTGTGGTAGTGACTAATCTACCTTCCTTAAAGAATTTCGTCCTCGAAATTGAAAGGCGAAATGCAACTGGTGAGAAGGATAGAAAGTATACCTCATGGTCTAAAAAGATAAGGGTACCGCTCGCGCATCTCATCCTCCCGCTCCCAGGTAGACTCTCCTGGAGAATGATGCCTCCATGCGACGCGTACCAAGGGTATCACCTGGTTCCTCAGAACCTTCTTCCGACGATCAAGAATCTCCACAGGCTGCTCTGGATAACTGAGAGTAGGTCCGACCTCAATCTCCGAATGGTCAAACACATGGCTAGGGTCAGCCACGTACCGTCTGAACTGTGATACATAAAATACGTTGTGGACCCCCACAAGTGCAGGCGACAAGTCTAGCCTGTATGACACGTCACCGACTCTCCCGCTGATAACGAAAGGGCCGATGAAGCGCGGGCTAAGCTTCCCGCCTCCACCAAAACGTATCGTACCACAAGTCGGAGATATCCTCAAGAAAACCTGGTCTCCTACCTAAACACAAACAAGGTCTCAATTAATTTAATAAACAACGATATAAAACACAAACAATCAACCTAATCTAATCCTACTCTAATCTGTACCTCAAACTCTAAGGGCCTTCGGTGGCTATCGGCCCAGTGCCGATGTCTGTCCTGCGCCACGCGAAGTCTATCCCTGATGAGGTTCACCTTTTCAGCTGCGTCAACAACCATCTCTGGCCCCAGTAAAGCTCTCTCACCAACATCATCCCAAGATAAGGGTGTACGACACCTACGCCCGTACAGAGCCTCGAAAGGTGACATCTCTATGCTGGCCTGGAAACTGTTGTTGTAAGCAAACTCCACCAAATGAAGATAATCCTCCCAGGAGCCTCCAAAGTCCAAGACGCACGTCCGTAGCATATCCTCAAGAGTCTGAATAGTCCTCTCCAACTGTCCGTCGTCGGGAGGTGGTATGCGGTACTAAACTTGAGCTGAGTGCCCAAGCTAGTCTGTAGACTCCTCCAGAAATGGGAAGTGAAGTGACTATCCCGATCTGAGACGATGCTGACCGAAACACCGTGAATCCTGACTATCTGCCGTATATACATCTTCGTAAGCCTCTCTGTAGACGTACCCACCTTGAATGGCAAGAAATGGGTCGATTTGGTCAACCTGTCAACGATGACCCAAATCGCGTCTTTTTCTCCCTGGTGTACGCGATAATCCTGATACGAAGTCCATAGTGATATGCTCCCATTTCCATTCGGGAATGGGCAGCGATTTGCAATAATCCACCGGGCCTCTACCTCTCTGCCTTGACCTGCTGACAGATCAAGCACCTAGCTACGAAGCGAGCCACCTTCCGCTTCATCCCGGACCACCAAACATGCTCCCTCAGATCTCGGTAAATCTTGTTGGCACCAGGGTGTATGGAGTACTGAGATCTGTGGGCCTCATGTATAACCTGCTCCCTGAGCTCTCCGTTGGAAACACATAATCTGGAACCGTGCCTCAAGGCACCATCATCTGTAAGAGAAAACTCGCCCTCCAGCAATCCTGCTCAAACCTGCTCTCGGAGGCACCGCAGAGCAACGTCCTTAAACTGTGCCAACTTGATCCTCTCCACCAAGTCTGACTGAATCTGCATCCCCCATAACAGCATCTGCACCCCGGGCACGATTACCTCAATCCCAAGGCTCTCCAAGTCGGCAAGCAAGTGCCGATCCATGGTCAAACACATGGCTGTCGGATACCTACTCAAGGCATCGGCAACCACGTTGGCCTTCCCTGGGTGATACTGAAGTAGGATGTCAAAGTCCTTTATCAACTCTAGCCATCTGCGCTGCCTCATGTTCAACTCCTTCTGTGTGAACACATACTTTAAGCTCTTGTGATCTGTGAAGATCTCCACCCTTTTCCCATACAGATAATGCTTCCACAACTTCAAAGCAAAAATCACCGCCGCCAGTTCCAGGTCGTGGGTAGGGTAGTTCTTCTCATGGGGACGTAATTTCCTGGAAGCATAGGCAATCACCTTCCTATGCTGCTGCAAGACGCAACCCAGCCCCTTCCCTGAAGCGTCACTATAAATAGTGAAACCAGCTGATCCTGAAGGCAATGTCAGAATCGGAGCTATCGTAAGCCGCTTCTTCAACTCATCAAAGCTCCCTGACACTCCTCTGACCAAACATACTCAGCATCCTTCCGGGTCAACTGTGTTAATGGCTCTGCAACCTGGGAGAAATCCTGCACAAATCTCCGATAATATCCTGCCAGCCCCAGGAAACTCCTGATCTTCGCAACTGAAGTCGGCGCTGCCCATGCCTCGACTGCTACAATCTTCTTGGGGTCAACTGAGATACCATCTCCAGTCACAATGTGCTCCAAAAAGTCCTCCCGGTCCAAGAAAAACTCACACTTGGAGAGTTTCCCATAAGCTGCTCCCTCCTGAGAATCTCCAGCACTATCCGCAGATGCTCTTCGTGCTCCTCCTCAGTCTTAGAATATATCAAGATATCGTCTATGAACACCACCACAAACTGATCCAGATACTGGTGGAACACCTTGTTCATAAGGTTCATAAATACTGCTGGTGCATTGGTTAGCCCGAACGGCATAACCAAAAACTCAAACTGCCCGTACCGCGTCCTGAAAGCGGTTTTAGGAATATCCTCCCTCTTCACCTTCACCTGGTGATATCTCGACCTCAGATCAATCTTGGAAAATACCCGAGCTCCGTTCAAGTGGTCAAAAAGATCGTCGATCCGCGGCAGTGGGTATCTGTTCTTGATCGTGAGGTTGTTGAGTGCCCTATAGTCAATACACATCCGTACTGACCCATCCTTCTTCAGCACAAACAACACTGGTGCACCCCATGGCGATAAACTCGAGCGGATGAAGCCCTTGTCCTGCAGCTCATCCACCTGCTTCTTCAGCTCCACCAGCTCGCTGTTGTTCACCTGATAGACATGCTGAAAGATGGGTTCCGCTCCTGGAACTAAGTCTATCGAGAACTCTATATCTCTGTCTGGTGGCAATCCTGGCAACTCCTCTGGGAAAACATCCATATACTCTACTATCAAGGGGTGTGGAATCGCCTGCTTCTCGACCGAGACTCCGCAGAAAACTCCGCTGCTCTGCTCCGCCTGACGTCTGGAGTACTCGAACCTTGGCTCCCCCGGTGCTCTAAAAAGAACTCTACCCCCTCTGCAATCAATGCTAGCGTGGTGTCTGCTCAACCAATCCATGCCGAGTACTATATCGTAGTTCGACAATGGCATTACGAGCAGGCTCACCTCCAACTCACGGCCTCCCAAAATAATACTTCGACCCTTACAAATATTACGTACGAGGATAATGCTACCCCCAGTCGTGATCGTGTGAGTCCTAGGCAACGATTCAGCTATGATACCGTTTCTAACCGCAAAAGATACTGATATGAAACTATGCGAAGCACCGGAATCGAATAATACAAAAGCTGGACTGGAGTCGAGAAGAACCGAACCTGCGATCAGCTTTCCTATCGCCTCTGTATCCTCAGCTGCCATGGCAAAAGCTCGCCCTGCTGGCCTCCCCTGGCCTGATGCTGGCGCTGCACGAATCGCTGCTGCTGAGTCGGCAACGGTCCCTTCTGCGGTCCCCCTGGAGCCTTGGCTCCTGCTCCTACTCCTCCTCGTCTCGAGAACATAGGGCACTCCCTCAGCTGATAGTCTGCTGCCCTACAGAGTAGGCACCAGCCTAGCCTCTTCCTACACTCGTTCCACCCGTACCCTGGCTTCTTGCAATAAGTACAGGGGGTGGCCTGCTGCCTCGGTGCCTGCTGCTGTACCCTCTGCTGCTGATGCTGCACTGGCTGATGCCTCGGCTGCTGAAACTGCTGCGGCTGGAACCTCTGCTGCTGGTGCTGCTGCTGCTGGAAGTGCGGTCTCTTGGCCGGTCCTCCGCTACTGCTGCCTCCCTGGGAGTCTCGCCCCCTCTTGAGCCTAAGCTCAAGATCATCCTCTGCAGCTAGTGCGTCCACCAGGATCTCCTCAAATGTAGCACTGCGGGCATTCTTGGTGTAGGACTTGACCTCCTTTACCAAGCCCTTCCGGAACCTCCGGGCCTTCGTCGTCTCGGACAAGTCCTCCATAAATCTGCTCAGGCGGCAGAACTCTCCTGCGTACTCCTCCACGGACTGGCTCCCCTGGACTAGGGCCTCGAACTGGGTCTCGAGGGCCCCCAGTGCTACGTCTGGAAAGAACTTCTCCTTGAACAGCTTCTTGAATGCTGCCCAAGTCTGTCCTGCTGTGCCGACCCTCGGGTCGGTCTGGTACCATGTACGAGCCAGATCCTGCATCATGCTGGCCGCTGCCTCTATCTGGAGCCTCGTCGGAATCTCCGCCAGCCTGAAGATCTCTTCTATATGCTCGATCTGCTCATCGGCATACAGGATCCCCTCTGTCCCTCGGAAGTCTCTCGGGTGCATCTTTTGGAAGTCCTGGATGCCCTTCTCCCGTGGCTGGTGCGGCTGCGGGGCTGCTACTGGCTAATCTATGACTCTTTCTACTGCGGTCACTGCCAGCTCAATGCCTCGAGTGAGCTCTGTCGTGTGCCTCTGTTGCTGGGTCTGCTGACCCTCCATGTACTGCCTGAAGAAGGCTAGCAGCTGCACTGCGTCCACTATCCCTGGAGGTGGCTGCTGGTAAGGATCCTCTGGGAGAACTGGGTCCTACCTCCGAGCCGGTGGAGGCATACCCCATGCTGCTGTTGCTGGAGCCTCAATACGAACAGAGGTGGCAAGAGCTGCAGTCTCTTGTCTCTACTGAACTGGCTGAGAGGTAGCAGATCCCTCTATAGCATCTCCATGAATGTTACACTGCTGACGAGTCTCTACCATCCTGAATATAGACCAACAAGAGTATCAATTTCTGAGAAAGAAGCGATATAACAAAGGTGGACAATTTAAATTCAAAAGATCAGCTGACAATAAGGATTTAGATGGCAATAAAAGAATTTTTCCTAATGTGATTGAGTACCTTAAAAATTAATGTCCTATATCCTACTGCAGGCTGTAGTGATACTCTAGTTCGAATACCACTACACTTCTAGTCTAGACCTGCATGGGCCACCACTAAAAACGTGTCACGACCCGGACCCTAGAGTAAGGGCACGAGACGTGGGTACGTCCAGCCTATGCCGCAGTATCGGCGGTAGAACGCTGACCTAGGTCACAACATCTAACAATATAGTTTTTAACAGTTTATACTCCCCGAATGGGGGTGACAAACAGAAAGTAAACTCAATCACCAAACTAAAGCAGAAGATAAACTAGAATGATAGATAGATAATACTGCTGAAAAAAAAGGAATCCCAAGTACAACAGAGATTCTAAATGTCTAAGATAATACAAATCCCAGATCCCAACTATCAATAAGTACAATCATCCATGAAATACTGAAATGAAAGCATCCTAGTCTAAGGGTGTGTCATCCATAGCTAGTGGGACCTGGTGCTGGTCCAGGTCCAAGCACTCATCTAAAGTAGCACCGTAATAGGTAGGACAGCCAGCCTCATCCTCATCCTTTGTAATATTTCAACTGGTCCAGTCAGGACGGAACGAGCATAATACATCTCAACAAGTCATAGCAGGAAAGGAAATATAATCATGCTAGAGAATAAAATACAGGAACTGAAGAATAACATAATGAAAGAGAGAGACTGTAAGTAAATATCTATGGTATGTATAAAGAGAGACAATGCTAGTGATTCAGAGTACTGCATAAACATGTGAATGGCTAAGGACTGATTCATGATTACACTACAGGGAATTGATTCATGATTACACTACTTGGATTTATTCACATGTTCATTTATACTCCCCCATCCCCAATCAATACACAAGGATCCATTCAAGTTGCGTTAAGATTCATGATTATACTACGTTGTCCATAAAGGGTGATTCATGAATTGATTCGTGAAGGCTCGATGATCATGAGGGTACATGAGTCACTAGCTGATTCCCGAAGATTCATGATGATAGAAGCATATGATACGTGATGTAAGTGAAAAACACATGACAAAAGTATCTGATGCTCCCGAAAGGGATAACATCTCATGAAGGGATCCATATAGTACCAATCCGTGTTCCAACGTGTCAGCATCAAGTAAGATAGTCTAAAACAGGAAATATAATCCTAAATATGATATGAAATGATCAGAGAATGTACTCGCCTGGTATCTGAGTGTCCAACTGAAAAGTACTGTCCGGGGAGTGGTGTCTGGCTCCTATTAGAATAGTACAAGTCACTATGAGTCTAAAATGATAAAATGAAGCTCTACTATGCATTCTACATGAGTCTTGGTCAAACTAGGTCAAAGTCAACTCTTGGTCAACTCTGGTCAACCAAGAAGTCAAACCTAGGTCTAGCAAGTCTAACTAGGCTTAACTAGTCTAACTGACACACCATAGGCTATAGGCTATACCATGCCTATTAGCCAAACATAATTTACAATCTGACATTGCCTATATCTAATACATGACACATGTATATAGATTACACAACCATAATATATATATATATATATATATATATATATATATATATATATATATATATATATATATATATATATATATATATATATATATATATTATATAATGTATATATAATACAATGTATATATATATATATATATATATATATATATATATATATATATATATTATATATATATATATATATATATATATATATACATTGTATTATATATACATTATAATATATATATATATATATATATATATATATATATAATATATATATATATATATATTATATATATATATTATATATATATATATATATATATATATATATATATATATATATAATATATATTATATAATGTATATATAATACAATGTATATATATATATATATATATATATATATATATATATATATATATATATATATATATACATTACATTATATAGGAAATAGGATATATGTAGAGAGGGATAGAAATAGAGAGTGAGTGAGAGCTATCCTAGTGAGTGTGACAGGATAAGAGTGTGTGTGTGTGTCTAGTGTATAGGACATATGACAGGAACTCAAAAAGGGGTTGAACTTGCATGTGGGCATGTGTGTGTACATGAGTGTGTTCAACAGGATATAGAGTGTATAGTGTAGGCAACAAGTTCCAGGATTAGGATTCAGTTTAGCACAGGAAAAAACAGTTTAAAAGTCATGTTCTCAGGTTTATCAATCATTTAAATACCATTGGTTCTCAGATTTCACATGGAAGCTCATCTCAGGTTTATCAGAGTTCCCAACATAACTCAAAACAACCCAGCCATACTTAACCTCAGATTTCAATACCCAAATCAAAACAACTCAGAATAAGAGGGGACAGGACCTTGCCAAGGCTGTGTGTGTTGTAGGTGACAGTGGAAGATGGAATGGGAATCCATTTCCAGGAAATGTGACAAGTAGTAATTTCAGATTCAGTCAAAACTGGGACACCAATTCCTGTGTGTGACAGAAATAAACTCTCAAGATTTCCCAACAGGAAACCAATAAAAGTGTCTCAGGTTTTCAATGAAAACTGAAGTTGATTTAATCCATTGGACTTCCTATTAAACCATAACTAAGTGTCAGCCCTCAATAGCCTAATCTCAGGTTTCAAAACAAGGTTCAGTTATGAACATTCAGGAAGAAAATATTCAGTGCAGGAATTATAGGACAGGGATGAAATCTCATGCCATCAAAACAATTTCCAGATTTACTTAACAGTTAACACCATTTCTCTTCAACAGTGAATTAATCAACAAGCATTAGTGATTCTCTAACATTCCTAAACATGATATTATAAGTTTAGTAGATTAGTACATCACCTAACATTTTATTAACGGTTAACAAAAACTATCAAAAAAACAACACAGTGAACAAAAAGGATCGAACACATTCAGTTAGAAGGAAAGAAGAATTCAACTCAAGTGACCATTGTTCAACATTTGAGTATATTAACCTATATAAATTCAAATTCTAACCCAACCAATTCAGTTCAACAGGGGAACTCAAAAATCTCAGGTTCTCAGAACCATGTATCAGTGATGATACCAATCTACCTGTAAATCGAACCCCATTCAATATCACCCCTTTACAAGAAGGATTTCTACAAGCTAAACATGTATCCTACTGTACAGACATTAACCATAGCATTAAACATGTTATTAACCATTAAGGAAATTCGAATTTAGGAAGAACAATAGTGAACAAACACTGATACTTTTCAGTATCAGAAAAGAATGGGGAAATTCCCATTCTACAATAAAAATAACACTAGCCACGGTACGAGAAGAAGATCGAAGATAGATCGTTTAGCTGATTGACAACAACACTTGATAACAACTTCATGACTGTAGTGGCACTCTAATGGGTGGATTAAAGGTGAGTGAGATGTCTTCGTGATCTTCCATTTTTGTGTAAGACGTTCCCGGAGATCAGTTACCACCACGGTACGAGAAGAAGTCGGAGGAATGTATTCCTCAATGATGTTAGGAACATGACTCCGGTTCTTGAGATGCATAGTTCCGTGGGTGTACAGAGAAGTACTTACCTCATTGGCATAAGTGATTGGGTCTTTCACTTCAAAAATGTGTTTCTGGCACAAGTTGGCCTTTGTCATAGGATGCTTGCGTTTTACCAAGGTTGATACTGATTGGCGCCTGTTGAGATAGGCACGCAAATCAGGTAATTCTGCTCCCGATGCATCTGTTTGAGATACCAGCAATTTTTCTTGCTTGGATCTTGAGATACACAAGGTTGAAAGATCTTGAGTAGTTACTATAGGGGTAGGCAAGATGCCTTTTTTGATTGGCATTCTTCCCCCTGGGAGATTTGAAGACCTCTGTTGAGAATAGAGGAATCTCTGTTCAAGGGAGTTCTTGTTTTGACTGGTGCAAATGTACAGTCTGAGATATTTTCCTCCGAGTCATAGACCGGGAAAGATTGGAAAAAGTCCAAAGGGTGCTTTCCTTTATTTTATGAAGGGTTAGCTAAAAAGCGTTTCCCTCTGTTTTGTTGTTAAACCACAGTAGGCACAGGTTGCACAAGCTGAGAAAGTGCCAAAGGGCCCTTCCCTTTGTTCTATCTAGCACTAGCACTAGAACATTGCTTCTCCAAGTTCAGAACTGGAGAAGAAGTGGGAATAGCCAAAAGGCTATTTCCCTTGGGTTGTGCCAGGGCAACAGAGGCCGTTTGCACCTTGGCAGCAAAGTGAGTGGGTTGCACCTGGGCCACAGAAACAGATTGTGCCTTGGCCATAGAGGTAGATTGTGCCTTGGAAGCAAAGTGAATGGATTACGCCTGGGCCACATAAGGAGATTGTGCCTTGGCTACAAAGGCAGATTGCGCCTTGGCAGCAAAGTGAATGGGTTGCGCCTGGGCCACAGAAGCAGATTGCCTCTTGGCCACAGAGGCAGATTGCGCCTTGGCAGCAAAGTGAATGGGTTGCGCCTGGGCCACAGAAGGAGATTGTGTCTTGGCCACATAGGCAGATTGTGCCTTGGCAACAAAGTGAATGGGTTGCACCTGGCCACAGAAGCAGCTTGCGCCATAGCCACAGAGACAGATTGCGCCTTGGCCACCGAGCGCTCAGGTTGCGCCTGAGCAACAGCAACTGTGGAAGGCTTAGGAGTCCATACGGAGTACATTCTGTTCTTGGCAATAGCCACAGTGCGTTGAGTGCTCTTGGTGTTGATCATATCCTCGTAGGCTATCTGGTTGACTTGAACAACCAGGGTCTTCTGCGACTTGCCGATTGACGCGGTATAATATTGAGTTGTCACCTTCTCGTCGGAGGAGAAAGTAATCCCTAGCAGAGTCGCCATTTTGTTTGCAAAAATAAAAAGTTTATTCCAAACTCGAAAAGAATCGTACAAAGTATAATAAATTCTGAGAAAGTACAACTTTAGGAATCCGATCAGAAGACGATCGTTTTATCCCTTGGACTATGTGAACTTGAAGACTACAACCTCTAGATAATGCAGCAGCACTTTTGCAAGAACTTTTGATCTCTGGTCCTCTGATAATGATTGGAAACTCTATTTATAGAGTTCTGGAAATAACTGTTTTAGCAGCTATTATGATGTGCGCGAGGTCGAACTGCGCAGCTTCGGGTTGCGCCAACCTCAGGTTGTGCCAACTTTCATTCAATTATTCGAACGTGTACTTATAACTGTATTTAGACGCGTGGCATCATATGATTGAGATGTGCATGGTCGTGTATAGAGTAGTGGACACGTTTTGAGAGATTAGTGGCATGTGCGCCATGTCATCCTACTTTAGAACGTTAGTTGCTTCAACTTTGTCAGATTGCGCGAGCTTCAGTCAAAGAGTCAAACTGCGCTTGATCAAGTTGCGCCTAAGTGCATAGGCACGTTGCATCATTTGATGGTGATGTGTTTGATCGTGGCAGTATGGTGCGCACATTCTGCGAAGTTAGTGGCAAGAAGGCCACGTCATCCCGTTGCATTCTGTGGACCATTTTGACCAGATTGCGCCTTACATCAAACTGCACCTAGCATTTGGGTTACGTGTCAGTTTGTGAGGAGAGTTTGATTAGATTGCGCCTAGCCACAACTTACAGAGCGCGCTGAATAGCTGTCATCAATGACAGCAAATCGTCTCGAGCGCCACGCTTTACGGGATTTGAAGAGATTTCTTCGTTTGACGTGTTGTTAGTTGTCAGTACTGTCATTTAATGATGACAATTATAGTCAGGCGCTACGTAGGTTTAGGCACAATGTGATTAGGCGCAATCTGATATGTGGCGCAACTTGAGCAATGGCGCAACTTGATTTCTGGGCTTCATAACAGTGGCACAACTTGATTTTTTTGGGCGCAACTTGAGTGTTGAGTAGTACAAACATGGCGCAACTTGATTTTTAGGCTTTACATGGATGTCGGTAACATGATGGCTTGGAGCCAAAATCGAACTATGGCAGTAATAACTGATCGAACAAGTTTTATACGCCCCCCAAAAAAGAGACATCTCGTATGCCACCCTTCCATTCATCGTTGCGTATACTCGACTAGGCTATGGCACTCCATACTTCTAGCGTAATTAACCGATAGCGGGATCCCTAAGTATTTAACAGGGAGGATACCCCGTTCTATACCTAAGATAGCCGCTCGCTCGGTTTGGTTGGGGCAGTTTGAACTAAAGTACGTTGTCCTTTTTTTTTTGGTTCAGTCGAAGTCATGTTAGGTTGCCAAACGTATCCAGGATAGCCGCTAATTCTTGAAGCCCTCTCCAAGTAGGGGACATGAACACCAACAGGTCATTCGCGTATATCAAGTGAGACACATGAGAATGTATGTGCTGATACAATAGGGTAATCCGCTTCCTGAGCATAGCAGAATCCATAAGGCAGGAGAAGTATTCCATCACTATAGTAAATATTTATGGGGAGAGGGGGTCACCTTGACGGATTGCTCTATTACTTTTGATGAAACCATACGGTTGTCCATTCAACAGAACTGAGAAGGTCGACGTCGACACACACTCTTGAACCATGGAGATCCACTTTTTGTCGAAACCTATATCGATCATAATATGACACACAAAGTCTCTGTTTGTCATGTCATATGGTTTACGCAGATCAAGCTTGGAACAAGATCTGACACCACTTACCTTGTTGAAGTTTCGAACTAACTCATGAGCAAGAAGGTTGTTCTCCACAATGTCACGCCCCTTGATGAAGGCAGCCTGGTTCGGCGAGATCAGCTCCTGCATGATACCCTCCATGCGACGGCACATCAAATGTGCAATTACTTTATAAAAATAATTACAACATGATATGGGTCAAAAATCAGAAAGTAAATTTGACCCCTCTTTCTTAGGTATGAGGACAAGGAAGTTATGATTAAGCTCACGTAGCAAACGCCCATTTTGAAGAAATCCTGCACCACTTCGAGTACCGCCTCCTTCAAATCTACCCAATGCAACTTATAGAACTTGCTTCCAAAGCCGTCTGGATCCGGGGCTTTGTTAGGATCTGCTTTCATAACAATGGCTTCAATTTCTTCCATAGACACGGGAGCCAGTAGGACTTTATTTCCCAGTTGGGTGACTTTTAGCTTGCAAAATCAGTTCAGGAAAATTTGTGAGATAATTAGATTGATTGTATAACTCAAAATAATACCAGACCGCTGAGGCTTGGATCTCCGTTGGGTCGACGAGTGGCTTTCCATCCAAGTCGAGCAACCCTTTGATATGTTTATGGTGTGTACGAGTTCGTACCATATCATAGAAGAACTTCGAGTTCTTATCCCCCTCTCGAAGCAACGTGCACTTCGCTCGCTGAGCTAGCTCTACTTGTTCTTGGAGTCGCAGCAGGAGGACTCGATTTCCGAGTTTCTGTTCCTCTTTTGCTAAGGTCGGGTTCAAAATGTCCGCTTGCAGCTTATATTGAACTTCCCGGAGCAGCCGCTCCTCGTCGTCTACCAACTTATGTGGGTAGTCCCGTTGCCACTTCTTCAAGTCCGCTTTTATAGTCTTCAGACGGACGACAAGCTGAAACTGTGGGTTTCCTTCAATCTGGTGCATCAAACCACGATGTACCACGTCGGAATAACCTTCCATTAATGGCCACTTGTTGTTGAAGCGGAAAGGCCGGCAACGGGGGATGCACGTGTCCACCAGGCGAACACATATGGGACTATGATCACTAGTTCCTGCAGGGAGACCCTCCACAAAAACTAACAGGAATTTGTCCATCCATGCTTGATTAACCAGGGCGCGATCTAGCTAACACGCGATACGTCGACGGGTAGCCTTGTTATGCCACGTCCACATATGTCCCGTCCTTTCCAGAGTTTGTAAACCTGAAAGACGGAGTCCCGTCCTTCCCAGAGTTTGTAAACCTGAAAGAAAGAGGCAGGTCTGGAAATCTTGCAGAATAGGCTCGGGGAACATCCTACTGCTAACTTTTTCATATTGATATAAAATAGCATTATAGTCTCCCATTATAATAAGAGGAGCTTTATACTGTATATTTGCTAGAGTGCTAATACGGAAGAGGTCTTGCCAAAGCTCTTCTCGTTTCTGACTGTCGTTATGGCCATACTCGACGCCGAACATGAAGGAAAGACCCCCCTTTGTTAGTATACAATTGCACTATGAGTTGCTCGGATACATGTGCATCCTAACAACTAGTATCCATCTGATCCAGATGCGCGCCATATGGCATAGATGTAGATTGTTGATCTGCTTCCAAGTCGAAACCGTCCTCCTGCTCAACTTCTTCTGAGACTTGATCTTGGTCTCCAGTAATACAACAATGAAGCATTTTTCTCTTCTGATCACCTCACTACATTCCCTCTACCGCCCTATAGAGCAGATACCACAAACATTCCAGGAGATTATAGACATGGGATCACATCTGGATCCCTAATATGGTCACCGAGGCTACTGTCAGGGTCTCCAACAGCCTCTACTTCTTTATTTTTTGTCTGCCTCTGAACATTTTTCTCCTGCGACGTATGCTCTTCGGGATGAGCCTCCTACCATCTAGGGTTGTCGAAACACAGTGCCTCCTTATTTCCCGGCACCTCATAGGTTGATGAACCCATATCGTCTTGAGAGCTCGTGGCAAGTCTCTTCCTGCTCGTACTACCCGATTGATGTTTTGCCATGCCGTCTCTTTGTGAGTTGCTTCTAAGGTTGTGTCTCCTGTTACCTCCACGATACGACCCCCCACTTATTTCTGCCGCGAAGAGGCCCCCACTATATATCAACGTCCTGGTCACCAGTCGACTAGCTTGGAATACCAAATTCTTTCTATTGGTCGTGCCTTCCCGCCCCTCCACTGGATTGTCTAATCCGTTTGGCTCCCCATTTGTGAGTGAGACCTTCTCCTATCCAATATTAACCTCTATATCTATACCTTTGTTTCGTCTTTCCTCCTGATCATTCACCATATCCTCCTCTACTGAACCATGCTCCAAAGTCTCCGCAGCTAGCTTGCATTCTCGAGAGGGATGGCCAAAGCAATTACAAAGCCTGCATGTTGGTGGGACCCATTCATACTCCACACACTGCCGATAAACCCCTTCCCGAAGGCACTTCGTACTCTATAAAACCCGACAGTTGTTTATCCGCAGATATCTCGACAAAAACTCGGGCATACCCCAGTCTTGTCCTGTAAGAAATAGCTTCATTGGCTTTTATATGGTTTCCACCATACTCGCTAATTTCGTCAGCATAACTATACTCAAATAGTTTATCGGGAGCTCTGGGAACCATATCCAAATAGGGACCGAGTGCGA
This sequence comes from Iris pallida, assembly GCA_029216955.1. Lineage (NCBI taxonomy): Eukaryota > Viridiplantae > Streptophyta > Magnoliopsida > Asparagales > Iridaceae > Iris > Iris pallida. The sequence continues at coordinate 2,190,035 of JANAVB010009800.1, forward strand.
TACTTCTCTCTCACATTGATGATCATGTGTCCACGCCTTCATAATAATCAATCGGCCATCAAAGGTCCATGGACCACCTTGGAGTGCTGTCCATATCCTTCTTTGCTGCAAACCGGATGTAGTAAAATCCATTCTCCCTGGAGAAAAATTTAATGTTTCCTTTTGGCCTCCATATCCGGTTGGCAAACGCACGGATCTGGCCGTAGAATGACTTATTCCCTAGGACATATAGAACTACCGTATTGCTCCAATATTCAGTTGTTTCTTCCAGGTCTTCCTTCGTAAATACTGCCCTCTCGCCAGAGGCAATCTTTTTATGGGAACGAACTACATGTGACCATTATCATTACTCAACCCGGGGCGGCAACATTTCACCCACGACTTGCTAGCTACCTTTTCTATCATAGGTTGTTTGCCTTTCTCTGCCAAGCTTGTTTTTCTTTCATTCATACGAGGATCCTCCTTCCGCGTCTCCCCTGCTATGTTGCTGGGAATAGTTCTGCCCCTTCATCATAGTGCATGCCGGTCTGCAATTTGGTGTGCTATTTCCAGGATGCACCTACGGTCTCCTCTCCCTTGTCGCAACAGTCGTCCCTCGTGCGAATCTCTCCTCCAATTGATGGCCATCGTTCCCCCCATCCCTCCTAGCACTTTCCTCCGCCCTAGTACTCCGCCTCCGACAGACCGTCGTCCACCCGCCGTCAGCGATGCCCGCCTGAGGCTGGGTGCTATCGCTTTTCTCTACGAGGCGCGTCTCCCCCAGATCCCATGCTACCGCCTTTATCCCTAACCCTAATTCGCTAGAGGTCCTCTCCGCCACAGGAACCATATATATATATATATATATATATATATATATATATATATATATATATATATATATATATATATAATATATATATATATATATATATATATATATATATATATATAGAGAGAGAGAGAGAGAGAGAGAGTGGATATAGAGAGGGAGAGAATCGAGAGAGAGAGAGAGTGGAAGATCGAGAAGGGGATTGAAGAGATAGAAAGCACAAGAGGGAGGGGAAGCTCACCAAGCGGCGTGACGGATCTGAGACTAGGTAGGGCGGCGAGTGCTCGTCGATCGCTGGAGGTGCGAGGAGCAGCTGTGGTTGGTGACATCGACGGTGGTGCAAGTGTTGGTGACGTGTAGGAGGTGGAGTGGGTCGAGAAAGCGATGGTGGTTGTGGATGATAGCGGTGAGTTTGCCAGAGTCGGGGAGGCGATTGTGGCGACGGTGATGATAGGGGTGGTCAGTGGTGGTGGAGGCGTGATGGTAGTCGTGTGGGTTGCGAATGAGGAGTAACTGGTCGTGGAATAGTCGGGGTACTAGGGTCTTAGGTATTGATGATGGTAGTTCGGGTGGTGGTGTCACTACAAGAAAAATGTTTTTTCCAACTTCTTTTCTAAACGTCGGCTTATGCATGATACATCAATGTTATACAGTAAACATTGCAAAATACTAACATTTGCTCTTAAATGTTGAGGATTATCAACTCTCTTTTTTTCGACGTTTATGTTCAAGTCGGCTTAGGTAAGCAAATACCAACATTCTGCATTAAATATTGAGAATTACTGATGTTTGTCAAAAAAAATTGTGGAACATTATGAAATGGAACCCTTGTATCATTATTTTAACTTCCCTCTAATATTTCACTTTCCCTCGTGCGTTTCACTGCCCAAAGAAATTTACTAGCTACCAAACCCCCTTCCCTCTAATCTCTCTTCTCACCCCCGATCTCTCTCCTTACTACCTGAAAAAATGTTACCATAGAGAGAAGGCACATTCCAGAGTTCTTCTTCGGTAGCTTTCGACCCTCGCCGCCTCAACTACATGGGCTACGACTCCTCTTGCATAGTCATCGACGCGAATCTGAGTATAGGAACTCTTCGAACTCCAGCCATCGGCTGCAGGCAATCAACGAGAATCCTTTATTTTTTTGCCAGCATCGACAATTGTGTGTACTCTTTGGAACTATTCTCTCCATCGCCTCCTCATCTTCTTCTTATCAACCCTCATATTTTTCTGCTTCCCTCACTCACACAAATACAACCATGACTACCTCGCCACATGATTCATGCCGAGCACCACACCAGACGCTCACCTAAATAACGCAGTCAAACTCGTCCACGTCAAACTTTGTTATTGTCTTATGGATCGATATTTGTCGTTCGAGTACACCATCAGTGTTGCAGAGGATGTCAAGGCGGCTATGGCAGGATAGGGTGCATTCGGCGAGGTTTCTCTACCAATAGTATGGTTTCCCTAGTAAGTTTTCTTAGTTAACAGTTCAAAATGGTAAGGGTTATATGTAAATTTTATGCTTGTAAGTTGTTCGAGTTTATTCTTGTAAGGTCCTAGCTTGTTAGAATACTTTAATATTATCATAATGTATTCAAGTGGTCTTTGTCATGTATATGGTTAACATTTGAATTTGTATTAGTTCCTCAAGTTCAAATAAAATCCTGAGCTTCCCTTTTCTCCTACTCCTTGATGTATATCAAACAATAATCCTCTCTTCCGGGTAGGCCTAAGAATATATACATAATGATTACAGTTGGCCATAATTGAGAATTTATTCCTTTACAATATTTGGTGTGATAAAAATTAAGTGCAATTATTTCTCTTATTTTCACTTATTCCAATATATCCTACCTTAATGTCTAGAAAACAATCTTGCTACTATATTGATTTTAGAGCAAGGAGGTAATATTCTTAAGAAATGAAGCACAAAAGATGTTCCTCACTCTAATCATGAACTTGTGGATTAGAATATGGGCGAAGTTATTTTTAATCATTGTAAATGAAGTTTTGTGATTGCTAAATTTAGATCTTATTGACAGAAATAAGTTCAAAATTTATTTATTTTGAACATAAGTTAGATAGATAGGGTCTGTAAAGCAAACTTGGATTTAAGCCTTCATAATATAAATCAAAGATGATAAACCAATAAATTTGATATATTTTGCTTGTATCGTTCCCAGGTGATGAATGTGTAGCTTTATCCTGATGACTCTCCGTCACATGATTTTTGCAGGTTGCTATCTTTGCATGATCTTCAGCTGTAAACCTGTTGAGTTTCTATTACCAGTCAACTATTTTATGTTACTACATTTAGTGATGCATCAACTTTCTATTGTTTGTTCGGCCAATGACCCTAGAAGTTTCTCAACATGTAGCAGTTAAGCTTTTCGGTTTATCTATTTAGGTGGAAAGAACTTGTTTTGCATGGTGTGCCTACAACCATTAAAAAAATATTTGTTGGCCCTAGTTCGCCATCAAGAAACGTGGATTGGTGAAGATAGTATGAAGGTGAAGATGGCAAAATAAAATGAAAGATGTAAATTTGGATTCATTTTGCAGAAAAGGAATTATTTTTTGTGGTATTTTACAGGAAGTGGAAGAAAGTTGCGGACGAGTTTAGAGCATCAAAGAAAATGGAAATATGATCCAAATTATACAAAGGCATGGTATAACAGAGGTGCCAAAATAAAGTATAGAAAGGGTACTTGTAAAAAGTAGTAATATTTTTTCATCGTCCTTTAAATTTTTCTTTCTTTTGACAAATCCTCTCTAAGCAATTATTATTTATCTTTGACAACTTTACCCAAATAGGAAATTTGGAGAACATTGGTGTTGTTGTACTAGTTACTGTCATGTAGGAGAGAGCAACGGTTCGGTTCGGTCCAAACCGAACCGAAAGCAGCAAAACCGACCAACCCGAAAACCGTATTTATGCAAACCGAAAACCGAACCGAAATCTGCTAAACCGTTCAAAACCGAACCGAATTAGAATTTCGGTTATTCGGTTCGGATCGGTTTTGTGGGCCAAATGGGCCGGGCCAAAAAAAACACTACCCAAAAAATGCAGCATATAATAAAAATTCAGCATATATAAAAAAAAAAAAAAGATACATAGATTGGTCCACAACAATATGGCTCAGGTATGAAAAAAAAATGCAGCCTATTGGTCCACATCTGAATTCTATACAAGTAGTGAAATACATATTGGCTGAAATACATATTGGCTAAAAAAAAAAAATTCAGCATATACCAAAAAAATGCAGCATATTGTTTATCACATCTGAATTATATACAACTATACAAGTGGTCCACTCATCCACTGTCCACAGCAATAATAAGGAATATTGGCTGAAATACATATTGGTCCATTTCACAGCAGTAGCAACACTCAGCAGGTCAGCATATTGGTCCCAAGACTCCCACCCCCTTTTCCTGCAGAAGACAACAATAAAAAGAAGGAAAAAAAAAAAACTAAAATGCGGCTCAGATATGGCTTATTTATGCATCATAGTTGGATGCATGTAGTATCAGTTCTCGTATTCTCAAGCCAACATCATCATTGCCACTTTCTCCTCAAATATGTTAGTAAAATTTTAAGGAAAAAATTAAACAAATTAACCACATAGATTGATAGATGTACCAACTAAATGGCTGCATTAAATGCCTCGCCAACAGCTGTACATTTCAGTAAATGGCTGCAGTAAATGCCTCGCCAATGGAAAACTTCCAAGTTCCAACCTACAAGCTGCAGTAAACAATAATACAAGCAGCAGCAGCAGTATAAATTCTCCCAACAAGCAGCAACATAAATTCAATTTATAGCTGCAGTGAATAACCCAACAAGCAGCAGCAACAGAATTTATAGCTGCAGTGAAGAACCCAACAAGCAGCAGCAACAGAATTTATAGCTGCAGTGAATAACCCAACAAGCAGCAGCAACATAAATTCTCCCAAGGCAAGAAGCAGTAAATTCAATTTACTATTTTAATAAGTGAGATTAATATTTTACCCCTCCCCCCATATAAAACTTCTCATCCAACGAACAGTAGCTCATTTCAGCCCTAGTTTTCTCTCTCATGTCTCATCCGCCCATATAAAACTCACTAAAATGGAATAGACAAACTGCAGCAATAAATTCTCCCAAGAAGTATAAACATTTTAGTTTAAAAGAAGCAGTATCAATAAATTCTCCCAACAAAAAAGTCTCCCAAGAAGCAGTAGAATCTCCCAAGAAGCAACAATAAATTCTCCCAAGAAGAAGTAAATTGCAGTAGCAAACTGCAGCTATATATAAATTCTCCCAAGTTGTATAAACATTTCAGTTTAAAAGAAGCAGTAGCAATAAATTCTCCCAAGCAGCAGTAGAAACATACGGTTGATCAATTATCATGCATGTTATTTTTTTGGGACAACTAATTTCAAAATTAATTCCTAATTCATCTTCAGTATACACATATTGCTCTTTACAAACAAGTAATTGACTATATTTGAAAACAGATTTATACCAGTGAAGGCTGAAGCCGAAAGCACGAGATCGAGAATTTGGTCAAAAATTCCAAATCTGTCAAAACAAATTAATACAAAAAACAAATTTATTATTTGGCCCAAACATTACAAAATACAAAGTAAATAAAATATAAATTTTAGAAGAAAGGAACACGAAGAAAAAACTTACCAAAGTCGGAGAATGACGTGCTCAAGTCGAGATCTAGCTTGTAGATCAGTAGATCTAACTTCCAAGTTCAGATCTAATTCGAGATCTAGCCCAGAGATCTGGCCTGTAGATCTAAACTGGCCTGTAGATCTAAACACGAAGAGGAGAAGAGGAAAAAACCCCCTAAAGGCCGGCTACGCCGGCGGCCGGAGAGGAGCGGCGGATGAGAGAGAAAACTAGGGCAGAAATGAGCGGAGCGGCAGCGGCGGATGAGACATGAGAGAGAAAACTAGGGCTGAAATGAGCCACTGTTCGTTGGATGAGAACTTTTATATGGGGGGAGGGGTAAAATAGTAATTTCACTTATTAATTTCGGTTTTCGGGTCGGGTCGGCCACCGAAACCCAAAACCCTTATCCGACCCGAAAACCGCAAATCCACTAAGCAGAGAACCGAATTTCGAACCGGTTTTTCAAAAACCGAACCGAATGCAATTTTCGGTTCGGTTCGGGTCGGTTTTCGATTTTAAACCGAGTTTTGCTCACCCCTACTGTCATGATTGTCAATTTGTCCAATACTTTTCCTATAATATGTTGGAAAGGACAATACAAGTGTCATTTTCCTTATATGATGTGTTTCTAGCATTTTAATATTATAAGAATTTTGCATCATTTTACATTGTATTGGTGTTCTATTGCTTCCATCTTATGCTGGTGAATAAAATTGTAGCTTACTATTATTTTTTTAATTGAAGATGTGGAGCGACGACTCATGACAAAAAGTCATGCAAGGATAGACCATAACTACATCAAGGTATATGATGGAGGTGTTGTGGCTATTGAACTTTTAAGGGGTAATAGGAAGTGTAGTACCCTGCCCCACTCAGTTCAATCGGAGGAATCAAAATGCAACGACGTTTGAACTTGGCAACGCGATGGCTTGCTGGAAGTCCCGTTCGGTCGAGGCCACTCCTCGTTCAGGTGGATAACTTTAATGAACTTGCCTCAGCTTTGTCTTCACACTTAATAAATGGACATTTTTAATTGCACTGAGTAGGTTTGCTAATAAAAAAGATGTACCCACGTAGTGAAAGGGAATAATCCCGTTCTGAGTCAGATTGTATAGAACATGGAAGTATTAAACTTGATGCCTAGATTTGCACTTCACGTTGGGTTTTTAAAGTTGGCACTCGAACTTTCGATCCCACGGTTTGTGTCAGTGACAAGTTTTATGTTGGAACAAGACTATCGACTTGCTATCATAGTCTATAGGTTCCCACGATCTAAATGCTAGTTAAAAGCATACATGTGCACGTTTTCAAAGTTTGTCATATATCGTATGACTTGGTTGGTGGCACGACACGGATCACAGTTGGTTCAAGTTACGTAGGAGGACTATCTCAATCCTAGTTGATTCAAGAAAAGAGTATAGTAACATTGAATATTTTTGGAACTGTAAGTCGCTATGGCAATCCCCGGTTTGGGGAGCTGCATGAGAAGTATGGAAACAAAGAAAAGGAACGCTGGTTTGAGTCATATGGTCTATTAGGTAGGGGACATTGCATGGTCATTGCATAACTTGTGCACAAGGTTTTGAGTTCCTCGAATGATCACCAAGGGCACTGGAATCGCTTCGGCCTAGGGGAGAATTCCGCTTGCGGAACCCTCAGATAGTGTGCGAACGGACCTGAGGGGTGCACCGTATAGCGGTATTACGAGAAATTTAACGAGATCATGCCTCTTTTGACGAACGTACCATCTTATCCTTAAGGTCCACTAATAGCTTCTGGTGCTAGTGACCCTTTTCATATACATGAGTCTGTGTGCTGAGCAACAATCCACATCTACAGTGTCAATTGAGTCAGAAGAAGTGTAAGCACAACACGAATGAGTCAAAAAAATATGTGCATGGTTTGTAACACAACTTTTATGAAGCCTGAGATTTGGCTATAGCAGAGATGTGCTTCAACACGAGATGTGGCATCAGATTTTGAGTCGTTGGCACAAAGTTCATACGATTATAGTTGAGTCATTTGTATATTGAAACAGGAAAAGATATAAGCCAAGTATTGAGTTAATTATACTATGTTGCGAGGTACGGCCTCGACGTTATTGCACAAATGGGTTTTGTATGCATGGTTACAGAGATTTGGAGCACGAACGCATTGGTTGCAACACGAGTAGGCCAGGAGACTATATCTTAAAACTGATCTTAAGACAAGATTAAAAAGACCACAAAAGAATAAGTTGCACTCACTAAAATAACGTGTTGGTTTGGGTGGGCGAGATGCCCTCCACCAGTACGGTTGTGTACTGATACCCCACCAGTTTTTATGTGCAGGTTACAGGTACTTGCTCGTTCGAGGCGGAGCTCGCTTGGATGCGTTGAGGTATAGAGTTTCTTGATATTTTGAGGTATGCGGCCGCGCTTAAGTCCTCACCTATATGGGACATAATGTATGGACATTGCCTTTAGATTCTTCAAGTTGTAAAGCTTCGAGCATAGGATATTGTAATTAAGAGAAGAGAGAGAGAGAGAGAGAGAGAGAGCTAAGTGTTTTATATTTAAAGAGAAACTGAGCTTGAGCAACTTGTAAATCTTAGCTTCATGCCCTTGTAATCTTATGTTCAATATTAATAAATGGTATTATTTTGTACATGTATTTGTAATGTTCAATTTTATGCTTGAGACTTCTGTGCGACAACCTCGTCGCTAAGCTACTGTATCGACCGTTATGGAAATTGCCTTATGCGAGTGCAAGCTAGGCTCGCACGGCATCATGCCCTAGTGAGGACAATCGGTTCTGTGGAACTGGGGCGTGACATAATGGTATCAGGGTACAGCTTTACATTCTTGGACTTTTGTAGCATCCAGTTTCTAAAATGAGGGTAATTTTAAAATTTTAATCTTTTAATAATGATATTTAAATCATGATATGATTTTTGATGATTTTAATTATTTTAAAACTATTTTTATTGATGATTTGTGATTTTGGTGTGTTGCTAGCGAAACCCTAGAGACTACTTGACCTAGAGCCTAACCATGTGATTAGGATGTGTTAATTATCATTTTTGGCCTAGGGGTATTTTGGTCATTTTGGTTTCTTGGAATTATTTGTTAATTATTTGATTGATGGTTGTTATTTTTGACTGTTGCTAGTTGTGATTTTAGAGACTAGCCTAGAGTTTGACTTTGACTTTGGTGACTTAGTTAGCATGGTGTAGGACCCAAATCTAACTTAAGTTGGTCTTAGTTGACTTGAGTGTGACTAGGGTTCATGGGAGGATTGAGAGAGTTTAGTGCATTGGATTTTTTTGGTTAAGGAGTTGAACTAGCTAGTTACTAATCTTGGCCCAAAGCCTACCATGAGAAACCCTAACCCTAGCTCTTAATTTGGACAGCCATAACAACACAAACTAAACCTAATTTCAGCCTATAAAGTCTCTCTTCATAGCCACTTGCCTATTTTAGAACACCCCTTGTAGAAAGCCCTAATTTCTTCCCCAAATTGTCAAATCTCCCCATTCTTCCACCAAATTGATCCCAATCTTTTGCACTTGATCCCAAATCTGGAGTAGAAGGAGAAGGAGGCTAGCTTGCAAGGAGGAGAGCTCATTGGGGCATAGCTTGAGGAAGGAGACTTCACTAATTGGGGCTTTTTCTTGGAGATTGGATCCCTATAGGTAATCTCTACAAATCATCCTAAATTTCTGATTTTATTCCAGAGATGCATCCATCTAGGTGTCCCCTAGCTGTAGGTGAAGTTTGGTACGAATTAGAATTAGTTTGTGTCTGTATCGGACACGTATCAATGTCATTGTTTAGGTGTTTGACGAAATGTCACATAGGAATTTATTTCAATAATTTTCAAAACTAATTTCATGATTGTGTAGCCCTATATGTGTGCTTTGAATTCCCCTAGGACTGAGCACGTTTTCGTACCCCGTTCGTGTCCAAAATCGGACACGAACCTGTGCATGAGGACTGTTATAGTGCCCTGCTACCCGAGGTTGATTTCTCCTTCGTTTTGCCACGTAGACTCGTGCCACTTGGCACGAGGGTGGGGGCCGACACTGACAGGCCACCTCTAAAGTTTGGGGCGAGTTTGTGTCGTGTCGAACATGAAATTCGGCCCGCACTGATTTTGTACAGGGTGTGTACAGTCGAATTATTTCGATTGATACTCACTTCGTGTCCTTCGTGGACATGACGTGGACACAAACTAGTATGTCTAGCATGAAGCTCTACCCCTACTCTATGTGTGTGCATGAGCTCGTGGGTATTCGTGCCCTGTGTTGTGTGCAATCATGCGCGACATGGCAGCACGATGATGTTGTTTCATGTTTTACTGTCACTGTGTGTTTTTGAGTTTGGACACCTCGTGTCCAGCTATGTAGACACGAGAATAACCCCTATGACACTTGTGCACATGTGTCACATCTCTGTTTTCAACTGTTTTGAGTTTTCACATGATTTCGAATTGGATTTTAGGTTGTTGTGTGTTGGGTTTAGTATTTACTGATACTGTGATCCTGTTTCAAAAATGAATTCAAGAGTTAAATTCGAATCCAGTTTCAAATGATATTTGCATGGTTATCTGGGTTTTTATTTGTTTCTAAATTGTTCTTCATATTATTTTGGGGTCTTCGATATGGTTTGTGGTTTGATTGGTTTTTACTGATGCATACAAGTTAAGTTGGTTTTCAAAATGTAATTCAAAAAGGGTATACAAAACTGAGAGTGTAATATGAAAACTAAGTTGGGTTTAGGTTTTTAACTAAGTTTGGGTTTTTGTATGACATATGGAAAATTGACACCTGGTATTAGTTGGATATGTAAACTGACATATAGATTGCATGTATAGATGTTAATGTAAACATGTTGATAATTGTCTTTTAAAACTGAGTTGTTTATACAAAACTGAGAATGTTTATAACATAGAAAATCTGAGAATATATGTAAACCTGAGATTGAATGCTAGCTAACATGAATGCTAATATAATGTATGCATGTCTGTATGCCTTATGCTCGAACACTCAATATGGTTCATGCCCATAGCTCACTGCATTGGCATACACCTTCTCATTGCAATCACTCAACATTGCCAATGATACCTTAAGTATTATTGCACATTCTCTATGATTCAGTCCCTCATCACAAATCAGTCTTCAAATATCCATCCACTTTTCAGTCTACATACAAATCAGTCATGTACTAATCAGTCCACTGATTCCCTCACAGGTCCCATTCATATCAGTCAGCCCCTCCCATATCATCCATTCATCATTCACCATTCACCATCCCCTCACAGGTCCCATTCATACCATTCACCATTTTATCCATCCCATATCAGTCTACCAATCCCATTCCCATCTCCATTTCAGTCCAATTTGGACTAGTATTCAGTCCTCAAATCAGTCCAAGTTTTCTATACTAATCAGTCCAAGTTTCCTATACTAATCAGTCCATATGTTTTCCATATCCAACAGTCCACCATATCCACATTTCACATAATGTTTTCAGTCCATGCATAGCCACCCCTCACACACACACACATTCAACCCCCTTGCCATGCCACATCCACTCTTCTTTTCCCCTTCCCTCTATATAGATGTATGGATGTTATATGTATATATATATATATATATATATATATATATATATATATATAATGTGTGTTGCCTTTGTGACTTTGTGATTGTGATTGTGTGATAGTATAGACTTGGTTAGGCTTAATGAGACTTGTTTGGGCTAGGACTTGACCTAGTTAACCTAGTTTGACTAGTGTAGTTGACTAGAGTTGACCAATGGTTGACTTTAGTCTAGAATGACTTGTTAGACTAGGTTTAGACCTAGAATAACTTGGTTGACCTAGTGTGACTTTATAAGTTGACCAGAGTTGACTTTAGCCTAGATGACCTAGAAATTATATAGAATGTATTGTAATCTTCAATATTACCATTCTGGACATGTCGTGACCTGTGTTACTCTAAATAGGACTCATCTACTCGGTATGGACATCTACACTTACCAGATACTCAGGATATCAGGCGAGTACATTCTCTGATCATTTCATACTTGCTAGGATTTATATTCTTGCTCTAAATTACTTTACTTGATGCTGTCACGTTGTTAACACGGATTAGTACTATATGGATCTTTATATTGAGATGTTATCCCCCTCGGGAGCATCAGATACATCATGTCATGTGCATTTCACTTTTATCATGTACTCTTGTGCTTTCATTATTCATGTACACTCTTGTGATTCATGTACTCTCATGCTCACAGAGCCCTCATGTATACCTTCATGTGCACCCATTTATGGGCCCCCATGTGAAATGTTATATAATAACATAACTTGTCTGGATCCTTATGTATTGATTGGGGTACGGGGGAGTAGAAGCAGTCATGTGAACAATCCCAATGGTCATTGTATAAACTCTTATTGTAATCATGTGCAATTGAAGCCGTTCACATGTCTATCTTGTACTCTACATCACTAGTCACTGATAGTTCTCTACTTAAAGTAGCTATTTACATTACAGTTCTCTCTTTTTTACTACATGTACTTTTTTTCAGTGTTTCATGTATTTTACTTTATTGCATGCTTTATATTCCTGTCTTGATATGAACTATTGAGATTATGTGCTCGTTGCTGTCCTGACTGGACCTGTTAAAAATATTACAGAGGATGACGAGGACCTTCGCCCTACCTATTATGGAGCTGCCATAAATGACACATGCGACTTCGACCTCCATCAGGACCCATCAGCAGTAGAGGATGTCACTCCTATAGTTTAGGCTAGTTAGCTTAGACTTCTATCTTATTTTGATGTCTTGTCTCATTGGATACATTTATGTTATATTTGGGATCTTGTTATTGTTCCAGATTTTGTGGAGATGTTATCTTAGCCACTTAGACTTCTTCTCCTGTTTGTATTTCATTTGATGATTTTTATTATCTATCTATCTTATCGTATTTTCTACCTTAGCTGTGATTGAGTTGTATATTTCTATATTAGAACACCCCCTTGTAGGAAGCCCTAATTTCTTCCCCAAATTGTCAAATCTCCCCATTCCTCCACCAAATTGATCCCAATCTTTTGCATTTGATCCCAAATCTGGAGTAGAAGGAGAAGAAGGCTAGCTTGCAAGGAGGAGAGCTTATTGGGACATAGCTTGAGGAAGGAGACTTCACTAATTGGGGCTTTTTCTTGGAGATTGGATCCCTATAGGTAATCTCTACAAATCACCCTAAATTCCTGATTTTATTCCGTAGATGCATCCATCTAGGTGTCCCCTAGCTGTAGGTAAAGTTTGGTAGGAATTAAAATTAGTTTGGTGCCCTTATCGGACACGTATCAATGTCATTATTTAGGTGTTTGATGAAATGCCACATAGGAATTTATTTTAGTAATTTTCAAAACTAATTTCATGATTGTGTAGCCCTATATGTGTGCTTTGAATTCCCCTAGGACTGAGCACGTTTTAGTGTCCCGTTCGTGTCCAAAATCGGACACGAACCTGTGCACAAGAAATGTCACAATGCCCTGCTACCCAAGGTTGATTTCTTCCTCATTTTGCCACGTGGACTCGTGCCACTTGGCACGAGGGTGGGGGCCAACACTGACAGGCCACCACTAAAGTTTGGGGCGAGTTCGTATCGTGTCGGACACAACATCCGGCCTGTACTGGTTTTGTACAAGGTATGTACAGTCGAATTATTTCGACGGATACTCACTTCGTGTCCTTCATGGACACGACGTTGACAAAAACTAGTGTGTCTAGCACAAAGCTCTACCCCAACTCTACGTGTGTGCATGAGCTCGTGGGTATTCGTGCCCTGTGTTGTGTGCAATCGTGCGCGACATGGCAGCACGATGCTGTTGTTTCACGTTTTACTGTCACTGTGTGCTTTTGAGTTTGGACACCTCGTGTCCAGCTATGTGGACACGAGAATAACCCCTATGACACTTGTCCACATGTGTCACATCTCTATTTTCAATTGTTTTAAGTTTTCACATGATTTCGAATTGGATTTTGGGTTGTTGTGTGTCGGGTTTAGTGTTTACTGATACTGTGTTCCTGTTTCAAAAATGAATTCAAGAGTTAAATTCGAATCCAGTTTCAAATGATATTCACATGGTTATCTGCGTTTTTATTTGTTTTTAAATTGTTCTTCATATTGTTTTGGGGTCTTCGATATGGTTTGTGGTTTGATTGGTTTTTACTGATGCATACAAGTTAAGTTGGTTTTCGAAATGTAATTCAAAAAGGGTATACAAAACTGAGAGTGTAATATGAAAACTAAGTTGGGTTTAGGTTTTTAACTAAGTTTGGGTTTTTGTATGACAAATGGAAAACTGAGACATGGTATTAGTTGGATATGTAAACTGGCATGTAGATTACATGTATAGATGTTAAAGTAAACATGTTGATAACTGTCTTTTAAAACTGAGTTGTTTATACAAAACTGAGAATATTTATAACATAGAAAATCTGAGAATAGATGTAAACCTGGCATTGAATGCTAGCTAACATGAATGCTAATATAATGTATGCATGTCTGTATGTCTTATGCTCGAACACTCAATATGGTTCATGCCCATAGCTCACTGCATTGTCCTGCACATTCTCATTGCAATCACTCAACACTGCCAATGATACCTTAAGTATTATTGCACATTCTCCATGATTCGGTCCCTTATCACAAATCCGTCCCCAAATATCCATCCACTTCCCAGTCTACATACAAATGAGTCCTATACTAATCAGTCCACTGATTCCCTCACAGGTCCCATTCATATCGGTCACCCCCTCCCATATCATCTATTCATCAATCACCATTCACCATCCCCTCACAGGTTCCATTCATACCATTTACCATTCACCATTTTATCTATCCCATATCAAGCTACCAATTCCATTCCCATCTCCATTTCAATCCAATTTGGACTAGTATTCAGTCCTCAAATCAGTCCAGGTTTTCTATACTAATCAGTCCACATGTTTTCTATATCCAACAGTCCACCATATCCATATTTCGCATAATATTTTTAGTCCATGCATAGCCACCCCTCACACACACACACATTCAACCCCTTGCCATGCCACATCCACTCTTCTTTTCCCCTTCCCTCTATATATAGATGTATGGATGTTGTATGTATGTATATATATATATATATATATATATATATATATATATATATATATATATATATATATATATATATGAGTAACTATAGTGTAATGTGGTAATGCAATCTAATGAATCAGGTATGTATATATATGTATATATAATTTGCCTTTGTGACTTTGTGATTGTGATTGTGTGATAGTATAGACTTGGTTAGGCTTAGTGAGACTTGTTTGGGCTAGGACTTGACCTAGTTGACCTAGTTTGACTAGTGTAGTTGACTAGAGTTGACCAAGGGTTGACTTTAGTCTAGAATGACTTGTTAGACTAGGTTTAGACCTAGAATAGCTTGGTTGACCTAGTTTGACTTTATAAGTTGACCAAGAGTTGACTTTGGCCTAGATGACCTAGAAATTATATAGAATGCATTGTAATCCTCAATATTACCATTCTGGACATGTTGTCACCTGTGTTGCTCTAAATAGGACTCATCTACTCTGTCTGGACATCTACACTTACCAGATACTCAGGATATCAGGCGAGTACATTCTCTGATCATTTTATACTTGCTAGGATTTATATTCTTGCTCTAGATTACTTTACTTGATGTTGTCACATTGTTAACACGGATTAGTACTATATGGATCTTTACATTGAGATGTTATCCCCCTCGGGAGCATCAAATACATCATGTCATGTGCGTTTCACTTTCATCATGTACACTTGTGCTTTCATTATTCATGTACACTCTTGTGATCCATGTACTCTCATGCTCACAGAGCCCTCATGTATACCTTCATGTGCACCTATTTATTGGCCCCCATGTGAAATATTGTATAATAACATAACTTGTCTGGATCCTTGTGTATTGATTGGGGTACGGGGGAGTAGAAGCAGTCATGTGAACAATCCCAATGGTCAGTATATAAATTCTTATTATAATCATGTGCAATTCAAGCCGTTCACATGTCTATCTTGTACTCTACATCACTAGTCACTGATAGTTCTCTACTTATAGTAGCTATTTACATTACAGTTCTCTCTCTTTTACTATATCTACTTTCTTTCAGTGTTTCATGTATTTTACTCTATTGCATGCTTTATATTCCTGTCTTGATATGAACTGTTGAGATTATGTGCTCGTTGCTGTTCTGACTGGACCTGTTAAAAGTATTACAGAGGATGACGAGGACCTTTGCCCTACCTATTATGGAGCTGCCATAGATGACACCTGCGACTTGGACCTCCATCAGGACCCATCAGCAGTAGAGGATGTCACTCATATAGTTTAGGCTAGTTAGCTTAGACTTCTATCTTATTTTGATGTCTTGTCTCATTGGATACATTTATGTTATATTTGGGATCTTGTTGTTGTTCTAGATATTGTGGAGATGTTATCTTAGACATTTAGACTTCTTCTCCTATTTGTATTTCATTTGATGATTTTCATTATCTATCTATCTTATCGTATTTTCTACCTTAGCTGTGATTGAGTTGTACATTTCTATATTGTCCTCCATTCGGAGCGTATATTTTGTACAGGTACCTTATAATTATTAGATGTATGTGACCTAGGACAGTGTTCTACCGTCGACACTGCAGCGTTGGCTGGACGTACCCACTTCTCGTACCCCTACACCGGGTGCGGGTCGTGACAACTTTTGATTGAATTCTTTTGAACTATAATATTCTTTTACGATTGATATTAATGACGCTCTCTCCCTCTCTCTCTCTCTCTCTCTCTCTCTCTCGATGTTCCATGGGATGTTCTACACAATAAATGAACAGAAGTAAGTTTGAAATTGAGTAAGGAAAGATGGAACGATTACAAGATAGCGTGCATGGAATTTTTTATTAAAGATATGAAATGATCCAAGGGATTTGGGATAGACGTTGCTCGACGACTTGAGTTAGAGTAAAGACTGATACGATTGAAGGAATATATGCTCGATGACTTAATATAAACAGATAGACAAATACGATTTTGAGTTTGGACGAAGTGATTATGTAACTAGTTTGAAAGATAACTATAGATGATTTGATCTTAAATGTTGAAGAGCTGAATGTATATCCAGTTTGAATGATAGCACTAAATAAGCATAAAAATTGCCCGAGCTCAATCTAGTCCGAACCATATCAGATACGGAGCACTTAGCCCGGAGACCTCTAATGGGATGCTAAGTCCCAGCAAGCATAGTGCCCAAAGTACGTTGCTTTTGTAGAACCAAAGGCAACCAGTCTAATCCACGCGACCCAGACACCATGCGACTTCCTTTCTAAGAAGACTCTATACGACCAAGGAGGTAGGCGGCTCAGGAAGCTTCACAACCCCCTCCCCCCACATAAAGACAAATGGCTCACGCCCCTGGCTAGGACACCCCAGTCGTCAGCACAACTGGTTCACGCCCCGAACCGAATCAACGGTTGAAATGATCAACACCATGTTTATGGTGTGTGCACCATAACAGCCCCATTCAAACTCGGGATTCTCTCCAAATCACGACTAGCGCCACACATCAACCAAAGATCGTACCACCTGATTTAAGTCTCCCGTTTATGACATGAGAGTTACATAATTGCACCATTCAAACGATAGGTTATCCTAGACACTCATACGAGCTATGTCACCAGTGATCAAGTCGTGTGGATGGACAGTTATAACTATCGACAACTGTACTCGAGGATCCTTAAAGTTATTCTCCGGAGCTCCTGCAGCAATGGATGCCCAATCAGCACCTCAGCCAGGCCAAGTAGTTAAACAGCCTGCCAAAATAGTTGTGACAACCCAGGTGGCATCTTACATACAGGAGATTCTCCCCTATCATTATCTTCTTCATTGCTTGTCCGCTAAAGACAACTATAAAAGGAAGTGCACACCATCACCATCATGATCGAAGGATCAAACGATCGAAAGATCAAACGATCGAATGTTCAAACGATCGAAGAATCGAACAGTCGGCTAATCAACTAGCCACTCCACTCAAATCAACCCCAGAGAGAGCACCAAATACACAAGAGAGTCATAGAGAGCATTTCAAGAAGCTGCTAAGTATCATATCATCAATGGAGTAAAGGAGTCATTACGGTACCCGATCTCTATCGTCATACTTCCTAGAATCTATTTTTGTACTAATAAATCCTTACTATTAGGGCTTTGTAGTACTATTCAAATTTCAATCTATAAAGAAAAGGAGTTCTCTCTCAATCTATTTCTTCATCCTTTTATCTCACCCGAAGATGCTAAAAGCGATGGCGAACAAGATGGCGACTCTGCTAGGGAAGGCCTTCTCCTCTGACGAGAAGGCAGTGCTGAAATCTGATAATTGCGAAGGTTCTATCGGACCTATACATGTGCCCTCCAGAATTATGCACATGAAGTGAGCCAAACCCACAAGTCCATTACGGATGACCCTTGCGATTGAAAGTTTCTTCCGATCCGCCATATAACCGATATGACACAGGTAAATGCCCTCTGCCGGACTTGTAAGAAGTGGTAGATCACAAGCTGGAGGTAAAGAAAAATGGTGGTGCATGCAACAACCCCTTTATGGGGCATTGCATCTAGAACACCATCAACTGTTGTTGCTCTCAGACAGCAGTATCTACAAACAAGCCATCCGTCTTCCAACGACTACAACGAATAGTGGAAGATGAATCATTCCATGCTTCTTGCTACTCTACTTGAAGGGATACTCTCGTCCTACAGGGCTCAAAGGCGCTCTCCTCCTCAACCAGTACGATGAGACTGCCAACACGAAGGTTAGCCCACCCGGCCATACATGTGACAAGGGTATTCCAAAATACCTGATCGAGAAGGCCCTCGCAGAAAGGCATGTTGTAACTAGGGGGTATGTCTTCTCCACCTATCTACCATGTGGGGGTAGCATTCCTCCAAGGGTAAGATGCAAAGATGGGGGTAGACCTTCACCCAACCAATCTATTGCAGTGACCGGGGGTAGCCAATCGTTGGAGTCAGAAAACGATGCCACCATTTGTCCATACCCAGACGAAGATGAAGCCCAGGGAATGAGGTCAGCCAACCCCGTACCATCGCCAAGTCTTCTGAACTGTCGAACTATGTACATGGGCGATGATGACGACGCCAGTACAAGCGATATATATCGACTCGATGCTTTGGAAGAAATTATGGCCACCCTCAATACCGCGATGCAGTCCATATCCCAGTCGATGGCGGATATAAGGGCTAATATAGCCCCACCAACGACTTCATGACAAGGAAGTCAGGAGGCAGGGCCTAATGGCAAGTCCAACATCCCCTCCATGTTGTAACCATCGGTGTCGGCTTCGACCAACATTGACCGAAGTAAGATTCAGGAGTTGCGAGATCAAGTTGAATCCATCAGCAGTTGGGAGAGAATACAGAGACTAGAAAAAAGGCGGCCTTATCCTATCAAATGAACAAGGTGGTGTTCCCCAGATATATAAACCTAGTCACTGAGTCCTTTTGATGGGAAGTCATCACCCTGCCGGTAGCTGAACTACTTCGAGTCCATGACAGGGTATCTGTCCCGAGACGATGCCCTACTCACCAAGGTATTTATGGGTGTGTTGTCCGACGTCGCATACAAATGGTTTTGCAGTATTCTTGATAACTGCATCAAGACATTCGACGACCTCCAAGACCTATTCCTGGCCTACTTGTATGACAACAAGATGGACGTGACAATGTCCACCCTCATTGATACAGTCCAGAGGGACAAGGAGCCGGTGCATGACCTCATTGAGCGCTTCACGCAAAATGCCCTGAAGATGCCCCCAGAGACTCCCGAGACGGTCCTCATGGATACGTATCGACGGGGTCTGATGTCAGCTACCAAATTCTGCATGGGCATAGTTCAGCACTCGAATTGGGCGACATTCATCGCAAGCACCGACCAAGCTGAGAAGAATGCAAAGGGTATTCATCTGATAAGGCTCCATGCTCTAAACACTGGGGACAGAGGGAGGAGCCCTCAAAATAACAACTAAGACCGTCACATTAGAGGAAAAGAATCCCTCACCGTCAATATAAAGAAAGAAGGAGCAAATTAGCCAATGGTGGGCTCGCCTAGGCAAAAGGACATCTACTCCTTAGCTGACGACCAAGTCGTCGACATCTTCAATGTCCTGATGAAGAATAACACACTCTGGCTGCTCGAGCAAAAGCGTCCAGACGAGTGGGGAGGATAGACGGTCCGAAGTATTACCTCTGGCACCAATTCATTAGCCATGCTACCAAGGATTGCTATATACTCAAAGGACAGATTCAACGACTCAAAGGCCATTACCCTTGACTTCGAAGAACACACAGTGGCGGCCAACATAGTGTCGATACAGTTCCACAGTTTACCCAAAGTCGAAGTCCAAGATGGAGTGGTCCCAATTCCCAAGGCCACGATGGAAATTGTCAACCTTCCACTAGCACGCGACCATGCAGTCGAGATGATCCCGTTCAAGACTGCAAAAGGAAACTTAATGTGGGTACACCTGGATCTGGTGGACGAAATAGTTTAGCTCACCCTCCAATCACAAGACAAAAGAAGAAAAGTCTAGACCTTAACCGGCAGAATCTCAATCTCAATAAGGAAACGCGTAGGAAGTGCATTTCACGGCCAGTCCCATGGGCCACATTAAAGAAAAAGAGGAAAAGAGAAAAAGCATGTGGCTCCACAAGGCCATATCTTTTGAATAAGTTTCTTTTATAAAACTTAAATATGAATAAACCCTTTAATAAGATGTCGAACTCTCTACAAAACTAATTGTCAGAATATTTCTACTAAGTCCATCATACCTCTAGTAAAAAAATATTCACATCCCTAAAAAAGACAACACAGACTCTTATCAAAAATGAAAATCTGTTACATGTTTTAGTTACATATAAGAACTTGTTTCTACATGAAATCTTGTCGCAGCTGGGTTCTCAACACTTGCATACTACTTTCATTGGAGAATTAGTGCATCACAGTTCCTTCCATGTAGCAACGAACTCAAGAGGCTCGCAAGAGCTTCCAAGCCTCTTCCAAAAGTCATCCTAAAAGAGATGACAAAAGGTTGCAAGAGAGAACGATTTTAGGGAAGCTTCTAAGCCCCTTCCCAAGTTAAAGTCGCACCTTCCGAGTGGGCCATCAACCACCATCGTATGAAAGAAAAAGTATGAGGGACAAGCAATCAACCCAAACCTGGTAATCAGCATCCTCCTCGCCCAAAGCAAAAGTAGCATGCCTTTTTCTCTAGGAAGGGTGAAGCTAGCAATGAGACGACGTCGAACCCCACTTTTTACGAGATTCACCGCTTCTCAATTTATCCCCATATTAGAAAGAGAATCTTCTTGTACAAAGGAGCATACAAGAACGTTCCTTGCGACATCAGGGATACTTTTTGGCGCTTCAACCTTTGTATTATCTAAAGACTTGGCGTTAAATGCCACCACTGTAGAAGCATGGAAAAGATGGAGTTTATGCGGATCATCATTCCATGCGGCCCAGCAAAACTAAGCCACAGAAACAGTGCTCATGAAGACTCCATGCGGCCAAGCAAAACTAAGCCGTAGAAGCAGCGCTCATGAAGACTTCATGCGGCCAAGCAATACTAAGCCGCAGAAGCAGTGCCCCTGGAGACCTCATACGACTAAGACAACTCAAGTCGCAGAAGCGAGACTCTCAAAAGCCCCATGTGGCTAAAGGGGACTCGAGCCGCAGAGGGAAGGTTCCCATAGATCCCATGCAGCAAAGTGAGCCCGGCCGCAAAAGCAAGGTTCTCAAAGATCTCATACGGCCAAACGGAGCCGAGCCGCAGAAGCAACGCTCCTAAAGACACTATGGGGCCAAAATGAGTCAGAATCTACTTTATGGAAGGGACACATGGCAATTTGACCAAGTCTCAACCACCCAGATTCGCTACAACAAAATCTCAACAACCCTCCACCACCTGGCAGCCCATGATCGAGCCTTTGTGTAATGTTACAGATACGTGGCCACGTGGCCCTTTATGCGGCCCAAAATCTGCTATTACAGGAATTACTATAAATAGCAGGGTGCCACACCCCTGCAAAAGGTTGGCAATCAAAGGCTGGCAAATTTCTTCGAGAGCAAAGACTGTGTCTGATAGTCCAAGGAGTAAGGCAGAGTTGCTACACTTTCCCGAGCCTCCATCATCACCCCCCAGAATAAAAAACTAAACAATTGTACTTAGATTGTTTCCTAGGGTTTCTTTCTAGGCTTTCTTTTGTACAAGCGAGTTTGCAATCAAGTTCAATTCCTCTGTAATTTTTATTCTTGATATTTAATGGCAAACACGATGGCGACTCTGCTGGGGACTACCTTTTTCCTCTGACGAGAAGGTGGTGACGCAATCCGACGCGTCCAAGCTCGGCTCTATGCAGCAAATGCTCGTGGTTTGTTTTGACCAACGAGCATTCAAAGAAATGATCTCTGAAGGGAGCGCCAGCCTATCGCAGAAGCGAGCCAACCCAAAGAGAACCTGCAGGACGTCGAAGCGCAAAACTGTTGCCCCCGACCAGGTTCTCGAAGAAGCTCCTTCTGCGGCCCAAGACGGTGATCAAAGCTCTCCTGCGGCCTTGCTTCCGACTGCAGAGAACCCTACTGTCCCCAAATCCAGCAAAGGAAAATACTACGATGCTGAGCTTTTGGAGGCACAAGGGAAAACCATACGGACGAGGAAGAGGCCGCATAAGACAAATGGGCAGTCAGCATATGCTACAGCCAATTCTAGCCGCAGGCAGATGGCCCATGTGGCAACCAACTCTGGCCGCAGGCAGATGGCCCATGCGGCAGCCAATCCTGGCCGCAGACAGGGTGTCTCATGCGGCCATGTTAGAAGTTATGTATTCGACCGTCTCTCATACGGGCCCGACCCCATGCGGTCCATTGAGAATGTGGAATATGCTAATCTGGACTCTTCTTACTATGTGCCTTCGGGTGCTAAGTCGAAGAAGTCTAGGGCAGTACGGCCTAACAAGCCCAGTCAACTGTCCAAGCTGCTAACCGTCAGCGGACACCGTTAACTGTTATACGGGCTCCTGATGGAAAGTTGTACAGAACCACCCGCGCCCAGTCCCCCTGGGCTAACGGACAGGGTGGGTCTCAAAAGTCTCCCTCCAACGATCGAAAGCAAGTGCTTTTGCTAGCCTCGAATCATGGAGCAAACATGATACCTACTCACCCGTGTGCTCGGGATATCCGAGTCCACAAATTGGATACAAAGGTAGATCAGTCTGCTATCGACTTGCGAGAGCTGATTACTCACAAACGCAAGGAGAAAAAAGCAACCTTGACATGTGATGAGGCATTTTTGGGACGTTGTTGCACCCAGGTCATCATCAACTGCTGCTGCGACAAGTCGACAGCACCTGAAGATCGGCAGTCCGTTTTCCAACGACTACACCATGTCCAACAACCACTTGAGAAACATGTGCAAATTCTGGGAGACGAGGAATTTCCTTTCGCCTCCTGTAATTCAACTCGGAAGGTTTATCTCGACAAGGGAGGAAAGAAGACAGGCTCTTCCAATCCGGCAATCTCAGCCAGCACTGCAAGAAAACTCTAATCTGGAGGATTGCCATCGACAGCCACAAGGGGTGTCTACCTAGGCACTCAATCCAGAAAGAAGCTTCCAACACCCGAGGGTACACCCTCGACCTTCCTGGGGGTAGATGAAGCTGGGGGTAGCAGTCCCCTCAATATATGCGATAACCTGGTATTCCAAGAGCATACACAGGGGTTAGCGATCCACTGGAATTATGCAACGGACTTGGACGTCCCCCAGGATGACCGCCTTTTCCAAGACGATGCAGCTTCCTACGCAGGGGGTGGCACCCTTTCTGAATCTGAGGAGGAAGACATTCCGACATTCCCTGACGATTTTTCGGCACAAAGGTACGACACGGAGAGCACCTCTTCTACGGTCCCTTCCACGTCCACCCACGTGCGGACAGTCTTAATGGCCGGCGATGATCATGAAGGGCCTACTGATTGACAACTTCTAGAAGTACTTTAAGCCATGCTCTTGTCCCTGGTCAAGTCAGTTGACAAAATCAAAGCTGCCTTGCCGACTCAACCAGCAAGGACGCCTGGACAAACAAGTTTGGGACCTGCAGTCAACGTGGACTCCAACACGGCCCCTCCTTCTTTGGGTGACAATCCTTTAGGAGCATCCGTTCCTTCAGCTGCTGTCACGACCCGGTCCCAAATTCTTGGGTCGAATCGGATCATGCCCAGCCTGCACCGTTGTTGAGACGGCGACAGTAAGCTGTATCAAGTAGTGAAATACATGCAGATGAAATTCTAACGAAATATAAAAATCATTTTATTCAATTTGAAATTTCTGAAATACAACAACTATTAATTACAACTACATTTGAAACATTGGTTACTAAAAATTTACTATCCAGCTCTACTGATCTTGGATTCCAAGTTCTGCGAAAACATGCATCAGATCTTCAATGACTCGATCACCTAAAATGTTGGTCTCCAGTCAGGAGGGAGCAAAGTACAATTCATACAAATTTTAACAATTAAAATGACAATTAATATCATGCACTTTTAAACAGTTTGAAGATGAACAGTTTTGAAATAATACAGTACAGTGATGTGAATAGGTAATGAATATGACCGGATTGGGTTACAGTAGTATCCTAGCGATACGGTATGGCTTGTCCCCGTGTGAAGAGGGGAAAGCTAATACAGTCAGTTATCCTAATTTTGGATTTGGTCATATCCACTACTCTACTCCCCCAGTCCCCAACAGTACGGTCAGTACTCTCGAAAGAGTTCGTGTATAACAGTGGTTTAAACTTGCAATGAAATGATTGTTAAAATAATCGTAAATTTACATAAATGTACTTGCCTTAAAATTGATCGAACTGGAGGGTTGGTTCTTCGGGGTTTGAACAGTCACACTCTTCCTTGAAATCCTACATTCCGGGAATTTGTCTCAGAAATCACAACTCTAGAATTATCTAGTTACAATCTCTAGATTTTGTCTCCTAGTCAATTTTTAGTCTTGTATTAAACAACACAATCAAAAACACGTTTTTCTAGTGCATTAAATTTATATTTTATTTCGAAAAACTTGTTTTTTATCAATTTATTGGGAAAAATTAGTATTTTTATAATTATATATATAAATATATTTTTTTTCTTTAAATGAGAAAATCGTGAATTTCTAACTAATAATTAATATTAATATTAGTTAATCCTACGCGTTCACAATCCCAGAAAATCCACAGCTAATTCCTACTTATTACAAATTTACAAAAATAAATAAATGAGCTTATGCTCTTACATTTCCATGAATTAAAATAAGAGAAAGAAAATGTTAGTCTTGTAAATTACCTACAAAATTACATAATAATAATAACTAATAATAATAAAATAGTATGAGTCTCAGAACTGGTCCAATCTTCACTTACAGCTACTCTGCCTCAACGTCCGGACAGACCGGTGGTTTGCATTTCACTGGGGCCCATTGACCAATACGGTCGTCGCCCAAATAAATTCAAAAATAGTATTCTTTTTCGAAATTCATTTTAAAATTATATAATCAAATTTTTATAGAAATTTTGGCAGCATTCCCTCTATTTTCGGGATAACCCAAAACTGGGAAACGCGCCGATTTTTCCTGCAAATAATCCCAAACCAGGGAAACCCAATTTTCAAACAGAAAATAATATCCAAAAAACCCGAAGATAATATCCACAGCCTAAAAACGTCAAACCAGAACTTCTTCCGAAATGATCTTCGGAAAACAGAAGCTTCTAACTTACTACCAAAAATCTCAGAACCTATCCAACAAGTGTTCGAAAATTCCGAAATCAGAAAGATCAACGAAGCAAACCAACAGCATACAAATTCCGAAGAAACTTCGAAAAAATGGTAACGTAATTGAAACGTAACCAAAAACTCCGAATTCTCGAAGGAATCGGTGGACCAATTTTTCATCATAGACTAAAAGAACTATGGGACTATCCAGAAGTTACCAAAATCGACAGAATCCGAAGTGATGCCTCGGACTCGGAACTTTCAGCGCTTGCGGACAGTAGGAAACCACAGATCTGAGTCGGGCACGCTGACCGAGTGGGGCAGAGTTGCTTGGAACCGCCAAGAACATCGGCGTCGACGAAAAACGTCGGAAAGCTCAGGAACTAGGGCACGACAGGGGTTTCGGCCAGGAAAGAGAACCAACCAAGGAGACGCGCAAGGGCATGGGGTGCTCGGCCAAAGGCCAGCGAACTAGGGCAGATCCGCGAGGTGGTTGCCGAAGGGAGCTCGACGGGGAGGAGGCCGCACGGGGCGGGTCGGCGGTTGGCCGAGGGCGCCGGCGGGACAGCGGGCGCAGCGAGTGGAGAGGGGCGCGCTGGAGGCGGATCCGCGGGGTGCGGTCGGCCGAGGAGTCGCCGGAGTCGGGCTGGCGCGGGTCGACAGGAAAGAGGAAGCTAGGGCACGGTTTTTGGTGGAGAGAAAGTGATGGGGATGATAATGGTGGTGAAGAAGAGGGTTTAAATAGGGAGAGAATGAACGGGGGTTACCGAAGCTCAACGGCCATGGCCGTTCGGGAGATGATCGGCCAAGAGACCGAGGCTCCATTGGTTTCTCACAGAGAAGAGTTAATCCCTTCTCAACTGAGAGTTATTCTCTCAAAATAGTTAATGGGTATTATATTTATGGGTTTAAGTGATTTCTCTTTGGGTTTGGGCCTAAGGCTTAACCCACTGGTTTGGATATTCAAACAATTGGACTTTAAGAAGAATAAGGAATGGACTAAAAATTCTTTTTTTTTTAACAAAACCATGGTTTCAATGGGTTTAAAAAGAATTTAAGATTTTTAATTTTTCTTTATAAAATTATAACTAAACATTTTTTTTCCTAAAATACAATTTTCCTAATTTAACAATTAATAATGATTTATAATAATAAGCTAATTAAATTATTCAATTAATTAACTGAAAAATTTTACGGGTCTGAGTAAACACTAAAATTCCAGAAATAATAATTTAATTTGTAATAAATAAAATAACACTAAGTTAAAAATTACGGGTTTCACAACCTTCCCTCCTTAGAAAATTTCGTCCTCGAAATTTAAGCTTTTAACCTCTGCTAGTAAATTCTAAAATTTAATGAGTCACATCACTAAAATTTTAGTTCAATCACATATCGTATCAAACTCAACCAATTTATATTTCTTGATTAACATTTCAAAGCTCATCCTCGAAATTCGAATTTGAACAATAATCCACATATCCTATTCTTCATTTTTTTTCTCAAATAATAAATAATAACTATTTATGCCAAATCTCAAAATCACCAATATCCTCAACTCCTCGAAATTTGGTTTTTCGCAAAATTTCAAATTTTTGAATCAAATCCAATCCTTAAACGTTAAATTTAAATTCAATGCTCCAAACAAACTTAAATTTTCAATCTTCAAATACAACCTTCAAATTTATATCTTGTAATATAATGATAATCTTCTTAAAAATCAAATTCAATTATACTACATCCCTCAAAACTTGTGATTTTACAAAATCGCAATGTGCCATATCAATTCTTCAACTCTTTTATTTAAATAAATTCTATCCTTAAATTTTAATCCTACAAAGCTTCCACTTTCAACCTTAGAAAACATCAAATTTAAAATTTTACCCATCAATTCCAATTCCAGTAAGAAATCAAATCATAAGGTCAAAATCTTTATTGCTAATCCAAGAAAAAAAAAATTACATCCTCACATTCAAGTTTTTCAAGCTAATTAAAATTGGAATCCAAATATGCCATTTCTTGTATCCAAAAAAATTAACATCTTCAAACATCAATTGGTGACTCGATCATAAAATCAAATCAAATCCTCAGTCAATTTTTTTTTACTAATGTTAATTCGATGAATAAGTTTTTCTCCTCATTCAAATAAAAAAATAATTTTCTCAAAAGTCAAAATTCAATCTTTGTCACGTAATGTTTGTCTCCAATAATTTATAGAACTTCCACAGATTTGATTTCCTCTTTAACCTAAAGTTCATCCATCTCAATTTCAAAATCTAAATTCAAACATCAAAAGATTCAAACACAACCTTCTCAAAGATTTAAATTTAATCATGGCTACTCTCTCTCCTTTAATAAAGCGCAAGATGATCATATCTATATAATTATCCTGCCGCGAGGATCTATAAAATAGTTTTAAAAATAACATACCATAAATTTTTAAATAATTCGACAAAAGAAAATAAAAAATAAAATAAAAAACTTACTGTCATTTCACAAATCAAATTCCTACATAAAATAAATGAGAAAAATTTGTAAATAAAAAAAAATCATACTTCAAAAACTTTGATAACCTTTAAATGGGATCCTTAAATCAAAATTTACTTTCAAAACTGAAATCATAAATGTTTCATATATATCTCATATTTAGAGACAACTAATTTAAAACTCGAAGCCACATCACCAAAATTTATTTGTGTTAATCTACCAAATTTAAATCCTCTAATCTTTCAATTCCTACTCAACATGATATTCTTCCCTCAACTGGTAGATTTTATATTCAATCAATTACATCTTCGAAAATATTTAATCAAAACTTCTTGTGGCCTATCATTACAAAAATTGTTCTCCTTAAAATCAAAAGTGTCAACTCTTCAAGGTCAATATAAAATTTAATTCTAAG
Source organism: Iris pallida (assembly GCA_029216955.1). NCBI lineage: Eukaryota > Viridiplantae > Streptophyta > Magnoliopsida > Asparagales > Iridaceae > Iris > Iris pallida. The sequence goes on from JANAVB010009800.1 coordinate 2,218,330, forward strand.
ATGCATATGATATTATTACTCAAATAAGATCTTTTCCTTTATTAATTTTCACTAAACTCAAGTTCATATTATCGGGTGCAATCTTCTCAAAAAAATTTTTTTTTGATTATCCTTTATAGTTAATTCACCATGCACCTTCCTAGAGTGCATCTCTATGCCTAACATTGACAACCTTTAATCTTCAATGTCAAACTATTCACAAACTTTCCTCGATACTAATCACCATTGTACATTTTAACTTATATATATCCAATATATCATGCGCTCTAAAAATCCAAGCTATAAAATGTTCTAGGTTTACTTCATAAGGCAAAATCAAATTTGAGGCATGTTTGCTAAATATCAAGATAAAATGTAAACATGTTTAGAATCTTCTAGATAGAGTTTAGAATATTTTGTTGTTATCAAAATCATGAATAAACATCGAGGTATAATTTAAATAATCATAACGAGTTTAAAGTTTTAAAATGAGATCAAATAAAATAGAAAGGTCATAAAATACGACATCAATTCATTTGAGAAACAAAAGATAATATAATTTTTCAAAATGAGGGACAATTTTCAATTTAAACTGGTATGAGGTATAGGAGTTTGTGACTCAGAAAAATCAACAAGTTATACGATTTTAAGATGGTGAGGGTGATTAAAAATAGCTATGACAAGAATATAATTCGATAGATCATTTCTGGAGGTGGGAGTAAGTGCTAGGATACAAATCCTCAGAATGATTAAAGATAACCATGATATGAATATAGCCTTATTAATATTCGAAAACCAATTTTTTTCGAAGTCACTTTGTTTCAAATTCATGCCTCGCCAGTGTTCACAACTAGCTGCAGTAAACTTGCAGTTTTTCATAATTCAGATAAATGACTATCACGTAAATGTGCGGAGTCATGTTAGGTTGCTAAATATTTCCTCAGCTTTGTCCATATGAATTTCAGAGGAATTTCAAAAATTCAAACGAGTTTAAAGTTTTAAACATGATAGAAAACGTAGATGACTGTTCTTCTGAGATCAAGGGATTTATCAAAATATGTGTTTGAGATTCAAGAGACTGGGGCTAAAATCAAGAGGAGTATCTGTTCTCCGATTTCAAAGATGAAATGATCAACCTTGATTTGAATAATTGAGTCAAACACTAGATAAGATAGAAGCATCACCGCTTCTGATTAAGTAAGAAAAAAAACCAATGATAATATTCCCGACAAATCACTCAGGGAATACAAAAATATTTTGAGAAGAATAATTTCATAACTAAGGAAAGTTAAAAATTTGAGAGAAGGTAAGCCTCATTGATTCAAGGAAATCAAATTGAAATTGTCTAGTAACGCCAAGAAATTAAATAGCTTTGGGACAGCTAAAAATCTCCTTAACTTAAGGAAATTTAACAATAGAATGGATTCAAAAAATGTGATCAATTTTCTGACCGTTCCTGCTTCATAATCATAGAAGCTTTCTAGGCCTTGATTTGATCAAGAAATTGCATAGAGAGTAGGGTTTTAAGATGAGTGGAGGAAGTCAACATATGAGAATATTCTCGATCTTTGGAATAACTCAGGAGATAACAATCAATATTGAAATTGAAAATAACCCCTTTAAGAGAATCATGAACTAAACTAATTCTTCTGGTAATAATTGACCTTGAGGTTTAAATGGTCCCAGAAGAATTTTGATTCAGGATTGATTCCGAAAAAGTTAGTCAATTGGAAAGGAGATCAAAGCAAAAGGTTGGATAATGGTTGTAGATATATATATATATTGGGTAGATAAGAATTTATCAGGGATGCTAAGAGAATTCGAAATTCTACATAGCGAACGAATCAAGATTTCAATTAAAGGTAGAGAAGTAATGAAGAATTCAAAATTTAGGTTTGATAAAGAAGAAGAAGACCAAAGAATTCAATCTTATTCCAAAAAGAATATGAATCCTAAGGTATACTAGAACCTGAAAATTATGGTAGAAAAAATAATCTCGAAAGTCATGGGACACTCAAAGGTACAATCAGCCTAATCTAGATAAGGTTTAGGTACAAACACAAACAAGGTATCCTACGAATCAATAAGCAGGCAAAAATAGATTTTTAAGTAAATAATTTTCGGCCCTATAATGTAACATGGTGTATATCATCTAAGTGTTCTAATTGTTTCTAAAGTCTGTTTTTCCTAAAATCTCAACTATCCCTAGGTCAAGTTTTCAGAACTGCACGATGGACTAGACTAAGTTGACTAGACCAATTTACAGATCTGACCTGCATGGGCCACCACTAAAAATATGTCACGACCCGGTCCCAAATTCTTGGGTCGAATCGGATCATGCCCAGCCTGCACCGTTGTTGAGAACGGCGGCAGTAAGCTGTATCAAGTAGTGAAATACATGCAGATGAAATTCTAACGAAATATAAAAATCATTTTATTCAATTTGAAATTTCTGAAATACAACAACTATTAATTACAACTACATTTGATACATTGGTTACTAAAAATTTACTATCCAGCTCTACTGATCTTGGATTCCAAGTTCTGCGGGAACATGCATCAGATCTTCAATGACTCGATCACCTAAAATGTTGGTCTCCAGTCAGGAGGGAGCAAAGTACAATTCATGCAAGTTTTAACAATTAAAATGACAATTAATATCATGCACATTTAAACAGTTTGAAGATGAACAGTTTTGAAATAATACAGTACAGTGATGTGAATAGGTAATAAATATGACCGGATTGGGTTACAGTAGTATCCTAGCGATACGGTATGGCTTGTCTCCGTGTGAAGAGGGGAAAGCTAATACAGTCAGTTATCCTAATTTTGGATTTGGTCATATCCACTACTCTACTCCCCCAGTCCCCAACAGTACGGTCAGTACTCTCGAAAGAGTTCGTGTATAACAGTGGTTTAAACTTGCAATGAAATGATTGTTAAAATAATTGTAAATTTACATAAATGTACTTGCCTTAAAATTGATCGAACTGGAGGGTTGGTTCTTCGGGGTTTGAACAGTCACACTCTTCCTTGAAATCCTACATTCCGGGAATTTGTCTCAGAAACCACAACTCTAGAATTATCTAGTTACAATCTCTAGATTTTGTCTCCTAGTCAATTTTTAGTCTTGTATTAAACAACACAATCAAAAACACGTTTTTCTAGTGCATTAAATTTATATTTTATTTCAAAAAACTTGTTTTTATCAATTTATTGGGAAAAATTAGTATTTTTATAATTATATATATAAATATATTTTCTTTTCTTTAAATGAGAAAATCGTGAATTTCTAACTAATAATTAATATTAATATTAGTTAATCCTACGCGTTCACAATCCCAGAAAATCCACAGCTAATTCCTACTTATTACAAATTTACAAAAATAAATAAATGAGCTTATGCTCTTACATTTCCATGAATTAAAATAAGAGAAAGAAAATGTTAGTCTTGTAAATTACCTACAAAATTACATAATAATAATAACTAATAATAAAATAGTATGAGTCTCAGAACTGGTCCAATCTTCACTTACAGCTACTCTGCCTCAACGTCCGGACAGACCGGTGCGTTTGCATTTCACTGGGGCCCATTGACCAATACGGTCGTCGCCCAAATAAATTCAAAAATAGTATTCTTTTCCGAAATTCATTTTAAAATTATATAATCAAATTTTTATAGAAATTTCGGTAGCATTCCCTCTATTTTTGGGATAACCCAAAATTGGAAAACGTGCCGATTTTTCCTACAAATAATCCCAAACCAGGGAAACCCAATTTTCAAACAAAAAATAATATCCAAAAAACCCGAAGATAATATCCACAGCCTAAAAACGTCAAACCAGAACTTCTTCCGAAATGATCTTCGGAAAACAGAAGCTTCTAACTTACTACCAAAAATCTCAGAACCTATCCAACAAGTGTTCGAAAATTCCGAAATCAGAAAGATCAACGAAGCAAACCAACAGCATACAAATTCCGAAGAAACTTCGGAAAAATGGTAACGTAATTGAAACGTAACCAAAAACTCCGAATTCCTGAAGGAATCGGTGGACCAATTTTTCATCATAGACTAAAAGAACTATGGGACTATCCAGAAGTTACCAAAATCGACGGAATCCGAAGTGATGCCTCGGACTCGGAACTTTCAGCGCTTGCGGACAGTAGGAAACCACAGATCTGAGTCGGGCACGCTGACCGAGTGGGGCAGAGTTGCTCGGAACCGCCAAAAATAGCGACGTCGACGAAAAACGTCGGAAAGCTTAGGAACTAGGGCACGACAGGGGTTTCGTCCAGGGAAGAGAACCAACCAAGGAGACGCGCAAGGGCGCGGGGTGCTCGGCCAAAGGCCAGCGAACTAGGGCAGATCCGCGAGGTGGTTGCCGAAGGGAGCTCGGCGGGGAGGAGGCCGCACGGGGCGGGTCGGCGGTTGGCCGAGGGGGGCCGGCGGGACAGCGGGCGCGGCGAGTGGAGAGGGGCGCACTGGGGGCGGATCCGCGGGGTGCGGTCGGCCGAGGAGTCGCCGGAGTCGGGCTGGCGCGGGTCGACAGGGAAGAGGAAGCTAGGGCACGGTTTTTGGTGGAGAGAAAGTGATGGGGATGATAATGGTGGTGAAGAAGAGGGTTTAAATAGGGAGAGAATGAACGGGGGTTACCGAAGCTCAACGGCCATGGCCGTTCGGGAGATGATCGGCCAAGAGACCGAGGCTCCATCGGTTTCTCACAGAGAAGAGTTAATCCCGTCTCAACTGAGAGTTATTCTCTCAAAATAGTTAATGGGTATTATATTTATGGGTTTAAGTGATTTCTCTTTGGGTTTGGGCCTAAGGCTTAACCCACTGGTTTGGATATTCAAACAATTGGACTTTAAGAAGAATAAGGAATGGACTAAAAATTCTTTTTTTTTACAAAACCATGGTTTCAATGGGTTTAAAAAGAATTTAAGATTTTTAATTTTTCTTTATAAAATTATAACTAAATATTTTTTTTCCTAAAATACAATTTTCCTAATTTAACAATTAATAATGATTTATAATAATAAGCTAATTAAATTATTCAATTAATTAACTGAAAAATTTTACGGGTCTGAGTAAACACTAAAATTCCAGAAATAATAATTTAATTTGTAATAAATAAAATAACACTAAGTTAAAAATTACGGGTTTCACAGCTGCAGATGAAGCCAAGGAGGCAAGGAGGGAAGTCCAGGAGCTTCGAGCAATGTTTAATGCCCGGGACTCCTCCCGGGACCTCAGAATACGGTAGTTATATCCCGTTGCATGGAGAGATGTTCCTTTTCTGCCATGGTACAAACCGTTTTATATTGATTCGTATGATGGGAAGACCTCTGCTTGTCGGTACATGACTTATTTTGAGGTCACACCCGACCACTTGTCGCATAGCGACGCTATCCTTACACGATTATTCATCGGAGCATTGGAAGGGATCGCGTTCGACTGGTACTGCAACCTTCCGGGCAACTGCATCCATTCTTTTGACGGCTTCAAGCACATCTTCCTGGAGAGATTCTACGAAGTGGAGTATGATGTGACAATATCGTCTCTCATGGACGCCGTTCAGAGGGAGAGGCAGCTAACAAGAAACTATATCGAGCGGTTCTGCCAAACCGCAATGAGATTGCCCCAAGGCAATCCCGAAAGCTCCTTGATTGAAATCTGCAAGAAGAAGTTGCTTCCCGCAATCAGCCTCTGGATGGGCAAAGGTCAGTTTAGGGATTGGACAACCTTCATCATAAGCGCCACCAATGCAGAGATGAAGTTAATGAAGGCTCGCCAGCTGGGATTACATATCCCGGATGGTGAGGGCAAAGGCAAACATCCTGGTACCACCCCCATAACAACAACAGTGGCGGCACCTCCAATAACCAGGACAATAAAGGCAAACAAGCCATGGTCGCTGGTACGACCAAGAAGCCTGAACAAAAGCAGGCAGAAGCTCAGTGGCCCAAGGTGAATTACTCATTCGAAGATAGTCATGTCAAGCCTATCTTCAACATGCTCTTGCAAGGGGACAAGATCCAACTCCCTCCACCAAGGCGCGAGCCTTAAGCGGTGGAGATGGAAGACCCAAAATTTTGCCACTTCCACCGCTATGTTCATCATTCCACTCATGACTGCTTTCAATTGAAGCGGTACATCCAGAGTCTTATCGACTCCAAAGCTCTGTCACTAGATTTTGAAGAGGTTACCGTGGTGGCAAACATGGTATCCATTCAGTTCGGTGACTTCACCCCAATAAGTACTTAAGACGGGGTAATACCTATCCTCCGGGCAATGATGGAGGTTACTAATCTTCCCCTCGTCCGGGACCAGACGACTAGCTTGGTACCTCTCACCACGTCACGAGGAGAGGTCATGTGGGTGCACCCAGACTTAGTGCCCGAAGTTACCCAGGTGGTGTCATCTCCAGCCAACAAAAAGAAGGTCAGAAAGTCCAGATCCCGCCATACAATTTTAGCCGAAGCTGAGGAGGCCGCGGCCATTTTTACCCGGTCTGGGGCACAAGTCCAGTCCACTCTGGGTAGTTCAGTCGAAGACCCTCAGCCAACAACGATGCCTGCCACTGATCTTCCGTTGACATCTCAACCTCCACCGGCGGACAGGTCCAAGCCGAAGAAAACCCGCTTCGACAGGCCGCTCCGTAAGGATACACCTCAGGGACTGGAGAGACCTTATAACTTTGACATACTAGCACAACTAGCTAATACGCCAGCAAAGTTGTCATTGTACGAGCTCCTAAGGCTCTTCAAGGATCTTTGTGTCGTATTGAGCGAAATACTCCAGAATGTCGATGCCTACTTAGTCCAGGTCAAACCTACAAGGAAAGACTCGTCAGCAGATCTCCAGGGCAGCAATTGTAAAGATGCGATGCCCAACATCGTATTCACCCCACAGGACATGTTAATCAAGACCAACTTGCATGATTGCCCCTTTTACTATACTGGATACATAGGCGATATCAAGGTGGATCAGATGCACATCGATCCTGGCTCGTCGATAAGTATCATCCCGAAAAGCTTGCTTCAAGTCCTCGGTATCCCTATGCACCGACTAGCGGCAACAAATACTGTCATTAGTGGTTTCAACTCGGGAATGAGCTATCCATTAGGAAAGATTCGATTGAAATGTCAGATCGGCGACCTGAAGACGGAGGTTACCTGCAACGTCATAGATGCAGATATATCCTACAATATCCTCTCGGGGCGTTCATGGATACATGACTATATAATCGTGCCATCCACACTCCACCAGTGCTTCAAATATGTCAGTAAGCACGGCTTCGTAAAGACGAAATTCGCCGATATCGATCCCTTCAAAGGGGTTGAGTCTTATTACTATTTGGAGGCTTGTCTATATGAAGAATCTAAGGCGCACGTAACTGACGAACTGGAGGCCGTAACAGGGTCAGAGGAACCTTTGAAAATCTACCTCCAGGCTCGTAAACCGGGCAAAGCCGTACCCCTTGTCGCAACTTTGCATAAAGAGGTGCCCGGTTCTCCCGCCCCAGCTGCGCAGTTGGAACCAATGGCCATCAGACTCCCAAGGTCCAGCCAGAAGCCAAGACCCGTCATAGGGCCGATGGTGATCCGATTACCGAAATCCAATCAAAGGCGACCGGAAGATGCGACACCCTCTGTGGAGCCGATGGTGATCCGATTGCCAAGATCCAGTCAAAAGCAATCGAAGTCCTCTGCCGAGCTGATAGTTATCCGTCTTTCCAAGATGAGCCGGCAACCAAGTATTGATCCGAGGCCCTCAGGCAAGCTAGTGCCACCAGCAGAACCCTTGGTGGTCAAGCTGTCTAAGACAGCGTTCCAACCTCCGGTATCGCAGGGGGTAGCTAAAGAGGATACAGAACTCGCAAAGTATCTGGTTGCACAGGTGGACAGTCCCTATCCTGATGATGTAATCCATGTAGATAAAATTCCTTATTTCATCAATAAGAGGATGTCGTTGAACTATCATGTTTGTAATAAGCTTAATCTGATATATGCTGTGGGGCACGGTCTGGACATTAACCTGCACACACAGGTGACAACCGTCCATACCGCAAACTGACTTACTCCCATTAAAGGTGCCTACTTCCTAGTCCCAGGCAGAAGAAAAGGGGATCACATGATCATCTTTGTTCGAAAAGAAGGTCCTTAACCTTTCATGCCACAAGAGTTTGATCTCGAACCCGATGCTGGAAGATTACCGCTCTACCTGTATAGTCCTCAAGCTAAGTACTTCATGCAAAAGTAGGGGTACGACATGGAGGCTACCCCATGTCTGAATTACGGCAACGGTTGGCGATCGCTTCTGCAGCTGTCAGCCCCGGCTGGGAAACCTCAGGATTATTACGGTAAGTCCAAATGCGGCTTCGGTTATGTTACACCAGCAACAATGCCCGAGAGCTCCGATGAGGAATGCGAGTGGCATTCTCACTCATCCGAATCACCTATATACAATTCTGATGACAGCATTGGTGTGAAACCCGTAATTTCAGATAATTATTTATAAATATTAATTGTTAATTTAGGAATTTACATTTTTAGAAAATTATTAAAACTGGAAATTTTATCGAAACATGTAATTTTTCCAATTAATTAACATTATATTATTTAGATTAAAATTATTATTTTCAAAAAATAAATAAATAAATAAATTTTTGGACTTTTGATTGTCAGGCCCAGACCCGAACCCAAAAATAGTTTTAAATTAAATTTTAGAGTTTAAGTCAAAACTTGTAAAATTTTGTTTTATAAATTATTATTAATGAAAAATCATATTTTAGAAAATATTTAATCCTGGATTTTCGAATGTTGGTCTTGACCAGTTTCGAGCCTGACTTAAACCCGACTCGAACCCATAATTCATTTTCTGAAATTTGTTATTAACAGAAAAGAAAAACTATTAGCATTTTATTTTCCTAGTTAAAGAAAAAAAATATTTTTAAAACATTTATAACCCATCTTCTTAACTTTCTCTCTCTCTCTACTGTTTCTTTCTGGAGAGCCACCCTTTCCTTTCCGTAACCGGCCGCCACTGCCAACCCCTTTTCCTTCCCGTAACCGCAGCTCCCTCTTCCCCTATATTAATCCCTCTCCCATTCTCCCTTTACAAAACTCACTCACCCACAGACCTCTCTTCCTCACATATTAACTCTCTCCCTCACCTAACTCCAGCAAAACCCTTTCTCACCCCGAGCCCTAGCCGGCCGACCGAAGTCCGGCCATCCCGCGAGAGCGCGCCCCTCCGCACCTTCCCCTCTGCCATCTCCGGCCACCCCGAGGCCGTGCCACCCAGCGCGCGACTTTCCCCCGCCGGCCGAGCCCAGCAGGCCGACCCCCCTTTTCCTGCGCCACCCCGCGCTGTCCCCGCGGGATCCGCCCCGCCGACGCCCTTTCGGCGTTCCTCTCCGGCGTGCGCCCCAGCGCACGCGGCTCCCTGTCCCTGGCCAACTCCGGCCGTCTGCGCCCCACCCGCGGGCCGCCAGCTCTCCGGCGAGCTCGACCAGCCCCGAGCCTCCCTCGCGCGCGGTCCCCGCCGCTGTCCAGCTCCGCCCGTGCGGTCTTACTCCGGCGACCAGTATTCCCGCGAGCCTTCCCCCTCTGGCAGCGTCACCCCGACGCTGACAGTGCTGCTGTCCGCAGACAGCACTGCTCTTCGCGGCATTTTTCTGGCCAGCGTGCCCTATTTCTGGATTTCTGGCGTTCGTCGTCAACGTCGCTGCTTGGGATTATTAATTTTCTTTCTATTATCATCTGAGAGCTCTAGCCGAGCATCCCGAGGTATAATTCTCTGCCCCGTTGCATTTATTTTGGGTAGTCGATGATGATAACGGTCCCCGGTTTTCCTTTGGGAAATCCGGTTTAGCTTCGCGGTAGTTCGGTTAGCTTCGTTAGCATTTTTGTGATATTTGTCTGCTGAGATGTTTATGCTGTTGGATGATTTTGGATTTCCCGAATATTTTGGGAAGGTTCTGTTGGTTGGAAAATTATTTCTGTGGTTATATTTTTGGTATAAAAATGGGTTATTCTTTGGTTGGAACAATTGCTGGTTTTGTTGGCACATTTTCCAGTTTTGGGTTGTCCCGAAATAGAGGAAATGCTGCCCAAATTTTTACAAAACTTTATTTATTTGGATTTCAAATTGGTTATCAGAAAAATGAATTTAAAACTGATTTCGGGCGACGACCGTACTGGTCTGTGGGCCCTAGCGAAATGCAAACGCACCGGTCCGACCGGGCGTTGAGGTATTAGCTGGTTGTGACGATAGACCGAGTCTGAGACTCCAAACTTTTGATTTAAATTATTTTATTTAATGTTTAAGTTATTTATTATAGATAATTATTTACTGCACATTTTATTTAGGAATTAAACAGTTTTCTCTTATTTTATGTAAAAGAATTGTACAGGGCATAAGCCCATAACTCTAGGATGATTAGCTGTGCCCCTGTATTGCATAGCGTAGATTTTTACTTTCTTTTCTGGGTGGTTGATGTTGATCTTGGGTGGTTTTGGATTGTATGTATAACCGTAGTTAGAGCGTAATCATTTCTCGTATATAATTAATTAAGAATTTAAATAAATGGATAAAATATTAGTAGGATAACTAGTTCATGATTTGTCACTGGAAGAAACTATATTTTTTTAGATATATTACAAAAAAACACAAAGTTTTCCAAAGATAATTTGTTCTTGTTATTATTTCCCAAATAATCAAATTAACCGGTTAATCAACGCACATAGCTTGCGACGTAAACGTTAGCTGTAGCTTAATAACAACTTAAAACCTGACTAGGACTTGTTACTAGAGATTGCAACTAGCACACTTAGCTTGGTTATATAGCGGATCTAAGTCGAGTTCTCAACTGTAGGAACTCGAAGACATACCTGACGTTCCTCATCGGTACCAACTCATCTCTCCAGTCATTTTTCCTAAGGCAAGTATAGTTTGTGTTGATTTTACAGTTATTTTAATAATCGTTTTACTGCAAGTTTAAACCACGATGCAAACACGAAACTCTCTCGGAGAGTACTGACTGCAACTACTGTACTGATTGGGGACTGGGGGAGTAGTGTAATGAGTATGACCACATCCAAAACTGTATACTGACTGTGTTAGCTTACCCCTCATACACACGGGGATAAGCCATATCGTATCCATATGATACAACTGTACAACCCAAGCCGGTCATATTCATTGCCTATTCAAAACACACTGTTTTACTGCTAAAAACTGGTCATTTCTAAATTGTTTAAAAGTGCATAATTCTATTATTTATTTTAACTGTTTAAAATTAGCATGAATTATACTTTGCTTCCTCCTGACTGGAGACCCAATATTTTAGGTATCACTGATGAGGCTTTGTTACGCGATCCCAAGACGAGGAATTCGAGACTGATGAGCTGTTTGTCTAGAGTTTTCTTTTATTCATGATGTATGTAGAAAATGGTTTAAGTTGTATCTTTCATTTCATTGTAAAAGTTTAATAAAGTTTTAAATTTTGGAATGTTGAGTTGTGACAAATATAGTGTTATTGTATGGTTACCTGCTACTGAACAGCTTACTGCCGCCGTCTCAACAACGGTGCAGGCTGGGCATGATCCGATTCGACCCAAAAAATTGGGACCGGGTCGTGACAATTGGGGATATATTCAGGCAGACATTGTCTGTCAACATGGCATCCGCTGATATTGAAGAGGAAGACGAAGATCTACTGGAACCTCTTGAACTGGAGCCATAGGCCCAACAACTTGATGCACAATAGGAAAAGTGCTTTGAACAAAGGGACCCTCCCACTAAAGACGAAGTCATACAAGTTGATCTCGGTAACGAATCCTCTCCAAAGCCAATCTTCGTCAGTAAAAGTCTGACGGACGGCGAACGGGAGTCGTTGTTGCAACTCGTCAGAGAGTACATCGACGTTTTCGCTTGGAGCTATGAAGACATGCCAGGACTAAACTTTGAGATCGCACTCCATAAGCTCAATATTCATCTGGACGCAAAACCAGTCAAGCGACAGCAACGACGGTTCCGTCCAGATATCATGAACTCCATCGAAGTGGAAGTAAACAAGCTTATAGCTAGCGGTTTCATTCGCGAGGAGCAACACCCAGACTGGACAGCCCATCCAGGCTCAAAAATAGCCAAAATCTATGAAGAAATCCCTGACGAAGTCGTTAACTCAAGCATGACTTCACATGATGACGTTTGGCAAATGTTCTTCGATGGTGCTTCAAGAATGGAGCCCCAAGGTGATATCGTCGCTGGAGTTGGGATAGTATTAACTTCTCCCTCCAAATTGGTGGTCAACCGAGCATATTCTTCCACAGAACCCTGTTCAAATAATGTAGCCAAATATAACGCTTTGGTCATCGGGCTCCGACTCGCAAAAGAAGTGGGAGTCGAATACCTAGAAGTATGTGGCGACTCGCAGTTGGTTGTTAATCAAATCTGAGGCTCATACGAGGTTCGTAACGTGGACCTGATTCCCTATCACCAGACAGCAATTGCCATCATTGTAAGGTTCTTTATAGGGCATGTTCCTAGACTCCAGAATATTGAAGCCGATGCCCTAGCAGATCTCGTCGCTTCTTTGGCGGTTCCAAATTATGCTCATCATCTAGTCGACATGATAGGCCATGAGCTGGTTTGTCCCAAAAATAACGTTCAACTGGATACGAGTTACTCAGTCCAGATAACCAATGACATGCAAGACTGGAGACTCCCGTTTATCGACTTTGCAGTCTACGTAATCCTGCCTGAGAATGTAATAGAAGTAACTACAATCAGAAGGCGTTCTCTCAGATTCTTTTATAATACAGAAACAAAAATATTATATCGACGATCTTACGATGGGCTATTATTAAGTTGTCTGTCAAATATAGAAGCCAAGAAAGCCTTACACGAGGCTCGTGATGGTGTTTGCGGGGCACAACAACCGGGCCCGAAGTTACAGGACCGTCTCCGTCGGATGGGTTATTACTGGCCTACGATGGTAGAAGACGCAGTCGATTATGCAAAAAAGTATAAGGCTTGTCAGATCCACATAGATTTCATACATCTGCCGTCTGTATTCTTGCACCCAACAGTGGCCTCTTGGCCATTTGAAGCACGGGAATGGACATCGTTGGCCCAATCACCCCGCCGTCGTCTAAAGGGCACCGGTTTATACTTGAAATCACCGATTACTTCTCTAAGTAGGCAAAAGTTATTCCGCTGGCAGAGGTAAAGACATCATACGTGATCAGTTTCGTAAAACATCACGTCATTTACCATTTTAGACTGCCATAAAGGATCATTCATGACAATGATCCACAGCTTGTAAGTCATGCCTTCTATCGATTCTGTGACAAGAATTGGATTCAGAATGTGGCTTCAATGGCATACAACCCATCAGCTAATGGTCTGGCCGAAGCCTTTAACAAGACCATAATCAAACTTCTTAAGAAGTTTGTGTCTTTAAACAAGCACGACTGGAATAAAAAGTTGGGCGAATGCTTATAGGCGTACCGCACTATGAGTCGGACGGCTACAGGAAATACACCATTCTCTCTGGTGTACGGGAGCGAGGCAGTTCTCCTATTGGAGACTCAGATCCCCTCACTTCGTGTGGCCCTTACTTACCGGTTGACGTCGAACGATAACTACCGCCGACGGCTACAAGAATTGGAAGCTTTAGACGAAAAGCGTTTGCAAGCTCAACAAAGCATTGAGCTCTATCAAGCATGCATCTCTTGGGCCTTCAATAAGAAAGTCAAGCAGAGGACATTCCAAATAGGCAATCTCGTCTTGGCCGTTCGCAGACTAATGGTCATGACTCACAAAACTGCCGGCAAATTCCAGCCCAAGTGGGAGGGTCCATACATCATCGAGACCGTATTCTCCAATGACGCATACTGACTCGCAAAGCAGAATGGAGACTTGCTCATGATACCCATAAACGACAAGTTTCTGAAGAAATACTATGTCTAAGGATATGCTGGTACTTCATCAAACCACCAAATCTCCCAAGCTATCGAGCTATGTACACCAAGTACCTCTGAACTCACACTCTATTTGCTCCGAGTGGATTCACATCGCATCTCCCTGAGTGGCGAGTCATGTATGCTGATACCTCTGAACTTCCACTCTAATGCTTTATCATACAGGAGTCTGCCAAGCTTATCGCCATCTCTGAGAAAACTTCCTGGTCCTGATTATCGTGTGTCACATCCACATTACCTCTAATACCGATAGTCTCTTAACTTAACACATGTACCCAACTCGGAATAAAAGACATCGTGTTAAGACCATAAAACCTATCACGTCCATATTACCTCTGTCGGGTTTTGTCTCAAAATATATTACTCGCACCACCAGTACACAGAAGAGTAATAAGTCCACCAAAGATTATTCCTGATTATCGTATATCACGTCCATATTACCTCTGATACCGATAGTCTCTTGACTTAACACCTGTACCCAACCCGGTATAAAAGACATGGTGTTAAGACCACAAAACCTATCACGTCCATATTACCTCTGTTGGATTTTGTCTCAAAATCTATTACTCGTACCACCAGTGCGCAGGAAAGTAATAGGTCCACCAAAGATTATTCCTGATTATCGTGTATCACTTCCATATTACCTTTGATACTAATAGTCTCTTGACTTAACACCTGTACCCAACTCGGGATAAAAGACATGGTGTTAAGATCACAAAACCTATCACGTCCATATTACCGCTGTTAGGTTTTGTTTCAAATCTATTACTCGCACTACCAGTGCGCAAAAGGGTAATAGGTCTACAGAAGTTATCCTAATCTATTATTCGTACCATCGGTGCACAAAAAGAGTAATAAGTCCACAGAAGTCTGCTAAATGTTGCATCTTCACCATATCCAAAACACATCCAAAGTACGGAGAGTTATGAGCTGTCTGATGTGTGTGTGTCAAATGTTGCATCTTCACCATATCCAAAATCGTCGATAACGGTCATGGAGGAATCTTCTAACCAAATCTCTATGGAACATAAAAAAGGGAAGAGGTTAGCAGTCAGAAGAAAACAGAAGTAAATAGGATTTTAAACAATACACAGAAGCTATGTGGCCCAGCCACGATAGAACTCACGCGGCCCAGATCAAGGGAGAGCTCATGCGGCTCGATCATGTGGAAACTATGTAGCCCAGATATAGACTGATACTTATGCGACTCGGTCCATACGGCCCAATCACACAGAGCACAAGCGGCACATGCCTTATGAAGGCCAACTGTGCACTAAAGACGTTAAAACTATGGCACAATGGCGAAGGGTGGTCAGACCCGTGCATAAAACATATGATATGGCTGTTTAAATTCGAGCGATCATTCTTCTGCCTTACCCTTGATCGGAGGACGGACGTCTGGGTGGAAGGAAGGTAACTTGTCAGAAGTAGCCCCTTTCCCTTTGTCGACGGCACTAGTGGCTTTAGAAGCTTTGGGGGCCATGGCTGATCGGGAGCGGAAAGAATGATGGAAAAGAAGATGATAAAAAAAAGCAATAGGAGTCCTCTCGCTGCTGCTGTACGACCCATATATTTATAGGCTACCAAGAAGTAGAAACGGATAGGCACTTCTTCGGTTATCGTGCCTACTAAAAGATAATGGTGACTCTTGGGATTCTATCCTTTATAACTGTCACAGTAACCGAAAAGGCAGCCCCCAAATCTAAAAAGTAAATTTGAGCATTAAATACAGCAGTAACAGCTGGACAGCCTGGACAAAATCTTCCTGCAGCTTGAAGCTTCCCTGCAGCTTGAAGTTGTCCTACGGCTTGAAGCTTCCTTGCGGCCTAACATTTCTTCTCCATGCTTCTTATTCAAAGTATTCCAAATTTGCAATTTGAAAACTTTGAAGGGGGTCTTGTAGAATCATGGAAAAGATGGAGTTTATGCGAATCATCATTCCATACGGCCCAGCAAAACTAAGCTGCAGAAGTAGTGCTCATGAAGATTCCATACGGCCAAGCAAAACTAAGCCGCAGAAGCAGTGCTCATGAAGACTCCATACGGCCAAGCAAAACTAAGCCGCAGAAGCAGTGCTCATGAAGACTCCATGCGGCCAAGCAAAACTAAGCCGCAGAAGTAGTGTCCCTGGAGACCTCATGCGGCTAAGAAAACTTAAGCCGCAGAAGCGAGGCTCTCGAAAGCCCCATACGGATAAAGGGGACTCGAGCCGCAGAGGGAAGGTTTCCATAGATCCCATACGGCCAAGTGAGCCCAGCCGCAGAAGCAAGGTTTTCAAAGATTTTATGCGACCAAACGGAGCCGAGCCGCAGAAGCAACGCCCCTAAAGCCACTATACGACCAAAATTAGTTAGACTCTACTTTGTAGAAGGGACACATGGTAATTTGACCAAGGATCAAACACCCAGATTCGCTACAACAAAATCTCAACAACCCCCTACCAGCTGGCAGCCCAAGATCGAGTCTTTGTGTACTGTTACAGACATGTGGCCACGTGGCCCTTTATGTGCCCTGAAATTTGTTATTGCAGGAATCACTATAAATAGCAGGGTGCCATACCACTGCAAAAGGTTAGCAATCAAAGGCTGGCAAATTTTTTCGAGGGCAAAGACTGTGTCTGATAGTCCAAGGAGTAAGACAGAGTTGCTACACTTTCCCGAGCCTCCATCGTCACCCCCTAGAATAAAAAACTAAACAATTGTACTTAAATTGTTTCCTAGGGTTTCTTTCCAGACTTTCTTTTGTACAAGCGAGTTTGCAATCCAGTTCAATTCCTCTGTAATTTTTTTCTTGATTTTTAATGCAAACAACCACGACTCCTGCTGGATTCGCCAAAGAATTGGGAGGCCCCAGGACATGAATAAAGAAAAGTCAGGCATGAAAAAAAGACGCAAAAGGGATTGTGGAAGAAAGAGTCTATTCATAGCCACAAAAGCCCATCAAGAAGGCAGGTGAAGAGCCACTCCCTTATTAAATAGGAGTAACTCCTATACGTCCATCGAAGAACCTATCGTTTTGACTTTCGGTCGGACTTGGTCAAGTCAAGGCCCTTAAGCCTTACGCCTATCACAACAGCAACAAAGAGGGGAAAGGCTACATTTCTGTCACATTAGATCCCAACAAAGCCCGTCGACAAACCACTTGCCAAGGTTGTCCATACCAAAGGCATGGGGATGGAGACTCGTCCCGGTAACTCATAGACTGGCGAGCCCATGCGAGCCCAATTGCATAATAGATTTACAAATAAAAATCAAAGGAAAAAAAGGGAGGCGAATTGCCACTACTCCTTTTATTCAATATATATATATATATATATATATATATATATATATATATATATATGAAGATGTACAAAAAAAATATATATGTATGAAGATGTACAAGAAAAGGAAGACAAATTCAAGTGTCCATGCAAAATCTCTGTAGGCACTAACGGAGAAAAGCTGTGAGTTGGTCCTTCTCACAAGCAATACGCTTCGCTACCTGTTCGACAACAATCGGGTCTTCGAGACGGGTATGAGAGGTGAGCATATCCCCCCAGATCTTTTGCTGCGATCTCTAGGGCAGTAGAAGACGCGATGATCTTCTTCGATAGTTGACAAATGGATTTCTGATCTCGGGTGAGGCTAAGGCAAAGCTCCAGCCTTTGGTGTTCTGCCCGAAGCCTTTCGACCTTCGTCGTGATCTTTATCATCTCATGAGCAATGAAGTCTCGCTCCGTAGATAGTCGTGCCGATTTATCAGATAGCTGGCGATGCCTCTGAGCCAGCCAACCAATCTCACGACTGAGGGACTCATACCCTCAGCACAGATCATTTTTCCTTTAGCAACCATGTCATATAAACGATTGCGCTTGGAAGAGGTCAGTACATCTACATTAGCCTCCTAGGCATATCTACTGAATGAAGTTTAGCAAGAAGTGATTCAGTTTTATGCTCCAGGCCAGGAAAAACTCAGAGGGTTTGGATCTGACCCTCATCTCCATGCCTTGCCTAAGAGAAGGGGCGGCCTGTTGCTAAGAAGCCCTGGATCCCTTGTTTCAAAATTAATTGGAAGGTTCTGATCAGAATCACAGTCGTGTTTGGCATGACAAAGAGTTGAAAGAACTTTTGTATTCAAAAGTATAAAAAGGTACAAAAAAATGCCTGAACAGGAGATTTAAGTACAAGAATTTCTGGGAAAGCGTGATGGTAGAGATCGAGTACTGCAGCGGCTCCTTTATTCTATTGACGATCTGACGACGAGTTGAACTTGGTCTAACTTTTTGGTACTCGTGAATGGAACTCTTGGTTGCCAATCAGGAAATTGTCGACCTTTTTAATAAAGAAGAACTCCTTTTATTATAGGCCTTGCACATATATAATGTGCTTGAGATTTGTTAGATGCGCAGGAGTGCTGCGTGTTGAGATGTGAGAGAATCTGTTGTCTTTGTACGGTGAGGGCTGCTACTGAGCTGACATGTGGCAGACATTAAGATTCTCTTCTATCAAGATCTCGGGTGGTTATCAGCATAACCGAATAGATAGCCGTAGCGTGCATCTATTGCTCGAGACTTTTTGTTCAGATGAAGCCGACCGAATTTGGCTCTTATCCAAAGAGTCGAATTTTGTCTCTATCTTTGGGACAGCGGTTTAAACAAACTGATTGGATATTTCCCTTATCAATATAACCAAATTCTGTTCTTATCTTTGGAGCGGTGGTTTAAACAAAACTGTTTGGATATTGCTCCTATCAATAGAACTAAACTCCGTTCTTATCTTTGGAGCAGTGGTTTAAACAAACTGGTTGGGTAATATCTGAAAAGATATACATGGAAAAATGCTACCTCATAGGACTGTGCATCTATGCAAGCTATACTTCGGGTGAGGTTTCGATGTTACTGCACTTTTTAGGCGACGAGGAGACTTGTGTTTCGAAGATGACAGAGTCACTGCAATTTTAGGCGACAAGGAGACTGTATTTCAAAGATGACGGAGTCACTGCACTTTTGGGTGACAAAGATACTATGTTTCAAAGACAACTGAGTCACTGCACTTTTGGACGTTGAGGAGACTGTGTTTCAAAGATGACGGAGTCACTGCACTTTTGGGTGATGAGGAGACTGTGTTTCGAAGATAACTGAGTCACTGCACTTTTTGGCGACGAGGAGACTGTGTTTCGAAGATGACTGAGTCACTATACTTTTGGGCGATGAAGAGACTGTTGGTAGGGTTTTGTGAAGCCACTGCACTTTTATGAAGCAATAAAGGACTTCTGAAAGCTTTGTGAAGCCACTGCGCTTATATGAAACATCTAAGAACTTTTCGAGAGTTCTTTGTGATTAATGACGCCCCTTTGTGTCTGCTGAGTCAACATATCTTTAATTACCACCTTCTTTTAGGGAATTCAAGGAGTTTGTGGCCTAGGATTCAGTCAAATGAACCTATTAAATAAGATTTATTGTGCTGAGTCCTAGGTTCATCTTATTAATTTAGGAGTTTTTGACCGATAGCACGTAGCATTTTGGGTTGGACCATACTCAGCCTATATAAAGGAAGCATTTTTGAGGAGCTACGTCCATTTTCTCTTAGCATTCTCTAGTCATGCTCGATCCTGACTTAGCTTCAAATAGCCATTGGCCTTGTACAAGTCGAATGTTGGTTGTGGATCTCTTTGTTCAAAAAAGCAGTGTCCTTATAGAAGAAAGACGATTGGGTTTTGAGATGTACTTGACTATTTGGCATAAGGATTTCGAACCTGAATAATATCTTGGAGGTCTTCGAGGTCCAAGCTACCGGATTTGGATTTATTGCCAATCCGAAGAGCCACAGGTTGTGCTCTGCCCTGCTCAAGAGTCGCAGTAGTGTTGCGAGCAAGAGCTGCATTCTTGCTCGGGCCAATAGCTGCTTCATTAGCCATATTGGAGTTACTCTGCGCCTGGCTAGGAAGTGGCTAGCTCTGACGAGGAAGTAATTTGCTCTGACACTGCTGCGCATTTGGGGGGCTGTGCACTTTCTGAAGGCTGTCCATTTATAGACTTTAGGCATTTTAGTCTATATATATAATCATGAAGAATCTATAATAGATTTTTGTAGACATAATTTTAATAAAGAACCTTTCATTTACGTACTTTTTTATTAGTTTCTTGTAACTTGTTCTTGTCTGCGGTTTTAGACAATCGTTATCTTATGTGCTTTTGTGAACTGTAGGCAGCATCTGTTGCTATCTGTGCTTCTGTGATTGTTGTGCTTATTTTCATGCTTCTACAAGACCCCCTTCAAATTTTTTTGAACTTGAATCAAGCTCGAAATACTTTGAACAGAAGCATGACACTTGTCTTTTGGAAAAATAATGCTCAGCACGCTTGCTAACAGTCTGTCGTCACGTTTAGCCTTCAGCATTAAATACCTTGAGCCGTCTTTTCATTAAAAGTTGATGATAACTCCTCGTTTTTAGGGAACGATCATCATGATCTCAACTCTTAATTCCCATGACGTTCGAAGAGTCTCATCGAATACAAAGTATTTTGCTAACGTGGCTTTCTCTTATAAGTAGGATAATATTCGGAGAGAGAAAACTTTCTCGCTTTGTCCTTTCTTCTAATCGAAACTTTTGTCAGAGCTCGCTTCTTCCTTCAAACCCTAGCTTTCTCACCATGGCTCCCAATAAATCAAGAACCCCGAAAGCTCCTACAACGAGCTCAAAGAAGGCCAGAGGAGCAGTGGCTAGCCCTAGACCGGCTAGGGGAGCTGCGACGAGTGCGAGACAGACTAGAGCGTCCATGGCAAGGCAAGTTGGAGAGGCCACGACGAGCACTTGACAGGCTAAAGGGAAGCAGTTACAGTTAACTTCAGAAGCCATCGTCGTCGAGCAAGCTTCGGTTGTAGGAGTCGTGGTGCACGGAGACATACGACCACCTGTTGCAAGTAGGTGTCCGATTATCATCGACACCCTAGTTTGTTGATGCATATGAGCGTTGACTTTTAGGAGCATTGTATTGCAGATATGCTAATACTTTTTTTGCTAATGCGCATGGGCGTCATTCCTTCGAGTGGCATTCCAAAGATGTGCTAAAGCTTTATCAACCGATGCGCATAGTCGTTACTTTTTACGAAGTAACGACTATGAGATGTGCTAAAGTTTTTGCTGATATACAGGATTACTATACAGTACCTGCACGGATGTCCTATCGCAGTACTACAAAGTAGTACCTGCACGGATGTCATCTTGCTGACATGTGCTACAACTTTGATAGTGCATGTACGACAGCTTGTATAATGACTGTGCGGATGCTTTCTTACTACGGTGCAGTACCTTCGCACTCTGTTTTACAGAAAATATTTTACATTTTTCTGACCACTTTGTTCATTTCTGGTTCATGTGTCCACGCCTCCCTTCGGGGATATCCTTTTTGAATCGATGGTCTGTGCCTTAGGCGTAAACGTCAACGAGATGCTCGTTAATTCTGCCAATCAATTGATAGCCCAAGGTCAACCGAAAGAGCGAATGGCAATAATACGGGATCAACAGCCTGTATATATATTTCTGTCGTATGAAGTTGTCTCCCTTCCGATGCCATCGAGATTCTGAAACCCTAGTTTTTATTTAGCGACCAGTTGGTTCTGGAAGAGACTGAGCTCCTGGAGATAAATAAAATCTGGTACTTTGAAAATGACGGTCTCTTTTTTTATATTCTGTTAGTCAACCGGCACCTCCCATTTTCGGTTTTCTTTTGCTTTGCTGAGAAGCGTCTCATAAAATAGGATCTGACCCCAGAGCAAGGGGGTTTAATGATCGACCATATCCAGGTGGATAGATACTCTAAAGGGAGGGATACATTCAAGAGTGCACACGATGGTCCCACGTATATGATGCGTGTGTTACTCCCCAGTCGTCTGCTCAGTGACTTTACCACGGAGGTGCATCCATTTTGGGCCTCTCTTTTTGCCAATATACTTCTAGCCACTGGATGTACATACCCGAAGAAGGTCTATCGGGTCGAAGGTTGGATTCATCCTAGGGCAGAATGGCATGAACTAACCTAATGGGTATTGGGTAGGTTCAAGGAGAACTTGTAAGGTACGGGCTTGCGTCATGCCATCAGGGCTACCGAGCATGGTATAGAGATCAATCAGTCTTTATTTATGGCCTTGTTGGAACTATACAACCAAAATATTGGAACTTTCTTCACTTCACATTGAGAGATGGGTTTGGCCCTCCATGACATGTGCACCATCTCGAAGCTGCCGTAGGGTGACGAGCCATATAAGGAATATACCCCTTATAAGAAGAGTTTTTAGTATTGGAGAATAAATACACTGAAATGATGGTCGTGTACAAAGAACTGCTTTTACACCATCAAGTATGCATACTCCAAGGAAGGACGAATGCTCAGCCACATATCAAAGCCTGGGTGGATTATATCTTCACAAAGCATCCGTCGAAGCCGGGGATGGTTTATTTCACCATGCACAGGTCATGTACTGCTGACGAGGTAGAAGATCTGGCTGAAGAGAGGGTATCTTCTCCCTCTGTAGATGCTGAAGGAAAACCCACCTCTACTGTTCACAACTACATTTGTTAGAACCTGACTGCTTTAAGTCCGAAAGCGGCGTTAACCGCTTTTTTGATGATATGGCTGCGGAAAGTCATAGTTCCAGAAGGCTCTGGATTCGTAGGGCAGATCAGTCGAGTACTTATTTTGCTAGCTGTGAAGCTGGCCTTCAAACATTCTTTGGCTCTGCTCCCGACTATGGTGTGTGACATCTTGCGAGGCCTGCAGGAGATCTCGAAGAGGATAATAGAGTGCTGCGGAGGAGACGATGAATTCCCTCTGGTTGAACTCCCTTATCATTACTTGATGGGTTGGTTGGCATTACACCGCCCCGGTTTAATAGTCCCCAGCACTCTCAATGGTTACGATGAAGGGGATGCGACGTTGCATAACTATCATCAAACGAAATGGCTCCATCAGGGCATCCCAATCTGTAGGTAGATGTTGGGCCATTTAGACGGCTATGATTTTAACAGGGTTTTGCCTACGTACAAGGGTTACCTCGCAGATGAGGTGTTAGTGGATAGGGATTTAACACTTGGTGCTTTCTACTGGTTGCAGTCTATCCGTCCTTCCCATTTGGTGTATCAAAACTAGAACCAGGTGTACCTGGAGCCTTATCTACCGATCTATTCGTGCGTCAGTTCGGTTATAGCTAGACTATGATGGGAAACCCGAGCTCCCGCCTCGGTTACAAAGGAAATCTATTAGATGGCGCCCGAGCATAGTGCTATTATAATGTCGGATGTACTGGAACGAAGTTTACGATTCCTTCGATACATGAAGAGACTCGCATCTTATATTCTGCCGTAAAATTTTATTGTATTGCGAACTTCTCACCGACGACGATCGACAGCGAAGCTTGCTCGAGGGGACGAAGTTCGAGACACCTCGATTGGCCTCAGAATGCCTTCAAGGGCTTGCGTTGTCAGGGAGTAGATTGACAGACAGCTCCAGTTCATCACGGAAAGGAAGGAAAGAGGAAGCACCCCTAAGTAACCCGCTGAAGCGTCAAGTTCCTTCAGGGGTGAGCCCTCCTCTTGTCAAGAGAACCAAAAATGTTGTATCTTTACAGTGCGGACCCTCCTGACAGTCTTTGTTGTAACAGAGCGCTCTGCTTGTTGAACCTCCTTTATAGGTATGCCTTCGTATTTTCTCTTCGGGCTTTGATTCCGTACTTTTCTGCTTATCACTGCTTTGTTTGTGTAGGCGAAGAAAAAGATGAGGTCTACATGGTCGGAGATACTCAGGGAACTTCCTGAGGAACCTGCCCTAGAAGTGTCTCGAGTCGTAAGGACCGAGGGAGAGACTGTAGCTGATGAAACTAATGACTCGGAGGACGTCTCTCCTCCCTCTCCTCTTGGGTATGAGACTCGAGGCTTTTCGAAGCCATTGTCTTCGCCTTAGTGGGAAACTTTCATGGGACCGACTATGGACGAGCCCGTAGAAATACTTGTGGTCGGTCTGGCAGTAGCCGAGGGAACCGTGACATGCAAAGTGGCCATGGACGCTGAAAATATTTCTCATGAGCCCTCAACCATGCCTCCTTCATGTGCCGAAGAAAAGGTTAAGGATACTCATGATGCGTCGAGAGACGAGGAAGATTGTGCGACCAAGGAGCTGCCTTTGGTGAACACCAGGGATTTGTCCTAGCGGTTGGTTGAGGAGTCCATGGAAGGGTTGACTGCGGAGGCTGTCGAAGTATTAGCCTGTCGAGCTATTAAAGGGCCGGTAAAAATAACTATCGAACAGATGGTTGATAAGGTCATTCTAAAAGCTGCCGAGGAGGCGATTGAGGAGTTGGCTGATATGGTCATCGGAGAAACGATTATGGAGACTAATATAGAATAAGTTGATGCGACTGCTGATGAGCCGACTATTGAGATTCCAGCCGAGGTGGATACTGAGGTGGTGGTCGATGGTACTACTGATAAGCCCGTCGATGAAACCATTAAGAGCCCGACCAAGGAGACTAGGGAAGAATCGGTCGAGAAGACCATTGAGGAATCGGTTGTTGAAGGGCCCTTTATTACAGTCACTATAAAACTGCTCGAAGAGGCTGCCCTCGAGCCAACTGCTATGGGCTTGGTCGAGAAGACGGTTGACGAGCCGGCTGTTGAAGCACCGGTCAAGAAGATCGATGAGGAGTTGGTCGCAGCGACTGTCGAGAAGTCGGTCACTGAGACTGTTCAAGCGCCAGTTCATACAACTTCAGTCGCAGAAGAACCGACGAGGGAGCCAGTTGAAGAGCTAGCTATGCCTCAGACAGCGTTGGCTCACACCATCCCTATACCGTCGATGGACTCCATTCCAATCAAGGCACCACCTGCTCTAGATGTAATACCTATACGTGTATTGGCTACCACTACTGCTCTGAGACCTTCTATCACGACATCTCCATTGACTCCAATGGGTTTGGCTGACAATGCGTATTATATCGACCTCATTCTGGGCACTGCTCGTCATACCTTGAAGCGTGGCATAGAGGGCGCCTTACGGGACAACCAATCGCTTAGACGGGCTCAGTCTGCCATAATTGCCCAACTGGTGGCATTGTACGACTATCCAGGGTATGAGGCGAAGGCGAACGTGATAGAGGCTCTCATGGCAGAATTAGAAGCCATCATCTTGGAGCTTCAAAATCTTGAGCGTGATCTTTCATACCTGGCTGCCGCAGAATTAGAGAAGATGGCTTCTGAATTTTCCTTATACGAGCGGAGACGTCAGGCTCTGACTGACAGGTTTGTCGAGGTTGAAGTCGAGATTGAAGAAATGACTGATGCCGAGGAGGTTCAGGTCTACCATCGCACAACCTTAGAGGAACAGTATGAGACTCTCCAGGTGCAGATTCGGCAGTTAGAAAAGACGTTGGCCCTCGTCGAGAGTGAGTTGGCTAAGTCAAGGGACCAGCAGGAGGTCCTTCGCCAACGATCCGTGACCCTGGCTTGGGAGAGGGAAATTATTGGTGTTCGTCAAGCAGAGTTGGACCTTGTACGCCAGAACTTATCCCAGCTCGAGGATGAGGTCGCTCGACGTCAGGAGGTAGAGCGTCGCGCCAAAGAATTGTTGGGCCCCAAGTTGTTCTTTTGAGGAGTCGACTAGAAGAACTCCTGCATCGGTCATCACAATACTGATAACTTTTTTTGTCTTTTAGTCTCTCACTTTTCGAGAGACCCTTTTGTGACAACGAAAGAAAAAACTTTCCATTTCATGAATACCATTGGAGTAGATCGTCTCTATAACGAACGGTCCTTCCTACTTGGGTTCGATCTTCCAAATCGTCTTATAAGTCATCATCATCGGTCTACAAACTAGTAAGATGAGGTCGCCCACCTGGAATGTTTTTTTCGAACCTTTTTGTTGAAGGCCCCAAAAATCCAAGCTTGATAGAGCTTGATTCGTTATTGAGCTAGCAGGCGCTTCTCGTACAATGCTTCCAACTCCTGTAGCCGACGGCATTGATTGTCTTCGTCAGTCAGCTGATTGGTGATAGCTACCCGTAAAGATGGGATCTGGATCTCCAAAGAAAGCACCGCCTCGCTTCCATAAATAAGAGAGAATGGTGTGTTGTCCATGGGTGTTCGAACTATTGTACGATAAACCCACAGACATTCGCCAAGCTTCTCATTCCAGTCACGCTTATTAGAAGAAACGACTTTCTTGAGCAGCTTGACAATAGTTTTATTGAATGCTTCGGCTAGTCTATTTGCTACATAATTATAAGCCATTGACGCTACATTTTGTATTCGATTCTTATTACAGAACTGATGGAATGCGTGGCTCATGAACTGAGGGTCATTGTCATAGATAATCCTTTTGGGAACTCCGAAGCGGTATATGACGTGATGCTTAACAAAGTTAATCACGTTCGAGATTTTTACCTCCGTAAGCGGTACTGCTTCTGCCTACTTGGAAAAGTAGTCAGTGATGGCAAGGATGAACCGGTGTCCTTTGGAGGACGGTGGGTTTATCGGCCTAATGATGTCCATTCCCCATGCTTCAAATGGTCAGGTGGATGTCGTAGGATTTAAAAACTCCGAAGGTTGGTAGATGAAGTCTGTATGCAACTGACATGTCCTAAACTTCTTTAAATAATCAACGGCATCTGCCATAATAGTGGGCCAGTAGTAGCCCATGTAATGCAGTCGATCCTGTAACTTAGGACCAGGCTTTTAGCCCTGTAGGTACCATCGTGTGCCTCTCGAAATGCTTCTTGCACTTCGATCTTGGATAGACACCGCAGGAGGAGTCTGTCGTATGAATGACGATACAGCATTTTGGTAGCTGTGTCATAGAAGAATTAGAGCGAGCGCCTTTTGATAGAAGTCGCTTCCTTCGGGTCTTCGGGCAGAACTCCGTAGACTACATAGTCTATGAATGGGTATCGTCAGTCTCGAATGTCAACATTAGTGTCTACTTGTACTGAGTAACTCAAACACATATGTAGAATATTTTTTGGACAAACCAGCTCTCGTCCCATCACTGTGACGATATATTGGATTCCGGCAGGAGCTGCCAAAGAAGTGACGAGGCCAGCAAGTGCATCGGCCTCTAAGTTTCGCAATCTGGGTACATGTTCTATAAAGAACCCTGTAAAGATAAAAATAACATCGATTGCTGCCTGGTGGTAAGGAACTAGACCTTCTTGTCAGACCTCATATTGTCCTCGAACCTGGTTGATAATCAGTTTCGAGTCGTCATAGGACTTAATATAGTCAACCGCCAACTATTTAGCGAGTAGGAGTCCGATAATGAGAGTGTTATACTCAGCAACGTTATTGGTGCATGACTCCATGAGAAAGTATGAATGGTGGATGACCAGACCGTCAGAAGTGATAAGAACCACTCTGATTCTTGCGATGATCTCATGCTTGGGTCCTGTTCTTGAAGCACCATCAAAGAACATATGCCAAACAGGATTGTCTGAGACTTTCTTGGACTCTAGGACTTCATCCAGGATATCTTTGTAGAGTTTTGAAGTCTTCGGTACAGGATGTGCCGCTAACAAATTGGCCAATGCTTGTCCTTTAATTGCCTTTTGTGGGACAAAGACCATGTCATAAGGAGTCAAAACTATTGCCCATGTGGCTAACCTCAAGTTTAGGACACCTGGCTTGGTCATAAGGACTCTGATAGGATTGACTCGAGAGAGGACATGGATTGTGTGTCCAGCCACATAATGGTGCATCTTTTGAATAGCGAAGAGTAGAGTGAGACACTCCTTCTCCACAGGATTATACCGATGTTCAGCACCAATCATGGTCCTACTAAGATATTAGATTATCTGTTCGTGGCCTTCATTATTTCTCTGGGTTAGCAAAGCCCCAAAAGAATGGTCCATAGCTTGGGCTTATAGCAGAAATGGCCTCCCCACAACCGGTGCCACCAGTACTGGAGGACTAGTGAGGTACTTCTTGATGTTGTCGAACGCGTGCTGGCATTCTTTGGTTCAGACATATAAAACCCCTTTCTTCATCAGTTTGGTGAAAGGTTGGCAGCGACCAAAAAGATTTGATATGAATCTTCTGATGTAAGCCAAGTGTCCTTGTAGGCCTCGAAGTTCATGGAGATTCTTCGAGGGAGCTATATCTAACATCGCCTTCGTCTTCTCAGGGACAATATGAATACCATTGGTCGTGACGATAAAGCCCAAGAACTTGCCACTGGAAACCCCCAGGAAAGACTTAATTGGGTTCATCTTTAGTTAATGTGCCCATATCAAGTCGAACACCGTTCTCAAGTCATCCAAGATTTTCTTCTACTTTTAATAGTAATGTCATCAATATAACATTTTACCATTTTTTGGAGGTGTTTACGGAATATAATACTCATAACCCACTGGTATGTTGCTCCCGTATTCTTCAACCCGAAGGGCATCACTGTGTAACAGTAATCCCTTTTGGAGTACAGAATGAAGTATGCTTTTCATCCTCAGAGAACATCTTGATCTGGTTGTAGCCTGAGAACCCATCCATGAAGGACATATGCTCGAAACCACAAGTGTTGTCAATCATCACGTCGGTGATCGGGAGGGGAAGCTCGTCTTTTGGACAGGTCGAGTTGAGATCCCTGAAGTCTATGTAGATCCGAATCTTTTTGTTCTTCTTAGTGACTGGGATAATGTTGGCCACCCAATCTGGATGTTGCTCCTCGCGAATGAAGCCACTCTCTATGAGTTTGTTAACTTCTTTTTCGATAGCATCCATGATATTAGGGCAAAAATGACGTTGTTGCTGTTTGACAGGCTTAGCATCGGGCAAGATATTGAAGCGGTGCATGGCGACTTGGGGGTTTAAACCTGACATGTCCTTATAGCTCCAAACAAAGACATCGATGTACTCTTGAATGAGCTGTATCAGGGACTCTATGTCTTCTTCGGTCAAGCTTTTGTTGATGAAGATGGGTTTAGGTGAAGCCCCATCTCCTAGTTCAACTTGGACGACCTCATCTTCCGTAGTAGGTTCTCGCTATTCGAAGCGCCATTTCCATTGGGATCCTAGGCGTTGAGCCCATGGATCATCCTCGAAGAATTTGAGTATTTTGTCTTCATCCTCAACTGGTGGATCTGCAGAGACCATATTGACGGACAGCATCTTTTTGAAGGCTTGGTCGATACTGGTGTCAAAGTCCCAGGTCGAGAAATCGGAGGAGTGTGAATGCATCATAGCCTCCGGCTCTGAGCTCTCCGAAGTTATTGTGGATGTAACATAACCCAAGCCTCGGCGGGTGCACTGATAGTAATTTTAAGACTTTCCCTTTGGAGCACGAAGTCGTAAGGGAAGGCGTCGACCTTTGCTATAGTTCAGTCCTCTGTCACTATTTAAGTCGTAACCCATCTTTTGAATAAGTTATTTGGCTTGAGCAGTGTAACGGTAGAGTTGTATCCTATCGTCATCGAGTTCTAGTTCTTTCATAGTACCCGCTGAGGGTGCTCCATTCGACCGAAGATGATAGGTTCTTCTTACTCCCTTCTTGCTGGAACTAGGAAATAGGTACCTCAGAAAGAGACAACTTGGCTTGCAAGATTAGCGGTTGTCACTTACGTTTGTAATATATACAGAGTTTATTTAGGAAATACTTAGTGTTCCAGTGCGCACAAGAGTACTTCAAAGATAACTTTCCATTAATGAAATACGAAATTTTATCCTGAGGGATTACATCATGTAAAGAATGTGCCTCGGTATTGGCATATATGTAGTCTCCTAATTCCTCATCCGTGAGAACTAGGGCTGCCGTAGGAGAAGGTGGAGGAGGCTTTCGCTTCAACTTGACTACCAAGGGGGTTGGAGTCAAAGGTTTCTGCGACATCGAGGCTGCCTTTAAAGACCTTCGGTAGAGCCTCGTCTGCATAGGTTCCTGGCTAGCAGTCGATACCGTCGGGGGCGAACGAGCGGGCTCCTTTCCTCAAAGTTTGATGATAAAATGAGCTGGTGTTTGGGCTGGCTTCCCCTTCAATTAAACCCTCAGTGGTTCTTCGGCCATAGCCGCACTTTCTATTATAGTATCTGCCTCGTCGTCGGCATCATTGGCATCATCATCCCATGGGACTGACTTGTACAGACTAGCATCCCTACAGTATGCTTTGAGTCCTCGGAATGGGGCGATGTCAGCGAACTCGGCCGTGATAGTCCCGTCGCTAGCTATATACTTGTCACTACCACTTTTCTAGAACAAAGGTATTTTTGTCATTTCGCATTTGTGTATATTTGTTTCTTTTAATATGATGGCTATATTTATTAGTAGGCTAGCTTATTCATTAGTTATGGTAGATCTCATTTAGATTTGACTTGACCAATTAGTTAATAAATTAGACTCTAGTCTTGACCAAGTTGAGTACAAGCCTTAATTAGAGCTAAACCACTTAGCCCACTTAAGGACCTACCTAATACTAAGTGTAATGAAGAGCTTAGGGCTTGTCTAGTGCCTATTTAACCGCCTCTAATCTCCAAATAGTAGCCACCATTCATTTAGGGTTTCCACCCATTTCTCCATTCAATACTCTTCCAAATTGTCTCATCTTTCCTCCATTTGTTGTGCAAAAGCTTGGGGGAGCTCAAGGAGGCTTGGTGAAGGCTCTAGTAAGGATTAGAGAGCTCTTTCTTCATCTATCTTTCCCAAATTTGTGGAGTTTGGTGTAGGCGCCATTCTACATAGGTATAACCCTATAAACTTCTATTTCTATGGTAGAAAATTATGCATTCATGTAGGAGACCCTACCCATGACTAATAGGAAGTAGATTAAGGTCCTAATAAGTCCTATTGTGGAGATTACATAGGGTTTAGTGTCCATTTTAGGATGACTACAAAATTTGACCCCAAGGTGTTTGTTAAAATATCTAAGTGGCCATTCCAGTTTGTACCCATGTTTGCTTAGTCTCCTCATTTAGATTTGGGTATATGATGGATTCTAATGTATATATATATATATATATATATGTGTGTGTGTGTGTGTGTGTG